>CATIWC010002532.1:0-81172 GCA_948472305.1 Vicia faba | reverse complement strand
TCAATCTACAAATTGCATAAAACATAACCTCCATTTTTGTATCATTTCTGATATTGAACTTCAATCTTCAAAACCACTCGTTCGTTTCTTGGCTAATACTTCCAAAAGCTTCTTAGCATCATACACAAACCATACTAATACCTTTTTGCAAAACTGTAACACCATTTATGCCATCCTCCATACCAAAATAGAGGTCTGGCATCTTGACTTCTCAGGCCATTTCAGCTACTATCAGTTCGAAGCCAGCAGTATTGCATTAGCTCCTAGAGGTTCAAGGAAGCTAACCTGATCATCACCATCACTTGAAACAAGCTCAAACTCATTCACGATTCCATTTTTTGAGGTGATTTTTCTGAACCTTTCATATCTTCATTAGGCATTTGTTAGGCTTCCATTTTCAAAGATAAAATGTAGATATCATTGCCCTGAAACCTATACATGTCCATAGATTTTATTTATGTTGCTTGAGTAGCGGAGAATTTTGAGTTTGAACCTCTGAAAATATTAGGTCAAAATTTGGTACTGTTAGAAATTCATGCTCATCTTGAGAATTAGCTTAAGTTATTTACATATTCAGAATCGTGAGGAAATTTCTACAAGTTTTGATGATAGAAGTTTCTGGGAATGAATGAGAAATGAATGAGTTACAGGTTCTTTGGCTGGAGGATTGAAGATGAAAGTTACATTCAGGGCAAACACTTATGTTACATATTTATTGTTTTGTTTAAGTTAACGGAATGTATCATCACCCTAGTGGTTAAAGCGCGCCGCTTGTCACCTTTGGGACCTGGGTTCGAGCCCCAGTGGTACCCTTTGGTTCTTTTCATATTTTTACCATTTTTACTTGAAACATGCGCCTAGGCTCCCCCCCCCCCCCCCCCCCCCCCGCCCCCCTTGGGCTTTTTATTTTTTCTGAACCTCTAACCCTTGTTTACTTTCACACCCCCCAGCCCTTTATTTTATTTTTTCTTTTTCTTTTTCTTTATTTATTTCATTTCATATTATATTTTATTTACTATTATATATTTTTATCATTATTATTTTTATTATTAAAAAATATAAAAAAATTATTTACACTTATATATTTATTTTCTTCATAATACAAAAAAAACTAAAAGACATTTTTCTTAAACAAATTAATTCTTTTTTAATAATTAATATTTAGACTTAGGATTAATTATTATATTATTTTTCTTTTCTTAATTAAAATTAACTTAGAACTTAGGTTTATTTTAATTGATTAACTTTCATTTTATTTTTATTAATTTAAAAACCTTTTCATAAAAAAAACCTAAAAAATCTATTTTAACTTATTTTCTTTGTTAATTAATTTAGGTTTTAATTTTGTTAATTTTAATTAATCATTTTCCTAAATTAGGTCAAGACTAAACCCCTTTCATGAAAACCAAACAAAAATCATTTCTTTTTTCATTTTGCATTTGTACATTATTTTCAATTATTATACATTTATTCAATATGGTTGTAATAGTTAATTAGATTTAATTTTCTTGCAAAATCCCCATTTGTAAATTTGTACACCCCCTCCCTCAATGATGTAATAGCTTAGTATTTTACTTTCCGTAATTTATCGCTTTATATAAATGCTAGTAATTAGGATTTTGTATGAAAAGATAAAATCAACAAGTTAGCAAACCCTAATTGCAAGATAAACAAGCATGTAAATCCAACACATTTGCACACTTGCACCCTTAGGGTAATTCCACTTTGTTGCCTTACCAAAATGCACATGTTATGCATATGGGATATGCTTAGCCAAAAAGCAATAAATAATACAAGATCATAGTCCCTCAATGACGCTATCAAATGTTGCCTTTCAAAATGATCTTAGTTCCTCAAAGACAATTGCTAAAGATATTTCACAACATTGCTATCATGGTTATACGATTGACCCACGCCCATCCCTTTACATACAAAAATAAGGCTTAGTACCAATCATGGTAAGATGGGAATATCAAAGGAAAGGAAGAAATGAATTAAGACTTTTGAGTGGGTAAATTGTTCCTAAGTTGCTTGCTCAATTTCAAATCAAATACTCTTGCTTATTTTCAAAATAAACACAAACACTTTCAAGCATTTTCCAAACATGAAACATTTTCAAAAGATCAACACTTTTTATACGTTCTTACGAACGTGAACTATTACAAAGTTTTCCTAAACGATGGCGCATTTTCAAAATACTTTCAAAAACCACACGAAGCATATTTTCAAACAAAGCAAGTGATCTAGAAAGAAATTAAGAGCCCATAGATAACTATGGATGAAAGGGTGCTAATACCTTCCCTTTTCATAATCTACCCCCCGAACTCAAGAAATAATCTCAAAGGATCTTTCATGTTGTTTTCAGCTTTTCCTTTTAGGATAAAAGAAAGAGTCGGTGGCGACTCTTGCTAACCGCAACATTTGCAATAGAACGCAAAAGAACCAAGTCAGTTCTCCCACCGTATCATAGTATTGGTACCGAGTTTCTACAAGGACCTTCTCAAGATAATTTCCTTCTTTAACTACACCTGGGGCATATTGTTGGTTTTGTTTTATAGGAACCATTGTACACTCGCATGTATACGACCATACCAGCACGAAAATAGGTTAATCAGTTGGTGGCCCAGCATAGAAATTCCTGAATAGCCTTTCGAAGTAGCACACATTTTCCTTAATAAAGTAGGTGTGTGGCCTGTTTCTCCCTAGCAGAATCTGCACTTGAGTTTGTCTTCACTATGATGCTTTTCAGGAAGCATTCCCCAATAAAATTGTATTTGGTTGAAAGCCTTCCAAAGGATGATTTCCGACTATAGCATACACTTATCAATATTTCTCTTAAGAATTCTCCTACTTCATTGAAATGCATGTTGGTGGATTCGGTACAACGATTTACCTCCACAATATGGTCTGCATCTTTTAAAAGGTTCTTGTAAGAATTCTTACTATGCCAACAAAAAGTTTCTTGAATTATCCCCGTGAAGTAGTATGTATATCCCCAGTGGAGGATGCATAAACTTGTTTTTCCCCAGTGAAGTCTATGCATTTGGTTTTCCTATCTAATATCTCTTTCAGAAGTTTGGTTTTATTATTGGCAAGGTTACAATCTTGGTGAATGCCATTAGAAGGTTTGCTTCACCAACACAGTTTATACTGGTGAGAGTTCTCTTAAGAATTCTCCAACTCCCCAGTGATAGAAGATGTTTTATCATTCCCCAATGGAAGTTGAACTTCAAGGGTTTTCTTGTTCAAGAACTCCTTCCTACCAAAGTGGAAGATTCGCTCCCCAGTAGAGTTTTTATAGACTCTTTCTATTCAAGTAGAGATCTCTTTATCCTCAATAGAGCTTGGATTTTTCCTTTTCCCCAATGAATCGCCATGAAGAGAACCTTTATCTAATAAGGTATGGTTGATAAAGACTTCTTGATAAAAACTCGTTAGTCCCCACTGCATGTTCATAAGTGAACTTATCGGTGAATGGTCATTCATGAAGCAAAGTTTTTCCCCAATGAGAGATCTTTCTCATTCACTAGCCAAGTTATGATGAAAATTATCTTGTTCCTCAGTAGAAGCTTTTGTCGGGATTTCTTTGTCAATATTTCTCATATCCCCAGAAGAGTCTATTTGTTGAAGCATTCTTGTTCAAGGATAGTCATATACCCGACATAAGCATATGGATGCATTTTTTTGTTCAAGAAATCACTTCATCCCCGACAAAGATGTTGACAAGTTATATCCATAGATCCAATGGTTATTGGTATCCCTCGGCATCGTCCAATATTCAGTGGCACTCTCACTCAGAATTTGCAGTGTGTTTTGATTCTCTCCAGCGATGATTGTAATTTATTTTTGCAATTCCTTCAGAGTTCAGCCTGTGGCTACTGGCTATTCAATTTGTTATTCCTCATAGAATTTCAGATTCTCAAGGGCTTCTCGTCAGTATTTCCTTGAATCTCTTTACTTCTCCGGAAAAAATCAAGCATCATTACATTGCATCTACTCAATTGTAGTGTTTCCATTCATTTTGGAGGCATTACTCCATAGAAAAATTTAAGCATGCATCGAAGCATAAGCCAAGTTGATTTCCTTCTTCCCCAGTGTTTTACCCTAAATTTCGCCCCTACTTTGTTCAGTCGCAGCTTTCATAGTCATATTTTGTCATTTGGTCACAATCATTAATAAATAGCTTCATTCAATCACATTTGCATCCTATCTTTAAGTTTGCTCTTGTGTTGTTGACTAACTTCTAATTAAAATACAAAAAATATTTGTCTTTGTTTTGCATATTTGTGTTTTGTAGGTACCGAGTCGAAGCATATGGAAAATAAGGGTTTTCCGGTATTATTTCCCTAAAATCTTTATTTTTCAAAGAAAAAGAATTAAAAATTTTTCATTTTTTTCATTGTAAGCAATCGACTTGCTCCTAGAGCATAATCGATTGCACAAAGTGCAATTTGCGCAATTTTTTAAAAAAATACTCTGTGCAAATCGATTTGCACTGTAGTGCAATTGATTGCACACATGAAAATTTGAAAAAAAAATCAGCAATTTCAAGCTTGTCAAATTTTGGCTCCAATTTTCCTCTAATTTTTTAAAGAATTATCATTAATTCAAATTTTTGGCTCCAAGAATCAATTACCAAATTATCCACTAATCCAAATCCTAAACTCTATAAATAGAGCCCTCATTTTGTTCAAATTTCAAGCTTTGGATAGCCAAATCCACCATGCCAAAAAATCTCTCAATTCTCTCCATCTACCAAATACACTCAAGCTCCATTTTCAAGAAAAGTTAGTAAGCTTTGCATTGAAGCTTACTAATCTTTGAGCTAAACCTTCATCAAAACACTTTTTCTTCATCAAATATCTACATCCAAGCTTGGAAATTGATTCTCCTGGTTGAATTGAAGAAAATTCTTGAAGTTGTGTGATAATTCTCTAGATCTACCTTTGGTAAGATGGATTTTCCATCATTTCACAATGTGATCTCTTGTTGATCTTTGGGTTGATTCATTGAGAATTATTTTGTGATTCCAATGGTGCTATTTTCTCATAATCTGATGGAATTTCCGTGCTCAATAGAATCCATGATCATAAGGTGTTTGATGGAAAGTTTAAACAAGAATTTGGCCTTTATAAATGTTGTTTTGCTGTCTGTAACAGCATGCAAACGATTGCTGTAACAGTGCAATCGATTGCACTAAGTGATATTTGCTCAAATTTTTGAAAACTTCACTATGCAAATCGATCTACATAGTAGTGCAATTGATTTGCACAGAGACAAAATGCATTTTTTCCTTGTTTTAGGGCAGCTTTGATCCAAAATGCTTTTTCTACTCACTCCTTTTGATTGTTGGTTTGGATTGCAATTTTAAATGTCCAATTTCTCTTTAAATTTAATGGACTTTGTGATGTAGATGAAGTTGGATAAATGTTCATCAATTCAAATCTACCTAAGAGTGAATTATTTAATTCATTTTTGGTACTTTGGATTAATGATATGTTTAGTGCTTTAATCCATCTAGAGGAGTGGTTGAATTTAAATATGAAATTTTTTTGAGGTGGTGATCCAAATTCGCTTATCATTCCCCTCTCTCTTCATGTTATCCCTTTCTTTTTTAAAATGTGCTACATGTTAAGGGGTGATGATCTCTATATCATTTATCCAAACATGAAGTACATAGATTGATATTGACCGACCACAAAATAGGTGCGACTTCTACATAAGTCCACTTACGATTGCTTAACATAGTGCTAAATTTTGTCCCGATTCGAATAAATGATCATTTGTGGCCCAAACCTATGTTTACAAGCCCAAGTATGTTAATTTGATCTCTTTGATCCAATAACCTTGAGATTCATTGTGTGGAGGCTTTGGTTGTACCAATCCTCTAATGGATCTACGTTACTTTTGGTCAACGCGGATCACTTAAACATCGTTGATCATTATGATACGGTGGGAGAAGTGACTTGAAGGTTTTGCGTTTGATTGCAAATGTTGCGGTTAGCAAGAGTCGCCATCGAATTTTCTTTTATCCAAAAGGAAAGGTACAAAAGCACATGAAAGACCTTTGAGATTATTTCTTGAGTTAGGGGGGTAGATTATAAAAAGGGAAGGTATTAGCACCCTTTTCATCCATGGTTTTCCATGGGCTCTTAGTTATATGCTAGATCACTTGCTTTTTGTTTGAAATTGTGCTTTGTGTCTTTTTGAAAGTATTTTGTAAAGAGGCCATTGTTTAGGAAATCTTTGTAATGATTCTCGTTCGTAAGAATGTATACAAAGATGTTGATCTTTTGAAAATGTTTTCAAGTTTTGTAAGATTTTTTGAAAGTGTAAGTGTTTGTTTTGAAAATATCAAGGATGTTTTGTTTTGAAATTGAGCAAGTAATTAGGATCATTCTACCTACTCAAAAGTCTTTCTTGTTCATTTTCTTTTCCTTTGACATTGTTGTCTTACCATTGATTTGGTAAACAACCCTATCTTTGGATGTAAACGGGACGGGCGTGGGTCATCGTATAACCATGATTAGAAATGTTGCAAGGTATCTTAGCATTATTTTTAGGGACTAAGATCATGTGAAAGGCAACATAGATAGCATCATCGAGGGACTATGATCTTATATTTGCTTGTTTTTGCTAAGATACCTCACATGTGTAATATGGCCATTTTGTAAAAGGCAACCAAGTGGAATAACCCTAGGGGTGTTTGTGTGCAAATGTATTGTTTTCATGCTTGATTTTGTCTTGAATTAGGGTTTTCTAAGTATTGGATTTAGTCTTTCCATACAAACCCTAATTACTAACATGTTATATATAAAGCGATAAATTGCGGAATTTAAAGTTACTACGCTATTACAATACTTGTAGGAGGGGGTGTACAAATTGAATGGGGATTGCAAGAATGTAAATCTAGTTATTCTATTACAACCATATTGAATTGGTATCAATGTACAAGGAATTAAATGAATACAATGTACAAAATGAATAAATGTACAAAAATGCAAAATGTGAAGTAAATGGATATTTGTTTGGATTTTTTAGAGAAAAGTGAATTTGTTTTAACTTAATTAATTAAATAAAATAATTAATTAAACATAAAAGTATACCTAATTCACTAAGAAAAGAAACTAATAAAACCCTAATTCATTAATTGATTAAAGAAAATAAGTTTAAGAAAAGTACTTTTTTGGTATTTTTGTCTTGAAAAAATTCATGGTATTATAAAATATTTTTGGCCTTTTTTAATATTAAAATGATATGTTTTAATTGGTGTAAAATAAAAAAATAAATACTAACCTAGTTTAATTAAATTTACAAGATGATTTGTAAAAATAAATAAAGTATGATTAATAAAATAATTTTTTGTGTGAGAAAAATAAATTAACTAAATTAAATAAAAATAAAATATTTTTTGTATTGTTCATGATTTTTTAATATTATGAAACTAAATAAAAAGAAAATAAGAAAATAAAAGAAAATTGGGCCAAGGGCATATAAATGAAATGGGGGGGGGGGGGGGGGGGGGGGGGGGGGGTTGTCAGCAAAAACAAAAACAATCCAGCCCCAAAGAGGCCCAGCGCCTGCAAAAAAAACAAAAGTCAGGAAGCAAAAAAATATGAAAAAATCAAAAGGGTACCATTGGGGCTCGAACCCAGGCCCCAAAGGTTACAGGCGCGCGCTTCTACCACTAGGGTGGCTATACATTCGTTAACATAAGCAAAACAATAAACGCGCCCTGATGACTTCATCTTCAACCTCCAGCCATACCAACTGTAACTTGTTCATTTCTCATCAAAAATGAAAACTGTAAACATGAAACTTGTAGCAAATATCCTCATGGCTTCAGAAATGTAAAGCATCAAAACTAAAGATCAAAGATAAGCATGAATTTTATTGGCCCTAATCTGAACCCTAAAAATCTCATAAACTTGAAACTTAAAATTCTCTAAGCTCAAGCAAAATTAATGGAAACTATGAACATTGTTAGATTCAGGGCAATGATATCTACATGTTTTGTTCACAAATAAATCATTAATGATGCTTGTATGAAGAGTTCAAAGTTAAGAAAAATTACCTCAAAACTGGAAATCGTGTTTTGAGTTTGAGCTTGTTTCAAGTGATGGTGATGATCAGCTTAGCTTCCTTGAGGTCCCAGGAAGCTAATGCAATGATTAGCTTGAGCAAAGGATAGCTGAAATGGTCTCGACAAGTCAATGTGCAGAACTCTGTTTTTGAAAATGGAGGTTGGTGTTACGATTTTGTAACAGGGTGTGGGATCAATTCTATATGATGTTTAGAAGCTTTAGAAACTAAAAGGCCAAGAAACACACGAGTAGATTATGAGTTTCAAGTTTTTGGTCAGTTTGTGTGAAAATGGAAGTATGAAATGTGTTTCTGAGTTCTAGGTGTTTTGAGGGCATGAGCATTCGTATGTTTTGTGGCCAAAGGTTTGTGTATGTATAAACAAAAGTGTTTGAGAGCTTTGGACAATCAGAAGTACCAGTTTTTAGCTTTTTGCTAGGTTTCTTGATTTTGAAGAAAAATGGGAAACAAGTTTCAAGAGGAGGTACAAGCATGGGTTGGGTGATTGTAAGTGTCTTAAACCATTTCTCATGAGTTATAGGACTTGTTTTATCAGAAGATAACACGTGCAAGGCTCAAGAACAAGTTTTGTGCAAAAAGTCACTTTATCAAAATGGCAATGTAACCTTTCTTCCAAAAATGGATATAAAGCATGTCCATGCATTGAATGCTTGAAGTGAGGCCTCTAACAGCTATGTAAACCATTAATTATGGAGTGCCTAACAAGTTTGAGGCCTGCAAAGTAGTGTTTATGCAGCATAGTTTGAATTTTGAAATTGGTTCATCACAAAATGACTTGTAAATCAAGTGATAAAACTCTAACTTCATCTCTTTGATTCTCCCTACTCAAGAATGATCTCAAGGAAATCTTGGAAATTTTGGAAAGTTTGAAATGTGATCTAAAACCCATCTTTGAATTTCTTTTTAAGATTCCCCTTGGAACTATATGAAAAAGTTCCATGAAGTTGGGTCAAAATCCTGACCAAATTAGGGCAAAATTTCACTAAGTGTTTTGTTTCATGACCACATGTTCATAAAATTATAACTTGAGATCCAAGAAATTTTGAAAGAATTTGTGTAAATAAAAGTTGTATATTTCATGGATATATACAAATTTAATGTTGTAAGTTTCTCTTGAATCATCTTGCATCATGGTGAAAATTTTGCTCAAACTTATGAAAAAATAAGAAATTTTCAACACTTAGAAAAATTTCTAAGTTTAGAAATTTTGACTTTTCGAAATGAAATCTTGAATTTTTTATTTCTTGATGAATAAGTTTCATATTTTGATATGTTTTGATGAATTGTGATTTTTGGCATTAGAATTTGACCAAAAAGTCAAAGTTTGACTTTTCTGTATACAGTTAACTTTTGATCAGTTGACTGAAAATTGATCTATCAATCCTTTGAACTTGAGTAATGTTTTGAACCATGTTATTAGGTAAAAATGATTCAATTGGACTCTTGAGATCATGCCTTTAACCAATTGATTATTTGCTAGGTCAAAAATCAGAAATTGCCCTTTCCCAGTCAAAACCCTAATTTAGACCATTTTGCCCTTTTGGAGATTTGATCAAATTTCTTGAGGAATTGTGGTCCAAACTTGATCAAATGATATATATGAGTTTAAATTGTTGATGTGGATAAAAAATTATGAATTTTGACTATAAATTGGCCATGGTTGACTTTTTTCCCAATACAGCTGATTTTTAGGTCAACTGCTCAATTGACTGAGCAAAATTGTGATCCTAGGCTTGAAACTTGACATGAGTAATCTTGCAGGTCCATGATAATCCATGAAAGTCATATGGGGAATTGGAAGTTCAAATATCCTTGTGAAATCTCAAACCCTAATTTTGGTCATCAGTGTTTAAGGAGGTGTCTTGAGCTGATCAAATCCTGGTGTAGTCTTGAGTCCTAGAAGATCTTGTGAGAAAATCCTTGATAAGTGAGAGGGAAAATTTTGGGGTACAACAGCTTCCCCTGTTCAATCTTCTTAAGCCTGAAGAGTTAGATTGGCGAGTTTTGCCATTCGTGACTCGAAGGTAGAAGATGATTGGACACTAAAGTGCCGAGAAATTTGCACTCGGTGATGTGATGGTAAAAGGAATAGGCTTAAAGATGCCATTTAGAGGGATGATAGAAAGTTGTCAAAGATCGGCTTGTAGATGCCACCCAAAAGTGATTCCTGAATCTGAAAGAGAATCTGAATGAGTATCAGAATGGCGTCCGTGTTTGGAGCATATTTGAACTATATCTGAAAGTTGAATTTGACTGAGTATCAGAATGGCATCCGTGTCTGAAGAGTATCTGAACTTTATATGAGAGTTGAATTTGAATGAGTATCAGGATGGCATCCGTGTCTGGAGCGTATTTGAACTGTATCTAAAAGTTGAATTTGAATGATTATCATGATGGCATCCGTGTCTGGAGCGTAACTGAACTGTATCTGAATGAGTATCAGGATGGCATCCGTGTCTGGAGCATATCTGAATTTTATCTGAGAGTTGAATCTGAATGAGTATCAGGATGGCATCCGTGTCTGAAGCGTATCTGAAAGTTGAATCTGAATGAGTATCAGGATGGCATCCGTGTCTGAAGCATATCTGAACTGTATTTGAGAAAGCTCTGAACATTGTTAATGGTAGCTATTGATTAATCTTATCCTGAAAAGGGTAAAATGTTAGTTAATATGAAATTTCATGTTGTATGAAATGCATAGTGTAATGTATTCGTGTTATCGATGTTTATGATATATGGATGTGATGTATGCGTATGTGAGCTAATTTGTTGCACGGTTGTTGGATTGGGGAAAATAAATCCCTGACTGATGTTGAGGACATAGAGTGTAAGTCTTCATGTTGTGAAGTCGAAGTATTGATGAATTTTCTCTTAGATAAATAAACTCTGTTGTAAGGGAAATGTTGTATAGTGCTTGTAAAAGTCTGTTGGGGAATCTTGAGAAATTGGACGTCTTTTACTGGGGATTGATAACTGAAAGCTTTGTTTCGCTGAGGATTAAACTGCACACTGTGGGGGATTTATGGAAATAGCTCAAAGATATTGCCCTATCTCTTAAAGTCGTCAGTGATTGTCTTTTTACTTTGTTTATTTGTAAATAATAATTATATTCAAATGCATATGTTCAACAATAAATCATTGGACTTTTTGTAAACAAAACACAAGAGTAAAGAAAAACAGATAGTTTTGCACTTTCAAAGGGATATCTTTGTATTGACTTTGAGTAAGTATTTTTGTATAATGAGACAAATATTCTAGTAAGAGAATGTTGTCATGAAAATTTTGATACAAAGAAAAGATAACTATGTGCAATAATCCCATGGGGTTCCCATTCTTCTATAGCTTTCGTGTCTCTGAGAATCTTCTCCACTTGCTGCCTTATCTAAAGTTGATTGAATTAATCAGAACCTCTGAGTTTTGTCGGGTTGTCCGTAAGGTGATCCAACAAGACATAGTCATATGCTTTAGTTCCCTAAATTTTTCCTGGACCGCCCTTTCGGGTTTTTAGTCCACCGAGATACCCTTTTTTTCCCAAGTCGCCCTTTTGTGTTTCCAACTTGTCGGGTGTACAAATTTTTTTTGTTTTATCCCTAATTTTTTCCCAAACCTTTTTGGTTCACCAGGATGCCCTTGTTTTTCCTAGGTGTGTCAACCTAGCGGGTCTCTTATGTGTAGTATTTTTTAACTATGTCTACGTTTGCATGGTGTAGTAGGTTGTCGCCATCCATGGTGGCCAAGATCATTTCTCCACCAGAGAATATTTTTTTGATTACAAATGGTCCTTCGTATGTAGGAGTCCATTTTCCCCTGGGATCACCTTGCAACAGTATGATACGTTTGATCACCAAATCCCCGACTTGATATACTTGGCGTCTGACCTTTTTCTTGAAAGCCTTGATCGTCCGTTTTAGATACATTTGACCATGACAGATAGCAGTAAGTCTTTTCTCATCAATTAAGTTTAGTTGATCAAGTCGAGTCTGGATCCAATCTTCTTCATTCAAACTTGCATCCTTCATGATTCTCAAAGGAGGGATCTGGACCTCAATAGGCAAGACAACCTCCATGCCGTATACCAGAGAGTAAGGTGTTGCACCGGTTGATGTGTGCGCCGTGGTACGGTACCCGTGGAGAGAAAATGGTAGCATCTCATGCCAGTCTTTGTATGTGACGTCATTTTCTGTATGATCTTTTTAATGTTCTTATTTGCGACTTTGACATCACCATTCATCTTTGGCCGGTAAGGGGAAGAATTGTGATGCTGGATCTTGAACTGCTCGCATAGGGCGGTGATCATAGTATTGTTTAGATTCGTACCATTGTCTGTGACGATCCTCTTCGGGATAACGTACCTACATATGATATATTTTTTTAATGAACCGGGCTACAAAGTTCTTGGTAACAGAAGTGAAAGAGGTTGCCTCAACCCACTTTGTAAGATAGTCAATGGTCACTAGGATGAAGCAGTGTCCATTGGAGGCTATTGGCTTGATTTCCCCAATCATATCAATCCCTCACATAGAAAAGGGCCAAGGAGTCGTCAAGACATTCATAGGAACCGGAGGTACGTGCACCTTGTCAGCATAGATCTGACACTTATGGCAGGTTCAAGAGTGTTGATAGCAATCTGCTTCCATGGTAGACCAGTAATAGCCTGCCCGTAGGATTTTCTTTGCCATCATATGCCCACGGGAATGGGTGCTAAAAGTGCCTTCATGTAGATCAGTCATGATCTTTTCTGCCTCAACCTTGTCTATGCAACAGAGCAAAACAGAGTCATGGTTGCGTTTGTAGAGAATTCCATTACTAAGGAAGAACTTAGTAGAGAATCTCCTTAAGAACTTATTATCATTGACTGAAGCTCCTTCTGGATACTCTTGAGCCTCGAGATACCTCTTGACTTGGTGAAACCAAGGCTGGTCCACTAGTTCTTCAGTATTAATCTCGTGACAGTGAGCTGGTTCATCCATTCGTTCAATGGTGATCTAGGGAGCCTCGTTATCCCATTTAAGTTTAAACATGGATGACATTGTGGCTAGTGCGTCTGCTAGCTAATTTTCTTCTCGCGGGAAATGCTCGAAGTTAATCTTCTCAAAATGTGGAAGCAATGTCAGCACATGTTCTTTGTAAGGGATAAGGTTAGGGTGTTTGGTGTCCCATTCCCCTTTGATCTGGATGATGACCAAAGCTGAATCTCCGAATACACTTAAGGATTTGATCCCTAAATCTATGGCAGATTTGTGACCAAAGATGCACGCTTCATATTTTGCCATGTTGTTTGTACAATTGAAGCAGAGTCTTGTCGTAAAAGGAGTATGACACCCTTCAGGAGATATGAGTATAACACCAATCCCATTTTCGAGTGTGTTAGATGCCCCATCAAAAACCAGGGTTCATCAGGATCCTTGTTCAGGTCTGTCATATGGCCTGAGTTCTTCACAGTTGTTTACCATCATGATATCTTCATCTAGGAATTCGAATTTCATGGACTAATAGTCTTCCACAGCTTGGTGAGCAAGGTGATAAGCTAGTATAGTTCCCTTTATTGCTTTCTGGGTAGTATATTGTATGTCATATTCTGTCAGGATCATCTGCCATCTCGCTATTCTCCCAGAGAGGGCAGGTTTCTCGAAGATGTATTTTATTGGATCCATTTTAGATATCAATAAGGTAGTATGGGTCAGCATATACTATCTTAGCCAGCAAGCAGCCCATGCCAGAGCACAGCAAGTTTTCTCGAGTAGTGAATATCTTGTTTCACAGTCGATAAACTTTTTTCTCAGCTAATAAATAGCATTCTCTTTTCGGTCAGACTGGTCATGCTGCCCCAGCACACACCCCATTGAATTTTCCAAAATAGTTAGATACATGATCAATGGTCTTCCCTCGACTGGTGGCATCAAAACAGGAGGCTCTTATAAGTACTCTTTGATCTTATTGAAAGCAGTTTGGCATTCATCATTCCACTTGACTACTTGATCTTTCTTCAGTAATTTGAAGATTGGTTCACAAGTAACTGTTAGGTGAGAAATGAATCTGGCAATGTAGTTTAAGTGTCCCAAAAATCCTCTGACTTCCTTCTCGGTACGAGGAGCAGGCATCTCTTGTATCGCTTTCACCTTGGCAGGATCTACTTCAATACCCTTATTATTGACGACAAAGCCTAGGAGTTTACCAGACCTTACCCCAAGCGTGCATTTATTTGGGTTCAACCTCAGCTTGTACTTCTTTAGTCTCTCAAAGAGTTTCTGTAAAAGGTCAAGATGATCTTCTTCTGTTTGAGATCTAGCTATCATGTCGTCCGTATAGACCTCTATTTTGTGATGCATCATGTCGTGAAATAGAGCTACCATGGCACGTTGATAGGTTGCCCCAGCATTCTCCAGTCTGAATGGCATAAACTTGTAGCAGAATTGCCCCACTGTGTGACAAAGGTCATTTTCGCCATGTCCTCAGGCGCCATTTTGATTTGGTTGTAGCCTGAGAAACCCTCCATGAAGGAAAACACTTTGTGCTGCACCATATTGTCAACTTGAATATCAATGTGGGGAAGTGGGAAATCAGCCTTAGGGATCGCCCGATTCAAATCTTTGTAGTCCACACACATTCCTACTTTGCCGTCCTTTTTGGGCACGGGAACAACATTGGCAACCCACTGCGGATAGGAGGTGACGACCAAGAATCCAGCATTGAATTATTTCATGACTTATGCCTTAATCTTCTCTGACATGTCTAGTCGCATGCGACGGACCTTTTGTTTCACCGGTGGACAATCCTCTTTTGTTGGTAGATGGTGTACTACGATATCTGTATCAAGTCCCGGCATGTCTTCATACGACCAGGCAAAGACCTCAACATAATCGTGTAGTAGCTGAATTTGACGCTCTTTGACACTGGGTTCCAGATTGGCACCAACCCTAACTTCTCTTCTGTCTTCTTCGGTACCTAGGTTTATTATGTCCACTGGTTCCTCGTGGGGATGAATGGTCCTCTCTTCTTGTTGTAGTAATCTGTAAAGTTCCCCTAGTACTTCACAATCTTCCTCACCTTCATCTTCGGCTTGGTAGATTAGATTTTCAGAGTCACAGAAAGCCATAGCATAACCGTTACCCATGGGATCCCGAATGGATGTAGACCTGTATTGTGAGTGTGAGTGTGTGTAAGAGTATATCTACCTTTGAAATAAATGAAAATGTAAAAATAAAAACAATGAGCACAAAGTTTGTATGCAAAAACGTCCATAATTCATTGATGTCATATGGAAATGAGATAATAACTCTTACAAATGGACCATTGTGCCTCGGGTAAGACATAAGGTTTTAAGAGTATGAATTGTTTTAATATTACAGATCCAACAAAATGTAAAGACAAATTACTGTGGGATAAAAGTGATCGGGACAAAGTCTCTAGCCTCCCAGTTGTTGAGCCCTCCACTGAAAGTTGGGTAAATCCAATCCTCCAGGTTGTAGCTGTGTTCATCATCCTCTACTGCGTTGACTTGGTGGTTACTGATCTTCAAGGGTGGTCCTCCGGCACGAGCGCGGCGTACAACTTTTTGGGTACCTAAAGTGAAACCCAGACCGAATTTGTCAGATTTGTATGGGATATCTGGGAGTTGTCCCCAAATAGTGCACCCACCTTCTTCTATCACTGCCTTGGCATCCTTTAAAGATGACATCCTGAGCGGAGGCCTTGTGATCTTGGGAATTTGAGACACAACCTTGGTTATTGCCACATCTTGCGGGACTTCTTCAAAATGCTGGAATAGAGTTTCAATAAATTCACCATCTAATTCCACATATCTGAAGGAATTTAGATGGCTGACCATATATTATTATTCTCCATGAACAGTGATAATATTCCCTTGAGTCGGATACTTCAACATTTGATGCAACGTAGAGGTAACAGCGCCAGCATTGTGAATCTGAGGCCGTCCTAGCAAGCAGGAATATGTAGGGCGAATATCCATTACATAAAAGGTCGAATCAAATGTGTGGGTTCCAACCTTTATGGGGATGTCCACTTACCCATGTACCATCCTTTTTGAGCTGTCAAAGGCTCTCACTACTATGTTGCTTGGTTTCAACGTCAATCCCTCACAGTCAAGCCTATCAAGAGCCTTTTTAGGCAACACATTCAGAGATGAGCCAGTGTCCACCAAAACATGAGCCAAGGTTGTGCCCCTGCATTCAGCTGAGACATGCAATGCCTGATTATGCTTCCTCCCTCTTGGCGTTAAATCAGCATATGAGAAACCTAAACCATTATCTACAGTCAAGCTGGCTACGCAATCTTGGAACTGATCGGCAGATGTTTCTTGGGGTACATGGGCAGTTTTTAGGAATTTTACCAAGGCTTTTGCATGAGCCTCGAAACATAATAATAAAGCTAGCATGGACATTTTTGATGGAGTTTTCCCCAGTTTCTCGACTACATTGTAGTCGCTTCTTTTTATGATCTTTAGAATTTCCTCCATCTCTTTCCGGGAGGTTTCAGGAATAGCCAACGATTGTGCCTTCGTCTGGACAGGCTCAACCAGAATACCTTTACCTCGAGTTTCGGTTGACTCGGAAGCAGGAATGTCAGTAGGGGTGATAACAGGGATTGTAACAGTTTTGTCAGTAGGAGTACTAGCAGAGATGATTGTAGAACTGGGAACAACCTTTGGCGGAGCAACAACAACAGGAATGATTACGGGTCCAGAAATTGCTTTTGGGGGAGAAATTTCTGGAGAGAATATCCTTCTGCTTCGGGTTATCTTACTAGTCCCTGCATTATTACTGACATCATAGTCAACTTTCTCAGAACTTGAAACTTAAGCGGCTGGCCAATCTTGCTTGATACCGTGGTAGTAGACATCCCCTCCATAATTCCATGGTACGGTTTTGTCTAACGAATACGGGATTGGTCCAGGCATTATAATTATCAAAGGAGCTACTTTTGGAACTGATGTAATTCTAACGGGTCTTTTGGTGGAGACCCTGGAAGAATTGTCGGAAATGGTAACGATGGAAACATCGTTATAAGAAACAATTGGAATAGAAGTCTTCTCGAATAAAATTTCTTTGTTATCTATGAGGCACTGAACGCCTACTTTTAACAAAGGACAGCTGGTTGGTGAGGACAAACAGAGACGACAGCTTTCATCACAGCCTAGGAATACACTGGAAATCAACAAATTCTTTTTGATAGTCATGAGTGGGGTCATAAGTTCATCAACTGAAGTAACAAACATATCTTCCTCAATGGCGTTGGTATTATGGTCGTGTTTGGGCATAGGGGCGGAAATGACATTGAGCTTTTATGGCACATCGAATTCAATCTCTTTAGCTTCAAGGAGGTCTTGTACTTTGTTCTTTAGAGCCCAACAGTTATTAGTGTCATGGCCGGGACTCTCAGAATGGTATGCACAGCGGGCATTAGGATGATATTGAGGAGAGGTTTTGTTAGGGTTCTTTGGAGATTCTTTCAAAGTCACTAGGTTGGATCTTAACAGATGTGGCAATACTTGAGATAGGGTCATGTTAATTCTGGTGAATTGTCTGACTGGTCTTTCCATTCTTGGTTGGTTGTTTCTTTGCTGATCAAGCGCATGTTTAGGAATCATAACAGCCCCCACCATTGGACGACATTCGGCCCTATCTTGATTTCTCTGAGGATATACAACAACCACTTATTTCTTTCTGATGAATGGCTCCTTACAGCAGCAGAGGATGCATCTTTTTGAATCTTCCCATTCTTTATCCTGGCCTCTACTCTTTCTCCGGTCAATATCAATTCAGTAAATCCTACTGATGAACTCCCAATTAAGTGATTAAAGAAGGGACCAGACAAGGTGCCCAAAAACATGTCTACCAATTCTCTTTCAGATAGGGGAGGTTGGACCCTTCCTGCTAAGTCCCTCCATTTTTGCGCATAGTTCTTGAAGCCCTCACTTGAAACCATGGCCATACTCTGGAGTTGAGTATGGGTAGGTCAAGATTAGCGTTGTATTGGTATTGTTTGTAAAAGGAAGTAGCCAGATCTTCCTAGTTATGAACATTAGATCTTTCTAACTGATAAAACCAATCAAGTTGAGTTCTAGATAGACTGTCTTGGAAGAAGTGTACCCATAAATCCTTATCAGCGGTATGAGGATGGATCTTCCTCACATAGGACCGGAGATTCATTTTAGGGCATGAGACTCCATCATATTTGGCGAACAAAGGTGCTTTGAATTTTGGAGGAATAACAATCCCCGATACTAAGCCCAACTCCTCAAAGTCCAATCCAGGCACTTTTTGGATTTACATTGCACCCAATCATTCTTCTAGATGCTTATACTTATCGTCGGCTAGAGGATATTGTTCTTCAGAATAGTCTTCTTCTTCCTCTTCCTCTTCTGATTCTGACTGGACAACTGTTTCTTTGCATTTCCCATCTTGATTGTCTTTCTCACCGGATGTCGTTGCAAAGTCTAAGGCCCTTCTTATTTGCCCTTGGAATCTTCTTCCCATGTTTAGAACTCATGTTATTTTCTCTGTCTTCTTTTTCTTCTCCTTAACCAGTAAGGTCTTCAACTCCTCTTGTCCTTTGGCCAAAGTTAAAAACATCTGTTGAAACTGAGCATTTTGGGCTTGGAGGTCCTTCACCGTTTGCTCGAGATCCATCCTACTGAAATAAATAGTAGAAATATGAGGAGACTTGTTGCAAGAAACCTGCTTATGTTATGATGAATGGTAAATGCGCATGCAATGATTTCAAGGATTTTAAAGATTCAAATTTGTTTTAGTCAAAAAGGAAACACTGTTATATTAATAAATTAAAGCTTGAGTACAATAATGCCTCCTTGGGTAAAACAAATATAAAAAACTCTAAGATAAAAAGGTAGTACGCATCCTCTTAGGTGCGATGTAGGCATTCAGAGTATGCTCCTCATGAAGTTGCTTAGTAAGTTCCAAAACCTTCTTCTCGCTAGCGTAGAATTGGGCTTCAAAAGTATCTCGCTCCCCCCTTGAGTTGTATCCAATCTCTTTGTAGGTCTTCCAGAGAGGTGGGCATGTTAGGATGTAGGATATTGTATGGAACATCTCCTTCCATGACAGGCTCAATGATTACCGGGAGAATAGAAGGATAAGGCATCATAAGACTCTGAGCACGAGTTCGTACCCATTTGAGGTAAGGCTCAAGAGGGATAGAATTCTTATGCCCCAATGTCTTGCTATCTACCTTGTTCAACATCCTCCAAGCTCAGATAAATCTCTGGCGAAGACCTTGATCGTCGTTCTCGTAGTCAAATACCAAACCTTGAATCAGCATCTCATGAGGGCCATCCCTTTGGGCATAACCAAACTGTCTTAAGGCTAAGCAGGGGTTATAGGTGATACCTCCCCTAATGCCAAGTAAGAAGACATTAGGAAATTCTCCACAACGGTCAACAATAGTAACATTCTCTAGGGATCGGGAACACCAATGAATGTCTGAATGCTTGAGCGTCATCAACCTTTGTGACCACCTTGAACCTTGCCCATTCTTCAATACAGATTGGGGAAGATGCGAAATAAACCATCTTTCCAAGAGAGGAGTTCAACACAAAAGGACACCTCTTTTCCTCATAGTGCGAGTGTGAAAAGAGTGTAGGATGTCCCCTAGCAAAGTAGGCACCGGGTTACGTGACATGAAGATCTTGACGGCGTTCACATCTATGAGTTGGTCAGGATTTGGGAACAAAACCATCCCATAGATGAGGAGAGCCACAATTTCCTCAAAGGCTCGCAAATACAAGGAGTTCCAACAGTTACGGGCTTTCTCAAACAAGAACTTTGCTAGGAAACCTTTGACACCACTCCTTGTTTCCCAATTAGTTGTGACATCAGATGACTGCAAGTGTAGAGCTTAAGCAATCTCTTCTGGATTTGGGTCTCTTTCTGTACCGTTACAAGGTAGTTGATTGAGAATGGGAATCCTCAAGAGTTGGCAGAATTCTTCCAAAGTCGGCATAAGTTGATAATCGGGAAATGTGAAGCAATGGTGTAAAGGATCAAAGAACTGAAAGAGCACCTTCATCATGTCTTCATCAGTGTTGGAAGTGACCAAATTGAGTAGGCGGCCATGTCTCTCCGTAAAAGGAGATTTTTCAGGAATCCTTGAAGCTAGCTCCTTAAGTTGTGGAGAGATCCTTACAAGATTGACTTGAATAGTTTTCCTGCGAATAGAATCCATGTCCTACAAAACAGAACAAAGATAAATCCCAAGATCCTTGAAATTGTTAGTGAATGAGTATGATGTTATGATGTTCATGATGTTATGTACAAGTAAATATACACGAACAAAGTAAAAAAATCCTTAGGTTTAATCTTGCATTGGGTTTCATAGGTAAGTACCCTCTTGAACTTTAGTTGGCTCAAACGTATCCTAGCAATAGTAATCGGGTTCTAAGGAGCTCAATATCACTGGCTTATTTCCTTGAGCATTGTCTCAGCACAAGCCTCTTTAATGGCGACCGAGATATCTCAAAAAACCAAACCTTAATGAGTGTAGCATCGAGTATCTACAAACTTCGGACTGTACCAAAGTCGGTCATCTCACTGCGTCTTAAAGGCCAAGTTGGTCAAGTAAAGGTTCTAGAAGTTTATTAGTGCTTCATGACATCACTCAGCGGACCTGTATTCTCTTTGATTAACTCAAAGGCTACCGGTAACCACAAATATGTCGCACTAACGTAGTTATTGCTTAGACATTGTTTGTATACCCCACATAATTTCCACAATGTATTGCTACTTACATATAAGGTATCCCAAATCTGGGTAGAGGATTTAAACCCAAACAAAGAACCACAATGTAAAGCAAACAAGTCAAATAATGAAAGCAAGTAAATGTGATCTAAACCCTAAGGTAACCCCACTTTTAGAATTATCCCCAACAGAGTCGTCAGTTCTGTGATACGGTGGGAGAACTGACTTGAAGATTTTACGTTTGATCACAAATGTTGCGGTTAGCAAGAGTCGCCACCAACTTTTCTTTTATCCAAAAGGAAAGGTGAAAAATCACAGGAAAGACCTTTGAGATTATTTCTTGAGTTTGGGGGGTATATTATTAAAAGGGAAGGTATTAGAACCCTTTTCATCCATGGTTTTCCATGGGCTCTTAGTTACTTGCTAGATCACTTGCTTTTGTTTGAAATTGTGCTTTGTGTGTTTTTGAAAGTATTTTGTAAAGAGGCCATTGTTTAGGCAATCTTTGTAATGATTCTCGTTCATAAGAATGTATACAAAGATGTTGATCTTTTGAAAATGTTTTCAAGTTTTCTAAGATGTTTTGAAAGTGTAAGTGTTTATTTTGAAAATAGCAAGGATGTTTTGTTTTGAAATTGAGCAAGTAATTAGGAGCATTCTACCTACTCAAAAGTATTTCTTGTTCATTTTCTTTTCCTTTGACATTGTTGTCTTACCATTGATTTGGTAAACAACCCTATCTTTGGATGTAAACGGGACAGGCGTGGGTCATCGTATAACCATGATTAGCAATGTTGTAAGGTATCTTAGCATTCTTTTTAGGGAGTAAGATCATGTGAAAGGAAACATAGATAGCGTCATCGAGGGACTATGATCTTATATTTACTAAGATACCTCACATGCGTAATATGGCCATTTTGTATAAGGAAACCAAGTGGAATAACCCTAGGGGTGTTTGTGTGCAAATGTATTGTTTTCATGCTTGATTTTGTCTTGAATTAGGGTTTTCTAAGTATTGGTTTTAGTCTTTCCATACAAACCCTAATTACTAACATGTTATATATAAAGCGATAAATTGCGGAATTTAAAGTTACTACGCTATTAAAATACTTGTAGAAGGGGGGTGTACAAATTGAATGGGGATTGCAAGAATGTAAACCTAGTTAGTCTATTACAACCATATTGAATTGGTATCAATGTACAAGGAATTAAATGAATACAATGTACAAAATGAATAAATGTACAAAAATGCAAAATGTGAAGTAAATGGATATTTGTTTGGATTTTTTAGAGAAAAGTGAATTTGTTTTAACCTAATTAATTAAAGAAAATAATTAATTAAACTTAAAATTAAACCTAATTCAGTAAGAAATGAAATTATTAAAACCCTAATTCATTCATTGATTAAAGAAAATAAGTTTAAGAAAAGTATTTTTTGGTATTTTTGTCTTTAAAATATTCATGGTATTATAAAATATTTTTGGCCTTTTTTGATATTAAAATGATATATTTTAATTGGTGTAAAAGAAAAAAATAAATACTAACCTAGTTTAATTAAATTTACAAGATGATTTGTAAAAATAAATAAAGTATGATTAATAAAATAATTTTTTGTGTGAGAAAAATAAATAAACTAAATTAAATAAAAATCTATTTTTTTTTGTATTTTTCATGATTTTTTAATATTATGAAAATAAATAAAAAGAAAATAAGAAAATAAAATAAAGTTGGGCCAAGGGCGTATAAATGAAATGGGGGGGGGGGGGGGGGGGTTGTCAGCAAAAACAAAAACAATCCAGGCCCAACGAGGCCCAGCGCCTGCGGAAAAAAACAAAAGTCAGGAAGCAAAAAAATATGAAAAAATCAAAAGGGTACCACTGGGGCTCGAACCCAGGTCTCAAAGGTTACAAGTGCATGCTTCTACCATTGGGGTGGCTATACATCTGTTAACATAAGCAAAACAATAAATATATGATACAAAACACGCTCTGATGACTTCATCTTCAACCTCCAGCCAGACCAACTATAACTTGTTCATTTCTCATCAAAAATGAAAACTGTAAACATGAAACTTGTTGCAAATTTTCTCACGATTTCAGAAATGTAAAGCATTAAAACTAAAGATCAAAGATAAGCATGAATTTTATTGGCCCTAATCTGAACCCTAAAAATCTCAGAAACTTCAATCTTAAAGCTCAAGCAAAATTAATGGAAACTATGAACATGGTTAGATTCAGGGCAATGATATCTACCTGTTTTGTTCACAAATAAATCATTAATGATGCTTGTATGAAAAGTTCAAAGTTAAGAAAACTTACCTCAAAACTGGAAATCGTGTTTTGAGTTTGAGCTTGTTTCAAGTGATGGCGATGATCAGCTTAGCTTCCTTGAGGTCCCAGGAAGCTAATGCAATGATTAGCTTGAGCAATGGATGGCTGAAATGGTCTGGAGAAGTCAATGTGCAGAAATCAGTTTTAGAAAATGGTGGATGGTGTTAATGGTGTTACATTTCTATAACAGGGTGTGGGATCAATTCTATATGATGTTTAGAAGCTTTAGAAACTAAAAGGCCAAGAAACGCACGAGTAGATTATGTGTTTCAAGTTTTTGGTCAGTTTGTGTGAAAATGGAAGTATGAAATATGTTTCTGAGTTCTAGGTGTTTTCAGGGCATGGTAATTCGTGTGCTTTGTGTCCAAAGATTTGTGTATGTATAAACAAAAGTGTTTGAGAGCTTTGGACAATCAAAAGTACCAGTTTTTAGCTTTTGGCTAGGTTTCTTGATTTTGAAGAAAAGTGGGAAACAAGTTTCAAGAGGAGGTACAAGCATGGGCTGGGTGATTGTAACTGTCTTAAACCATTTCTCATGAGTTATAGGACATGTTTGATCAGAAGATAACAAGTGCAAGGCTCAAGAACAAGTTTTGTGCAAAAAGTCACTTTATCAAAATGGCAATGTAACTTTTCTTCCAAATATGGATATAAAGTATGTCCATGCATTGAATGCTCGAAGTGAGCCCTCTAAAAGTTGTGTAAACCATTAACTATGGAGTTCCTAACAAGTTTTAGGCCTGCAAAGTAGTGTTTATGCAGCATAGTTTGAATTTTGAAATTGGTTCATCATAAAATGACTTGTAAATCAAGTGATAAAATCCTAACTTCATCTCTTCGATTCTCCCTGCACAAGAATGATCTCAAGGATTTCTTGGACATTTTGGAAAGCTTGCAATGTTCTCTAAAACCCATCTTTGAATTTCTTTTGAAGATTTCCCTTAGAACTATATGAAAAAGTTCCATGAAGTTGAGTCAAAATCCTGACCAAATTAAGGCAAAATTTCACTAAGTGTTTTGTTTCATGACCACATGTTCATAAAATTATAACTTGAGATAAAAGCACTTTTGGAAGAAGTTGTGTTAAGAAAAGTTTTATATTTCATGTAGATCTACAACTTTCATGTTGGAAGTTTCTCTTTAATCATCTTGCATCATGGTGAAAATGTTTCTCAAAGTTATGGAAAAAAAAAAGAAATTTTCAACACTTTTCCAAATGAAATCCTGACCTTTTGATTTCTTGATGAATAACTTTCATATTTTGACATGTTTTGATGAATTGTGATTTTTGGCATTTGAATTTGACCAAAAAGTCAAAGTTTGACTTTTTAGTATACAAAATTGACTTTTGATCAGTTGACCGAAAATTCATCTGTCAATCCTTTGAACTTGAGTAATGTTTTGAACCATGATATTAGGTAAAAATGATGCAATTGGACTCTTGAGATCATGCCTTAAACCAATTGATCATTTTCTAGGTCAAAAATCAGAAATTACCCTTTCCTAGTCAAAACCCTAATTTTGACCAGTTTGCCCTTTTGGAGATTTGATCAAATTTCTTGAGGAATTGTGGTCCAAACTTGATCAAATGATACATATGAGTTTACATTGTTGATGTGGATAAAAAACTTATGAAGTTTGTCTGTAAATTGGCCATGGTTGACTTTTTCCCCAATATAGTTGATTTTTAGGTCAACTACTCAATTGACTGAGCAAAATTGTGATCCAAGGCTTGATAATTGACATGAGTAATATTTGGGGTCCATGATGATCCATGAAAGTCATATGGGGCATTGGAAGTTAAAATATCCTTGTGCAATCTCAAACCCTAATTTTTGTCATCAGTGTTTAAGGAGGTGTCTTGAGCTGATCAAACCCTAGTGTAGTCTTGAGTCCCAGGAGATCTTGTGAGCAAATCCTTGATAAGTGAGAGGGAAAATTTTAAGGTACAACAATCATTAAATGTTACTTTTTGAGGATTCCAAAATGGATGATATACTTGACAAAAAGCAAATGCAACTTGTTGTGTGGAGGCTTTGGTTCTACCAATCCTCTAATGAGTTCCAAATGCAAGTTTCAAGATGGTCATCCAACTAACCACTAATTTCTAGCAATTGACTTTATTTTATGCTTTTATTTTATGCTCTTTACTTTATGTACCATTTACTTTAATCATTTACATTTCATGCTATTTTCATCTTTGGTCACTTGAGCATTTGCTTTTATGTCATTTTTATTTTGCTCACTTGAGCTTTTCTTTTCCTTTTAAAGACACTTAATAATAAACATGAACCATAAAAAGCATTAATGATACTTGGACTACTTGGTTACTATCCTTTGCATTATGGAGTATTGGACTTCTTGGACTTAGGATTAGAGACCTTGGCTTATGTTGGAGACCTTGTGACCTTAATTGATATTTTGTATGGAGCTCTTGAGGTGTACCTCAAGACATTGGGTTGTTTGTTTGTTTTGTGTGCAGGTTATTGCGATTACATACTTTGTTTGTAATCTGGAATTCACCCGTATACAGCCGTTACTCTGCCCAATTTTTGTGAAGACTTAATACACTTGAAGTTTGGTTTTCTCAAGAGGTTCGGTATCCTTGCTTGGTTTCAATCCAAAGAATGGGAATTCTATCTTGACTCATAATGTCAAGTGTTGGCTTCTTGTTGGTTAGACGTTTCTCTTCCTTAGCTTTTACCTTATGCTTTAGGATAGTCCCTTCATCTCCTCCCATCTTCTTTAATTTTCAAAACCTTCTCATCTTTTTCAAAATCTTCTTTGTTTATAAACTAAAACCGCTTTCATAATAAACCTCGACTTTTTTGAGTGCCTTTTCTTTTAAAACTTCTTTTCTTTAAACAAAATTCAATTCACTTAATCATACTTTGACATCTTTCAAAATTAACAAAAAATAATTCAACTCATTTAAACTCTTTTGTGCGCTCGAGCACCTTTACCCTTCAAAACTTTTTTCAATATGAGACATGATTCATTGATAGTCGAGCAACATTATCCTATCCCTATGGTTATAAAGGTGTCTACTTTTCCACTTGAGTACTAGAGGTGTTCTCAAACCCTCACTCTTGTTGATGCATGGTCCATCTTTCTCACACCTTATGGGCGTTAGTCGAGATTTCTCTCCTAACAATGACGACTTGTCTCCTTGTTTAAAAACAATCAACAAACAAGTCTTTTCTAGTCGAACTATGATGCTCTGACTTTCCCATTACACGAGGGAGTACGTAGGCACTAAGTCTTACGACCCAAGGCGAGCAACAAAAATAATAAAAAAAAACATTTTATTTTCTTTTGTTTACAAATACTCATTCCTTCTTTTCCTCTAGCAAGTAAACCTTTACATGACACTCCTTTAAAAAGAAACCAAACAAAGTGGATCCTGCGGAGTACCGTAGATGCTTAGGGTTCTAACACCTTCCCTTTGTATAACCGACCCCCGTACCTCGACCTCTGATCTTTTTTGGGTTTTGTTCGCTTTTTTCCCATTTCCCTTTGGAAACAATAAAGTGCGGTGGAAACTTCATTGTGTTGAGATAAGTCAATTGATGGCTTAATCTCAAATCTTTACCGCTACATTTTCTTTACATATCATAACTATCGCAATTGAATTCTTCTCTTAGTTATGATTTTGCGCGTACGACAGAAAGTGGTGACTTCACTGGGGACAGATTGACCTATTGCTGGTACATCCCTAAGTGGGTCAATCCTAGCTTTGTTTGTTTCTTTTCTATGAGTGTTTATATATTGTTTTACTTATTGTTTATTACTTCCCATTATGTTGTATATATGTTTGTCAGGATTTTCCTGGTTTTCAGGGGCTTGGTGATTTCTTATAAGTCCTCTACCCGGACTTTAGGCAAACATAAGATATGACGGGCAGTATAGTCATGTTAACTTTGAGGGAGTAATCCAAAACAAGGAGACATGAGATCCCCTACTCAGTGGAGGCCCCTTTGACTGTAGTGTCGTTTACAGAGTAATTGGGAAGACGTACTGCTTTTGACCTGGGAGCCTACTGAAGCTGAGGACCGTAGTTTACCTAACCCATCTTGGCCTTTTAGATGTAGTACGAAAGCTATGATGGAGTAATCCAGAAATAGTTATCACGTGATGCAACGCTCGGACGAGTTTTTCTTGAGAATATTACTAATTACCGAGTTAATCAGGATGTTGGTAATATCCTAAGGAAGGATGTAGACTCTGGGAACCTCTTAGAACCTTGTTCGGCAGGTGATAACTGTTAGTCCATACCTTATGGGTTGTACCTTTGACTCCAGGCTCATGACTCTGAACCATGTGATCTTGTTAATATGCAGTGTATTGCATAACATTGCATATCATTTGCATCCTCTACATCATTCTACATACATCCAGGTTGTTCAGGATCTTATTCTCAATTGCTTCTTTCTTCCAGTTAGTCATCTACCGTCAAGCTGATTCCTCAACACAACTACGGGACTAGAGTTGTTGTCATATTGAGAATTGAAAACCAAGAACAACACAACATGGAAGTCAGAATGGAAATCGACGAGTTGAAGTCAGTCATGGCCAAGCTTACTGAGATGATGTAATTCCTGATTTCTCGAGGAGAGCCACCTCAAAGGACTGTGATATCTGAAATCCCAACTATTACCGTTGACACTTAACCTATCCAGCATACATCTACTACATGGCCATAGTTTAGGTTACCTCAGAACTACTCTCCGCCTGTTGCAATTACTTCAATGGGTGGCCAGTCTTTCAGGCTCCAGTTTTCATTGAACCTCATCCAATCATTCATACTGCTTCTCGTTAACCCGCTGCATAAGCTACTTTTGGAAACCCTCTCTTTGAGTACCATGCTGCCAGTCCTCAAAGTGTGAGACAGGGAGACTTTGGTGAGTTTGAAGAGTTCAAAGAACAATATCAGACTTTAGAGAAGAGACTTAGAGCTATGTAGGTGTGATACGGTGGGAGAACTGACTTGACGGTTTTGTGTTTGATCGCAAATGTTGCGGTTAGCAAGAGTCGCCACCGACTTTTCTTTTATCCAAAAGGAAAGGTGAAAAAGCACAGGAAATACCTTTGAGATTATTTCTTGAGTTCGGGGGGTAGATTATGAAAATGGAAGGTATTAGCACCATTTTCATCCATGGTTTTCCATGGGCTCTTAGTTACTTGCTAGATGGCTTGCTTTTTTGTTTGAAATTGTGCTTTGTGTGGTTTTTGAAAATATTTTGTAAAGAGGCCATTGTTTAGGCAATCTTTGTAATGATTCTCGTTCGTAAGAATGTATACAAAGATGTTTGATCTTTTGAAAAAAAATTCAAGTTTGTAAGAGGTTTTGAAAGTGTAGGTGTTTGTTTTGAAAATAGTAAGGATGTTTTGTTTGAAATTGAGCCAGTAATTAGGAACATTCTACCTAATCAAAAGTCTTTCTTATTCATTTCCTTTTCCTTTGACATTGTTATCTTACCATTGATTTGGTAAGTAACCCTATCTTTGGATGTAAACGGGACGGGCGTGGGTCATCGTATAACCATGACTAGCAATGTTGCAAGGTATCTTAGCATTCTCTTTTAGGGACCTAGATCATTTGAAAGGCAACATGGATAGCGTCATCGAGGGACTATGATCTTGTATTTTTGCTTATTTTTGCTATGATACCTCACATGCGTAATATCGCCATTTTGTAAGGAAACCAAGTGGATTTACCCTAGGGGTGTTTGTGTGCAAGTGTATTGTTTCCATGCTTGATTTTGTCTTTGATTAGGGTTTTCTATTTGATTGGTTTTAGTCTTTCCATACAAACCCTAATTACTAGCATTTGTATATAAAGTGATAAATTGCAGAATTTAAAGTTACTACGCTATTACAATACTTGTGGGAGGGGGAGTACAAATTATAAATGGGGATTGCAATAAAATAAACCTAATTAATCTATTACAACCATATTGAATTTGTACAAGAATTGAAATAAATAATATGCATAATGAATAAATGTACAAGAATGCAAATGTGAAGAAAATGGATATTTTTGTTTGGATTTTTTAGGAAAAGGGAATTTTTTTTAAGCTAATTAATTAAAAGAAAATAATTAATTAAACTAATAAAAAGTAAACCTAATTTTACTAGGAAAAGAAATTAAATAAAACCCTAAATCTATTAATTGATTAAAAATAAATTAAGTTTATAAGAAAGGTATTTTTGATATTTTTGTCTTAAAAATAATCTATAGTATTATAAAAAATTTTTGGTCTTTTTTATATTTTAAAATAATATATTTAATTGGTTTAAAAGAAAATAAATAAAACCTAGTATTTTAATTAAATTTACAAAATATTTAGTGAAATAAATGAAGTATGATAAAATAAAATATTTTTTGTGTGAGAAAACATAAATAAACTATGTCCAAATATAAAATCTAGTATTTTTATATTTTTTATGATTTTTTAGTATTAGAAAAATAATTAAGAAAATAAATAAAATGAAAATAAGAAAAGGAAATAAAATTGGGCCATGGGTGTGAATAGCCTGCAAGGGGGTTAACAGCAAGAAAAAAAACAAAAGGCCCAAGGGAGGCCCAGGCGCCTGCCAAAAATTAAAGTCAGAATGCAAAAATGTGAAAAATCCAAAAGGGTACCACTGAGGCTCGAACCCAGGTCCCTCGGGTTACAAGCGCGCGCTTCTACCACTGGGGTGGCTATACATCCGTTTATATAATTCAAAGCATAGATATGTGTAGCAAACACGTTCCTAAGGCCAACTTCATCTTCAACCTCATGCCCAGCCAGAACCTCTGTAACTTGTTCAAATCTCAACAAAAATGAAAACAGGAAACAGGAAACTTGTAGCAAATATCCTCAAGGTTTCAAAAATGTAAAGTATTAAAACTATAGATTAAAGAAAAACATGAATTTCATTGGCCCTAATCTGAACCCTAAAAATCTCATAAACTTCAATCTTAAAATTCTCTAAGCTCAAGCAAAATTAATGGAAACTATGGACATGGTTAGCTTTAGGGAAATGATATCTACATGTTTCATTCATAAATAAATCATTGATGATGCATGTATGAAAAGTTCCAAAGTTATAAAACTTACCTTGTAAGAGGGTATCGAGTTTGGAGTTTGAGCAGCTTTCAGTGAGTTCCAATTATTGGGTTAGCTTCCTCAAGTTCCCAGGAAGCTAATGGGATGCTTAACTTAGCTGAAAGTACCTAAGGAGTTCTGGAGAAGTCCAAGTACAAAGCTCCGTTTTTTAAAATGGAGGATGGTGTTAATGGTGTTACAGTTCTGTAACAGGGTGTGAGATAAGTTCTAAACGATGTTTAGAAACTTTAGGAACCAAAAGGCTTGAAAACGCACGAGGGAGATGTGAGTTTCAAACTTTTGGTCAGGTTGGGCAACAATGAAGGTCTCTGAAACAGTTCTGAGCTCTTGGGATTTTTTAGGGGTCAAGCATGCGTGTGTTTTGTGGTAAATGGTTTGTGTATCTATAAGCAAAAGTTCTTGAGTGCATTGGCAAGTTAGAAATACAAGTTACAACCTATTTGATATGTTACTTGATTTTCAAGAAAAGTGAGAAACCAAGTTTCAATGTGAAGTACAAGCATGGTTTAGGTGATTGTAAGTTTCTAAACCATTTCTCATGTGTTATGAGACATGTATGATCATAAGAGAACAAATGCAAGGCTCAAGAATAAGTTTTGTGCAAAAAGTCACTTTATCAAAATGGCAATGTGCACTTTCTTCCCAAGATGGATATAAAGCATGGCCATGCATTGAATGCTTGAAATAAGACCTCTAACAGTTGTGCAAGAAATTAATTACAGAGTGTCTAACAAGTTTGAGGCCTGCAAAGTAGAGCTTATGCAGCATAACTTTGAATTTTGAATTTGTTCATCACAAAATGACTTGTAATTCAAGTGATAAAACCCTAACTTCATCTCTTAGATTCTCTATACTAAAAAATGATCTCAAGGAGTTCCTTGACATTTTGGAAATCTTTCAATGTGCTCTACAACCGATATTTGAATCACTTTTGAAAACTCCCCTTGGAACTATATGAAAAATTTCCATGAAGTTGGGTCAAATCCTGACTAAATTAGGGCAAAATTTCACTAAGTGTTTTTGTTTCATGACCATGTATTCGTAAAATTATAACTTGAGATCCAAGCACTTTTGGAAGGCTTTGTGTGAAGAAAAGTTGTATATTTCATGGAGATCTAAAACTTTCATGTTGGAAGTTTTTTTTGAATCAGCTTCCATCATGGTAAACATTTTGCTCAAAGTTGTGAAAAAATAAGGAATTTCCAACACTTAGAAAAATTTCAAAGTTTGGGAATTTTAACTTTTCAAAATGAAATCTTGAATTTTTGATTTCTTGATGAACAAGTTTCATATTTTGACATTCTTTGATGGATTGTGATCTTTGACATTGAATTTTGACCAAAAAGTCAAAGTTTGACTTTTCAATATACAATTGACTTTTGATCAGTTGACTGAAAATTCATCTGCCAATCCATTGGTCTTGAGCAATGTTTTGAGCCATGTCATTAGGTCAAAATGATGCAATTGGACTCTTGAGATCATTCCTTAAACCAATTGATCATTTTCTAGGTCAAAAATCAGAAATTGCCCTTTCCCAATCAAAACCCTAATTTTGACCATTTTGCCCTTTTGAGGATTTGATCAAATTTCTTGAGGAATTAGGGTCAAAACTTGATCAAATGATACATATGAGTTTAAAATGTTGATGTGGATAAAAAACTATGAAGTTTGATTGTAAATTGGCCATAGTTGACTTTTTCCCCAATACAGTTGATTTTTAGGTCAACTGCTCAATTGACTGGGCAAAAATGTGATCCAAAGCTTGAAAATTGATATGAGTAATCTTGAGGGTCCATAATGATCCATGAAAGTCATATGGGGCATTGGAAGTTCAAAAATCCTTGTGCAAACTCAAACCCTAATTCTGGTCATCAGTGCTTAAGGAGGTGTCTTGAGCTTGATCAACCCTAATGCAGTCTTGAGCCAAAGGAGATCTTGTGAGCAAATTCTTGATAAGTGAGAGGGAAAATTTTGGGGTACAACATCTGCCCCTGCTCAATCTTCTTAAGCCTAAAGAGTTAGATTGGCGAGTTTTCGCCATTCATGACTCGATGGTGGAAGATAATTGGACATTAGAGTGCCCTGAAATTTGCACTCGGTGATGTGATGGTTGATGCTATAAGGAATGGGATTAAATATGCCATTTGGAGGGATGATTGAAAGTTTTTTGGAGTTGGGCTTGTAGATGCCATCCAGAAATGATTGTTGAATCATATTTGTAAGCTGAATCTGAATGAGTATCAGAATGGCATCTGTGTCTGGAGCGTTTCTGAACTGTATCTGAAATCTGAATCTGAATGTGTATCAGAATGGAATCCGTGTCTGGAGCGTATCTGAATTGTATCTAAAATCTGAATCTGAATGAGTATCAGAATGACATATGTGTCTGGAGTGTATCTGAACTGTATCTGAAATCTGAATCTGAATGAGTATCAGGATGGCATACGTGTCTGGAGCGTATCTGAATTGAATCTGAAAGCTGAATCTGAATGATTATCATAATGAAATATGTGTCTGGAGCGTATCTGAATTGTATCTGAAATCTGAATCTGAATGAGTATCAGAATGGCATCCGTGTTTGGAGCGTATCTGAACTGTATCTGAAATCTGAATCTGAATGAGTATTAGAATGGCATCCATGTCTAGAGTGTATCTGAACTGTATCTGAAAGCTGAATCTGAATGAGTATCAGGATGGCATCTGTGTCTGGAGTGTATCTGAACTGTATTTGAAAGCTGAATCTGAATGAGTATCAAGATGGCATCCGTGTCTGGAGAGTATCTGAACAGTATCTGAAAGTTGAATCTGAATGAGTATCAGAATGGCATCCTTATCTGGGGCGTATCTGAACTGTATCTGAAAGCTGAATCTGAATGAGTATCAGGATGGCATCCGTGTCTGGAGTGTATTTGAATCGCATCTGAAAGCTGAATCTGAATGAGTATCAGGATGGAATCCGTGTCTGGAGCATATTTGAACTGTATCTGAAATCTCTTTGAACATTGTTAATGGTAGCTGTTGACTAACCTTATCCTGAAAAGGGTAAAATGTTAGCTAATATGCGATGTTATGTGGTATGAAATGCATGGTATAATGAGATTGTGATACAAGCATTCGTTTTATCAATGTTTATGATATATGGATGCAATGTATGTGTATGTGAGGTAATCTGCTGCACTGCTTGTTGGTTTGGGGAAAATAAATCCCTGACTGCTGCTAGGGATACAGAGTGCAAGTCTTGATGTTGTGAAGTTGAAGTGCTAATGAATTTCCGCTTAGAGAAATAAACTTTATTGTAAGGGAAATGTCGTGTACTGCTTGTAAAATCCTGTTGGCAAATCCTGAGAAATTGGACGACTCCTACTGGGGATTAATAATTGGAAGCTTTGTTCCACTGGGGATTATACTTCACATTATGCAGGATTTATGGAAATAACAGAGAAATTTCCCTATCTTAAAGCCATCAGTGATTATCTTTTTACTTTGTTTATTTGTATACATTAATTATGTTCAAATGCATATGTTCAAAAATAAATCATTGGACGTTTTTGTAAACAAAACACAGGAGTAAAGAAAAATAGATAGTTTTGCACTTTCAAAGGGATATCTTTGTATTGACCTTGAGTAAATATTTTTGTACAATGAGACAAACATTCTAGTAAGAGAATGTCGTCATAAAAAATGAAAATTTTGATACAAAGAAAAGATAGTTATGTGCAATAATCCCATGGGATTCCCATTCTGCTATAGCCTTGGTGTCTTTGAGCATCTTGTCTATTTGTTGCCTTGTCCGAAGCTGATTGAATTGATCAGAACCTTCGAGTTTGCAGGTTATCCGTAAGGTGATCCAACGAGACATAGTCATACGCTTTAATTCCCTAACTTTTTCCTGGACCGCCCTTTCGGGTTTTCAGTCCACCGGGATACCCTTTGTTTCCCAAGTCGCCCTTACGGGTTTTCAACTTGCCGGGTGTACAAATTTTTTTAATTTTATCCCTAATTTTTTCCCGAACCTTCGTGGTTCGCCGGGATGCCCTTGTTTTGCCTAGGTGTGTCAACCTAGCGGGTCTCTTATGCGTAGTATCTTTTGACTATGTCTGCATTCACATGTTGCGGCAGGTCGTCACCGTCCATGGTGGTCAAGATCATTGCCCCACCATAGAATATGATTTTGATTACAAATGGTCCTTCATATGTAGGAGTCCATTTTCCCCTGGGATCACCTTGCGGTAGTATGATGCGTTTGATCACCAAATCCCCGACTTGATATACTTGGCGTCTGACCTTTTTATTGAAATCCTTGATCATCCATTTTTGATACATTTGACCATGACAGACAACAGTAACCTTTTCTCATCAATTAAGTTTAATTGATCAAGTCGAGTCTGGATCCAATCTTCTTCATTCATCCCTGCATCCTTCATAATTCTCAGAGAGGGCATCTGGACCTCAATAGGCGAGACAACTTCCATGCTATATACCAGAGAGTAGGGTGTTTCCCCGGTTGATGTGTGTGCTGTGGTACGATACCCGTGGAGAGCGAATGGTAGCATCTCATTCCAGTCTTTGTATGTGACTGTCATTTTGTGTATGATCTTTTTGATGTTCTTATTTGCGGCTTCGACATCACCATTCATCTTGGGTCGATAAGGGGAAGAATTGTGATGTTGGATCTTGAATTGCTCGCACAGGGCGATTATCATAGCATTGATTAGGTTCGTACCATTGTCTATGATGATCCTCTTAGGGATACCGTACCAATAGACGAGATTCTGTTTAATGAACCGGGCTACAACATTCTTAGTGACGGAAGCGAAAGAGGCTGCCTCAACCCACTTTGTAAAATAGTCAATGGCCACCAAGATGAAGCGGTGTCCATTAGAGGCTGTTGGTTTGATTTCCCCAATCATATCGATGCCCCACATAGAAAAGGGTCAAGGAGCCGTCAAGATATTCAGAGGAACCGAAGGTACATGCACCTTGTCAGCATAAATCTGACACTTGTGGCGGGTTCGTAAGTGTTGATAGCAATATGCTTCCATCGTAGACCAATAATAGCCTGCCCGTAGGATCTTCTTTGCCATCGTATGCCCACTGGAATGGGTGCCAAAAGTTCCCTCATGTAGATCAGCTATGATCTTTTCCGCTTCAACCTTATCTACGCATCGAAGTAACACCGAGTCATGGTTGCGTTTGTAGAGAATGACATTACTAAGGAAGAATTTAGCAGAGAATCTCCTTAAGAACTTCTTATCATTGACTGAAGCTCCTTCCGGATATTCTTGAGCCTCGAGATACCTCTTGACTTCGTGAAACCAAGGCCGGTCCGCTACTTCTTCAGTATTAATCTCGTGACAGTGAGCTGGTTCATCCATTCGTTCAATGGTGATCTGGGGAGCCTCGTTATCCCATTTAAGTTTAAACATGGATGACATTGTGGCTAGTGCATCTGCTAGCTGATTTTCTTCTCGCGGGAAATGCTCGAAGGTAATCTTCTCAAAATGTGGGATCAATGTCAATACATGTTCTTTGTAGGGGATAAGGTTAGGGTGTTTAGTGTCCCATTCCCCTTTGATCTGGCTGATGACCAAAGCTGAATCTCCGAATACATTTAAGGATTTGATCCCCAAATCTATGGCAGCTTTGAGACTAAAAATGCACGCTTCGTATTCTGCCATGTTTTTTGTACAATTGAAACAGACTTTTGCCGTAAAGGGAGTATGACATCCTTCAGGGGATATGAGTACAACACTTATACCATTGCCGAGTATGTTGGATGCCCAATCAAAAACCAGGGTCCATCGGGATCCTTGTTCAGGTCCATCATATGGTCTGAATTCTTCACAGTTGTTTACCATCACGATGTCTTCATCTGGGAATTCGAACTTCATGGATTGGTAGTCTTCCACAGCTTGGTGAGCAAGATGATCAGCTAGTACACTGCCCTTTATTGCTTTCTGGGTAGTATATCGTATGTCATATTCTGTCAGGATCATCTGCCATCTCGCTATTCTCCCAGAGAGAGCAGGTTTCTCGAAGATGTATTTTATTGGATCCATTTTAGATATCAATCAGGTAGTATGGGTCAGCATATACTGTCTTAGCCGGTGAGCAACCCATACCAGAACGCAACAATTTTTCTCGAGCAGTGAATATCTTGTTTCACAGTCGGTAAACTTTTTGCTCAGGTAATAAATAGCATGCTCTTTTCGGCCAGACTCGTCATGCTTCCCCAACACACACCCCATTGAATTTTCCAAAACAGTTAGATACATAATCAATGGTCTTCCCTCGACTGGTGGCATCAAAACACGAGGCTCTTATAAGTACTCGTTGATCTTTTTGAAGGCAGTTTAGCACTCGTCGTTCCACTTAACTACTTGATCTTTCTTCAGTAATTTGAAGATTGGTTCACAAGTAGCTGTTAGGTGAGAAATCAATCTGGAAATTTAGTTTGACCGTCCGAAGAATCCTCTGACTTCCTTCTCAGTACGAGGAGCATGCATCTCTTGTATTGCTTTCAACTTGGCGGGATCTACTTCGATACCTTTATTGCTGACGAAAACGCCTAGGAGTTTACCAGACCTCACCCCAAATGTGAATTTATTTGGGTTCAACCTCGGCTTGTATTTCTTTAGCCTCTCAAACAGTTTCTGTAAGTGATCAAGATGCTCTTCTTCTGTTTGAGATCTAGCTATCATGTCGTCCACATAGACCTCTATTTCATGATGTATCATGTCGTGAAATAGAGCTACCATGGCACGTTGATAGGTTGCCCCAGCATTCTTCAACCCGAATGGCATAACCTTGTAGCAGAATGTGCCCCACTGTGTGACAAAGGTTGTTTTATCCATGTCCTCAGGCGCCATTTTGATTTAGTTGTAGCCTGAGAAACTGTCCATGAAGGAAAACACCTTATAATGTGTCGTATTGTCAACTAAAATATCAATGTGGGGAAGTGGGAAATCATCCTTAGGGCTCGCCCGATTCAAATCCCTGTAGTCCACGCACATTCGTACCTTGTCGTCCTTTTTGGGCACAATAACAACATTGGCAACCCATGTGGATAGGAGGTGACGTCCAAGAATCCAGCATTGAATCATTTCATGACTTCTGCCTTGTTCTTCTATGACATGTCTGGTCGCATGCGACGGACCTTTTGTTTCACTGGTGGACAATCTTCTTTTGTTGGTAGACGATGTACCACAATATCTGCATCAAGTCCTGGCATGTCTTCATATGACCAGGCAAAGACCTCAACATAATCATGTAGCAACTGAATCATACGTTCTTTGACAGTGAGTTCCATATTGGCACCCACCTTGACTTCTCTTTTGTCTTCTTCGGTACCTAGGTTGATTGTGTCCACTGGTTCATCGTGGGGCTGAATGGTCCTCTCTTCTTGTTGCAGTAACCTGGCGAGTTCCCCTGGTACTTCACAATCTTCCTCACCTTCATCTTCGGCTTGGTAGATTAGATTTTCAGAGTCACAAATGGCCATAGCAGAACCGTTACCCATGGGATCCTGAATGGATGTAGACTTGCATTGTGAGTGTGGGTGTGTGTAAGAGTATAGTTATCTTTGAAAGAAATGAAAATGTAAAAAGAAAAATAATGAGCACAGATTTTGTATGAAAAAACGTCCATGATTCATTGATGTCATATGGAAATGAGATAATAACCCTTACAATGGACCTTTGTGCCTCGGGTAAGACACAAGGTTTTAAGAGTCTGAATTTTTTTAATATTACAGATCCGACAAAATTTAAAGACAAATTACTGTTGGACGAATGTGATCGGGACAAAATCTCTAGCCTCCCAGTTGCTGAGCCCTCCACTGAAAGTTGGGAAAATCCAATCTTCTAGGTCATAGTTGTCTTCATCATCCTCCACGCTGCTGACTTGGTGGTTGTTGAACTTCAAGGGTGGTCCTCCAGCACGAGCTCGGCGTACAGCCTTCTGGGTACCTGAAGTGAAACCCATACCAAATTTGTCAGATTTGTATGGGATATCTGGGAGTTGGCCCCAAATAGTGCACCCACCTTCTTCTATCACTTCCTTGGCATCCTTCAAAGATGACATCTTGAGTGGAGGCCTTGTGATCTTGGGAACTTGAGACACAACCTTGGTTACTGCTACAGTCTGCGGGACTTCATCAAAGTGCTGGAATGGAGTTTCAATAAATTCACCATCTAATTCCACATATCTGAAGGAATTTAGATGGTTGATCATATACTCTTCTTCTCCATGAACGGTGATGATTTTCCCTTGAATTGGATATTTCAGCATTTTATGCAACGTAGAAGTAACAGCACCAGCATTGTGAATCCACGGTCGGCCTAATAAGTAAGAATATGAAGGGAGAATATCCATTACATAAAAAGTTGAATCAAATGTTTGGATTCCAACTTTTATGGGGATGTCTACTTCCCCATGTACCATCCTTTTTGAGCTGTCAAAGGCTCTCACTACTATGTTGCTCGGTTTCAATGTTAATCCTTCACAGTCAAGCCTATTAAGAGCCTTTTTAGGAAACACATTCAGAGATGAACCGGTATCCACCAAAACATGAGCCAAGGTCGTGCCCCTGCACTCGATGGAGACATGCAATGCCTCGTTATGCTTCCTCCCTCTTGGTGTTAAATCAGCATCCAAAAAACCTAAACCATTATCTGCGGTCAAGCTGGCTACGCAGTCTTGGAACTGATCGGCAGATTTTTCTTGGGGTACATGGGCAGTTTTAAGGAACTTTACCAAGGCCTTTGCATGAGCCTCGGAACATAATAATAAATCAAGCATGGAAATTTTTAATGGAGTTTGCACCAGTTTCTCGACTACATTGTAGTCGCTTCTTTTTATGATCTTTAGAATTTCCTCCATCTCTTTTCAGGAGGTCTCAGGGATAGCTACTGATTGTGCCTTCGTACGGACAGGATCAACTAGAATACCTTTACCTCGAGTCTCAGTTGACTCGGCAGCAGGAATGTCAGTAGGGGTGATAATAGTTTTGTCAACAGGAATATTAGCGGAGATGATTACAAGACTGGGAATAGCTTTTGGAGGAGCAACAACAACAGGAATGATTACGGATCCAGAAATAGCTTTTGGAGGAGCAATTTCTGGAGAGAAAACCCTTCAACTGCGGGTTATCTTTCTAGTACCTGCGATGTTACTGATATCAGAGTCATCTTTCTCAGAACTTGAATCTTCTGCAGCTGGCCAATCTTGTTTGATACCGTGATAGTAGACATCACCTCCATAATTCCATGGAACGGTTTTTCAGACGAATACGAGATTGGTCCAGGAATTGTAATTATCAATGGAGATACTTTAGGAACTAATGTAATTCTAACGGGTCTTTTGGTGGAGACCCTGGAAGACTTGTCAGAAATGGTCACGATGGAAACATCTTTATAAGAAAAAGTTGGAATTGAAGTCTTCTCGAACAAAATCTCCTTGTTATCTATTAGGCATTGAACGCCTACTTTTAACTGAAGGGGTGAAAAACACAAGAAGGGGGGGTTGAATTGTAAAACTGGAAACTTAAAGCAAATGACAAGATATTTTTATCCTGGTTCGTTTGATCTCAAACTACTCCAGTCCACCCGTCAAGGTGATTTCGCCTCTCTCCAACGAGGTCTTAATTCACTATATTCAACTGAATACAAATCTGCTTTAACAACTGCTAAAGCCTTCTTGATTCAAACCACAATCCGGTTTGTCAAGGCAACACTTTCTTACAAAGGTATAAAATAATGTGTGTGAATGTTTTCTACAAAACTATATCACAACTGTGATGTTTACACAAATGAAGCTTAGAAACTTAGAATGCTAAACACTAATGAAGTATCAGAGTTTGTTGGTTTAGCAAAACTGGTAGATGAAGATTATTGTTCAGCTTTTTGCGTGTAGAGAGTTTGGAAGCATTAGCCGTGATAATCTTCGAAGCTTGGTTTATATAGCACTTGAGAAGATGAACGTTGAAGCAAATATTCTTGATTTAATGCTAATAACAAGCTTTCCTTTTTGAGCAGATCTTGTCTGGAATGAGGCCGTTGGAATTGATTAGCGTTTAATGCACAGTACCGTTGCTTCTTCAATGCACGATCTGGCTTGGCTCATTCTGATTCTGCTTCGCTGCTGATGAACTATTTGATTCTGTATCAGAGTGTTTTACGCGCAGTTCTGTTCATCAAGCTTCAGCATGTGCAAGCGTTGATCATCTGATCTTGACGTTCTGATTCAGCAACTTCTGATGCTGGTGTATGAAATCATATTCTGATGCTGAAAACGTGATCTTGCTTATTTTAATCAGCATATCTGCAAGTCAGAGCATAGTAATTTTAGGCAGCATATAATTCAAACATGAAATATTTAAATACTATATCTTTTCACTTTGTTATCATCAAAACTTAAATATAGGGTACTAGATTCAAACATTGTTCTAACAATCTCCCCCTTTTTGATGATGACAAAAACTAGATATTTTAAATGAAAAAAATAACGTGAAAAGGTATCAGAGCTATGTATCAGAATAAGAAGTACGGAGAAGTCAGAGTTTAAGAGATACTCCCCCTGAGTTTGTTACTTCCCTTTGATATACGAGTTCTTCAGGATCCGATCTTTTTCTATCTTTGAGCATTAGATTATAGGTCTTTGACTTATCAGAGAGCAGAGCTTCAGAGCTTTTCCTGTCAGAGCTTTGCTTTGGCTCAGAGTGTTAGGACGATCAGAGCTTCATATATCAGAACTTCATATTTGATCAGAGCAACATGAGCTTCTACATTTTGATCAGAGCTTCTAGTTCTTAGTCTTCATAGTGTTCGGAGCTTCCTTGTGCCTGTAGACTTAAAAACAAAACAGAAAAACATTTCAAGTAATAGAGTTAGAATGTTTGAGAATTTCTGTCTAGTTAGCCGTTATTGATTTTAAATATCATTCTTGTTCTCCCCCTTTTTGTCAGCAATCAAAAAGTGTTAGTGATGTGCTAAAACAATTTAGATCAGAAAAACAAATTATATTAAAATAGTTCAGAGCAAAAGAACATTACACAAACATAGTCAAAACATAGTCAAAAGTACATCAGAAAATGAAGAAAACATAGAGAATGTCATGCATGAAAAAAATTTCAAGGTTGTGGGGGCATGCGTGAGAACAGGCTTTCCAGCATTGCTTGAATCTTTTCAGAAGTTTCATTCTGCTTCTGAACCATGGTGACCACAATGTCAATTTTGCTGTCCTGAACATTCATTCTTGCTTCCATCTTCTGATCATTCTCTTCCATCCGCTGCTGTAGACGCAAGTCATTCAGCCTTAATTCTTCCAGAGCCTGCCTGTCCAAGGCAGCTTGAGAACTTTCAGCAGGAGGAAGTTTCTCAGAACTTTCAGCTACATCTTCTGCTGGATTTTCTTCCTGAAGGGTCTTGCCTTCTTCTGATGGTTGCACCTGTGCAGCTTGCTCTTTCTCAGACCAGGATTCACTGTCCAGAGGGAGCACAACTTCTTGAGGCAGCTGACTCTCAACTTCCTTCAGCAGCTTGCTAAAGTTCTGTTGAGCCTGCTCATAGTTGACGTCCTGCAGCTTGAGTGCTTCAGCACGAACCCATACTCTGAACTGTGACCAGAGCTGATCAGAAGCAGCTGGGTCGATCATCCCCGGACAGACTTGCTTCAAAGAAGCAATCCATTGCAGCATACCTGTTTCAAAGTCCAAAATACCAGAGCCAACATCTAGTTGCTTTGGTTTGGGAATGGCCAATTTGTGTCTTAGATCAGCAAGACGTTCAAGACTTGTTAAGTCAATGAAAGTTTTGCTGAGGTTTTCAGATGATTGGTTTTCAGAGGTGTGCTGAGGTGCTGTTTGTTTTGGAGGATGGTTATCAGAGTCAGAGGATATATCTATTGGAGTGGTTGGAGTTTTTGGAGGTGTTGATTCCTCTGATGATGGCAACTGGGGCCTGACAATGGTGGTTCCACATGGCAACTGGATTGACAGCGGTGAAGGTTGAGGTGAGTGGGGATCAGAATGATGAGGAGAAGGGGTTTCATAGCGTTGAAATTCTGGTTGTGGTGAAGGTGGATTATTTTCTGGTTGAGGAGGTGGAATCTCTGATTGCTCAGGGATCAGAGGTTCTTCTGTGATTGGTTGTTGAGATTGTGGTTTTGGTTCTGGTTGATGTTCTGGTTGTATTTCTGGTTCAGGTTGAATTTCTGGTTCAGGTTGTGGAGGAGGAATATTTGGTGGTTCAGAGTGAGGTTGAACAGAAGCATGTTCACGCTCAATATCAGCTAGCACTCTATCAAGTGCTGGTGTTGTTGAAACAGTTGGTTGTTTGGTAATTTTAATGGGAATTTTAATTCTGGTTCTTCTGAGTTGTAAGGCCTCAGAAGGGTCTTCTGGTATGGTTTCATCAATAGTAGGGATTGGAATGGATATTCTGTGAGATGTTTGAGGAGGAGCAACAGATGTTGGAATAGTAGATGAAATTGAAATAGGGGCAGCAGATGAATTACCTCGTTTCTTTGGAGTCTGATGAGATGATCCTTCTGCTTTCCTCTTCTTTGTCTTCTTCTGAGTCACTTCAGGTTGAACTTGACTCAGATCTTTGATCTTCAGCTTTGAACCTGCATCTTCTTCCTTGTATGAATCTGGATACTTGAGAAACATATCCGGTTGGGATTCCATTTCAGAAAATTTTGGGAAATCACTCAGAGGCACTCTTCTTCTGGAGATGTCAGCAGTTGAAGAAGCTCTGGGTTCCTTCTTAATATTTTCTATCAGCTTCATCTTTTTCAGGTTCTTAGCGTTCAGCGGTTTTCCAACAGTTGGTTCAAAATTGCCCAGCACTTTAGCTTCGCTCAGATAATCTATCAGCTTATTCTCTATCAGAATATCTGATATGAGCCTCCCAAACGGTATCCAGTCCCTTTTGGTCCTTTCTTCTTCTCTAGTCTCTTTCACACTAGTCTTCAGATGGTTGAACAGGAAGTGTGCCAGATTGATCTTCACCCTCTGATCAATAAAGTAGATCAGAAATTGCTGATCCACGTTTATATAATCAGGAGAGCTTGTTGGCTTCCTGTGATTGAAACAGCCCAGAACAATCTTGGGCCACACTCTGCAGTGATCCTTCAGATCCTTAATTTTGCTGCTGGGAAATCCAAGAGTGAAAATGCAGTTGGCTACCACACCTATGTCAGGGCATCTATCATCCATGTCCACACAACGGACTCCACCACCACTTTGACCAATTAACCTAGCAATGAGGTCTTCAGAAATTACTATCTTCTTTCCCATGACAGAAGAGATGACTAGATGTTTATGAATCTTGGCGTGAATCCAAAATTCCTTGACAAGTTCTGGGAAAGTTGGTCCAACCAACCTGTCGAAATACCTCTCCCACTTTTGAGCCTTGATTTCATCAGTTAGGTCAAATCCATTATCCTTCAAACTTTCGAAATCGACGATTAACTCAGAGAGAACCTCAAGATTCTTTACCGGTGTGAGAAGAGTTCTGGTAGGCACCTGATATTGCTCAGAAGTTTCTTTCTTCTGATTCCCTGCAGAAATACTGGAGGATGCCATTGTTCTCACACAACAAAGCTTTGAGAATGATTTGAGAAAAAGGTTTGAAGGAGATAAACTCAGAAATATGCAGAAAGAGTTTCAGAGATTATGAGAAAGCGTAAAGAATAAGAATGAAGAATAATGTGCTTAAATAGGTTTTCAAAAATTATTTTGAAAAATTAAACGTTTTTAAGAGAGAGAAAAAAAGTAATGATTGCCATTAACAAGCGTGATTACTCTGCATTAAATGCTTGCTGATTTTGGGGGATTTGAGAAAGATACTTAAAAACGGTTACCAGACATGTGTCTCAATGCACCCAATCAGCGCTTTGCCTTCTCAGAAACGTGCACGCGTTCTGCTTCAGGGATTTGCTGATGATTGGATGACACTTGTTTGATGTAGTGATCAGCACGTCTGTCTTTGAGATTAGACTCTCAGATCTTTAGACTTGCCTCTGATACAATCTGCATGTTCTATCTTTCTGAAAGAAGATTGATCAGAAGTTCACAGTAATATAATTACATTCTGAAGATAAATACATGGAATTAAAACATTTTCATTCTGGGCATACTTTCATGCTGAGATGTTTCAGAATGAAATTAAACCTATCTTCTGAAAGGGGTTTAGTGAAGATATCAGCCCATTGATGGTCTGTATCTATAAATTTTAAGTTTAAAATACCTTTCTGAATATAGTCCCTAATGAAATGATGTTTTATTTCTATATGCTTAGCTCTAGAATGTAAAATAGGATTCTTACTTAAGCAAATAGCAGAAGTATTATCACAAAGAATAGGAATGTTACTCTCAAAGATCTGGAAGTCTTCAAGCTGACTTTTCATCCAGAGCATTTGTGTGCTGCATCCTGCTGCTGCTATGTACTCAGCTTCTGCTGTTGACAGAGCAATTGTTGATTGCCTTTTGCTGGACCACGAGATCAGATTATCTCCCAGAAACTGGCAGCTTCCAGAAGTACTTTTACGTTCCACTCTGTCTCCAGCAAAATCAGCATCGCAGTAGCCTACTAAACTGTAATCACTAGATTTTCTATAAAACAAACCCAGATTAGTAGTACCTTTCAGATACTTGAAAATTCGCTTAACAGCTGTTAAGTGAGATTCTCTAGGATCTGATTGGAATCTAGCACAAATACATACGCTGAATAAGATATCAGGTCTTGAAGCAGTCAGATAAAGGAGAGAACCAATCATACCTCTGTAGACTTTCTGTTCTACGCTTTTGCTTACCTCTTCTCTTTCCAGAATGCACGTGGGATGCATTGGAATCTTTGATGGCTTACATTCTGAGAGGTCAAATTTCTTCAGAAGATCTCTGATGTATTTGCTCTGATGAATGTAAGTTCCCTCTGGAGTTTGATTGATCTGAATTCCTAGAAAGAACTTCAGTTCCCCCATGAGGCTCATCTCAAATTCTGCCTGCATACACTTAGAAAATTTTATTCCAAGAGAAGGATTAGTAGAACCAAAAATAATATCATCAACATAAATTTGACAGACTAAAATGTCACTCTTAACTGTTTTACAGAATAGAGTAGTGTCCACTTTCCCTCTGGTGAATTCATTTTCAAGCAGAAAGTTACTTAGCCTTTCATACCAAGCTCTGGGAGCTTGTTTCAGACCATACAGTGACTTTTTCAGTTTGAAAACATGTTCTGGATGTTTTATATTTTCAAAACCTGGGGGTTGGTGAACATAAACTTCTTCTTCTATATAACCATTTAAGAATGCACTTTTGACATCCATCTGATACAGAGTGATGCCTCTATTAACAGCAAATGAGATTAAAAGTCTGATAGATTCTAACCTGGCGACTGGGGCAAAGGTTTCTGTATAGTCTATCCCCTCTTGCTGACTATAACCTTGTGCAACCAGTCGTGCCTTGTTTCTGACGACTTCACCTTGTTCATTGAGCTTGTTTCTGAATACCCATCTTGTTCCAATGACGTTGAATCCTTTTGGTCTTGGAACGAGATCCCATACGTCGTTTCTGGTGAATTGATTCAGCTCTTCTTGCATTGCCAGAATCCAGTCATTGTCCAGAAGTGCTTCATCAATAGAAGAAGGTTCAATCAGAGACACAAGTCCCATCAGAGTTTCTTCAGAGTTTCTGAAGCTTGCTCTTGTTCTGATTGGATCTTCCTTTCTTCCTAGGATAGTCTCTTCTGGGTGATCCAAACTGCTTCTGGGTAATCTCTTCTGAGATTGATCAGCAGCAGTTGTAGGATTTCTAGCATTGCTTCTTTCAGACGTTGAAGGAATGTCTGTGTTGAGAGCTTCTGATGACTTGTCTTCAGAACCTGCAAATTCAATTTCTATACCTGCAAGATTTTCATTCTGCTTTGACTTTTCAGAGTCAAGCTTGTCATCAAAACGAACACTGATTGATTCTTCCACAATCTGTGTTTCTGTATTGTATACTCTGTACCCTCTTGAGCGTTCAGAGTATCCTAACATAATACACTTCTGTGCCTTAGAATCAAACTTGTTCAAATAATTCTTAGTATTTAACATATAGCAAGTACATCCAAATGGATGAAAATACGAAATGTTGGGCTTTCTGTTCTTCCACAATTCATATGGAGTCTTTTCCAGAATAGGTCTTATTGAGATTCTATTCTGAATGTAGCACGCTGTGTTTATTGCCTCTGCCCAGAAAGTCTTAGCAACGTTTGTCTCGTTGATCATGGTTCTGGCCATTTCTTGCAATGTTCTGTTCTTTCGTTCTACAACTCCATTTTGTTGGGGAGTTCTAGGACAAGAGAAATCATGCAGAATGCCTTTGTCATTAAAGAATGACTCAAAATCTTTATTTTCAAATTCTCCACCATGATCACTTCTGACTTTAACGATTCTAAGATCTTTTTCATTCTGAACTTGGTTACAGAAGGTAACAAACACAGAGTGTGACTCGTCCTTGTGTCTTAAGAACTTTACCCATGTCCATCTGCTATAGTCATCTACGATTACTAACCCATACTTCTTGCCACTGACAGAAGCAGTTTTAACTGGTCCAAATAAGTCAATGTGCAGAAGTTCTAATGGCTTAGAGGTAGAAACAACATTTTTGGATTTAAAAGAAGGTTTTGCAAATTTGCCTTTCTGACATGCTTCACACAGAGCATCTGAATTGAACTTCAAATTTGGAAGCCCTCTGACCAGATTGAGTTTGTTAATCTGAGATATTCTTCTCATACTAACATGCCCCAATCTTCTGTGCCAGATCCACTGCTCGTTGTTAACAGACAGAAGACATTTTACGTTCTGACTCTTTAGTTCAGAAAGTTTGATTTTGTAAATGTTGTTTTTCCTCTTTCCATTAAATAGGATAGTCCCATCTTTCTGACTAACAGCTTTACATGATTTTTGATTAAAGATTATATCATAACCGTTATCACTTAATTGACTTATGGATAACAGATTATGCATCAATCCATCAACTAGCAGAACATTATTAATAGAGGGAAGATTTCCGTTACCTACAGTTCCAGAGCCAATTATCTTTCCCCTCTGATTGCCTCCAAAGCCAACGTGGCCTCCAGGCTTAAGTTCCAGGCTTTGGAACATATGCCTTCTTCCCGTCATGTGTCGTGAGCAGCCAGAGTCCAGGTACCATGACTGGTGTTTCTGATTTGCTGCTAAAGATATCTGCAACATGTATTATTTTATCCTTAGGTACCCAGATCTTCTTGGGTCCTGATTTGTTAGTTTTACCAAAACTCTGGTTGAATTTTGGTTTCACAAAGTGATTACTACTAGTATATTTGATGTCATGTGTGTGACCATACACAAAGTGTGAATTTAGAGGAGTGTGTTTAATGGTTAAATCCATGACATTTTTAGGTGTAGGAACCTTACCTAGGTATCCTATTCCTTTCCTGCCGTTTCTGCTAACTCCATAGATCATTGAAGCCATTCTGCTTCTATCTATGCTTTTAGCAAGGAACTTCTGGAAACTATGATCATACTCCTTGATGATCTCATCAGCGTTGCTGGGAGTTTCAGCAATTGGTTCCTTCTGAGAGTTTTGTAAAGAGTTTTCTAATTTTAAAATTTTATCTCTCAGCTCAGAGTTTTCCAATTTGAGACTCTCAGACTTATTAGAGTCAGATTCAAGAGTCCTTTTCAGGTCTCTGAATTTAGCTCTAATCTGCTGATAACGTTCCAGAATTTCATTGAGGCTTTCAGCAAGTTCAGCCTTTGTAAAATTAACAGCGAAGTTAGGGAATACCTCTTCTGTGTCTGATTCTGAGTCTGAGTCAGAAGCTTCACTGTCATCTGGAATGTTAGCCATGAGCGCTATGTTCGCCCTTTCATCATCTGATTCTGAGTCAGCTTCAGACGAGTCAGAGTCATCCCATGTGGCCATGAGACTTTTCTTCTTCTCTCTTCCAAACTTCTTTTTGGGCTTTTCCCTCTGAAGCTTTGGACAGTCACTCTTGTAGTGTCCTTGTTCATTGCACTCGTAGCAGATGATGTCTTTTGTATTTGGCTTCTTGCTACCTGAGGAGCCTTCAGATCTTCTGTATCCAGAGGAAGAATCTGTTCTTCTGTATCTGGAAGAAGACTCGTTCTGATCAGATCTTCTGGGATTCCTGAACTTCCTTTGTCTTTGCTTCCACAGTTGATTTACTCTTCTGGAGAGAAGGGAAAGTTCGTCTTCTTCTGATGAGGATCCATCAGATGTTTCTTCAACTGCCTGCAAAACTTTAGATTCAGATTTTCTGTTAGATTTTAAAGTTATAGGCTTACCTTGCTTCTGAGGCTCGTCAGCTTCTAGCTCTATCTCATGACTTCTGAGGGAGCTTATAAGTTCCTCCAGAGTGATTTTGTTGAGATCTTTCGCCAGCTTCAGAGCAGTAACCATAGGCCTCCACTGCTTGGGTAAACTTCTGATTATCTTCTTGACATGGTCAGCAGTAGAGTATCCCTTGTCCAGAACTTTGAGACCAGCTACCAGAATCTGGAATCTAGAGAACATAGTTTCAATGGATTCAGATTCTTCCATTTTAAACGCCTCATACTTCTGAATGAGCGCCAGAGCTTTTGTTTCTTTGACTTGAACGTTGCCCTCATGCGTCATTCTGAGAGAATCAAAGATGTTCTTAGCTGTGTCTCTGTTGGAGATCTTCTCATACTCAGTATAGGAGATAGCACTGAGGAGGATGGTTCTGGCCTTATGGTGATTCTTGAAATCACACTTTTGTTGATCAGTCATTGATTTTCTTTCAATCTTCTGACCAGTTGCATTCACAGGGTGCGTGTATCCATCTGTCACCATATCCCACAGATCAGCATCATGTGCTAGAAAGAAGCTTTCAATTCTGTCTTTCCAGTAATCAAAGTTTTCTCCATCAAAGACTGGAGGTTTGCCGCTGAATCTGTCTCTGTCCTCATTGGTGTCATTGCTGAAATGAGAGTTGTTTCCTGCCATTGTGTTTTTCTGACGCTGGATCTTGTACTGACACGGTTAAGTGTTTTAGCTCAGAACCAGGCGCTCTGATGCCAATTGAAGGGGTGAAAAACACAAGAAGGGGGGGTTGAATTGTAAAACTGGAAACTTAAAGCAAATGACAAGATATTTTTATCCTGGTTCGTTTGATCTCAAACTACTCCAGTCCACCCGTCAAGGTGATTTCGCCTCTCTCCAACGAGGTCTTAATTCACTATATTCAACTGAATACAAATCTGCTTTAACAACTGCTAAAGCCTTCTTGATTCAAACCACAATCCGGTTTGTCAAGGCAACACTTTCTTACAAAGGTATAAAATAATGTGTGTGAATGTTTTCTACAAAACTATATCACAACTGTAATGTTTACACAAATGAAGCTTAGAAACAGAATGCTAAACACTAATGAAGTATCAGAGTTTGTTGGTTTAGCAAAACTGGTAGATGAAGATTATTGTTCAGCTTTTTGCGTGTAGAGAGTTTGGAAGCATTAGCCGTGATAATCTTCGAAGCTTGGTTTATATAGCACTTGAGAAGATGAACGTTGAAGCAAATATTCTTGATTTAATGCTAATAACAAGCTTTCCTTTTTGAGCAGATCTTGTCTGGAATGAGGCCGTTGGAATTGATTAGCGTTTAATGCACAGTACCGTTGCTTCTTCAATGCACGATCTGGCTTGGCTCATTCTGATTCTGCTTCGCTGCTGATGAACTATTTGATTCTGTATCAGAGTGTTTTACGCGCAGTTCTGTTCATCAAGCTTCAGCATGTGCAAGCGTTGATCATCTGATCTTGACGTTCTGATTCAGCAACTTCTGATGCTGGTGTATGAAATCATATTCTGATGCTGAAAACGTGATCTTGCTTATTTTAATCAGCATATCTGCAAGTCAGAGCATAGTAATTTTAGGCAGCATATAATTCAAACATGAAATATTTAAATACTATATCTTTTCACTTTGTTATCATCAAAACTTAAATATAGGGTACTAGATTCAAACATTGTTCTAACATTAACAAATAACGGCTGGTTGGTGAGGACAAACAGAAATGACAGCTTTCATCACAGCTTGGGAATACACTGGCATTCAACAATTCTTTTTGATAGTCAGGAGTGGGGTCACAAGTTCATCAACTGAAGTAACAAACATATCTTCCTCAATGGCGTTGACATTACGGCCGTGCTTGGGCATAGGGGCGGTGATTACATTGGGAATTTATGGCGCATCGAATTCAATCTCTTTGGCTTCAAAAAGGTCTTGTACCTTGTTCTTCAGAGCCCAACAGTTGTTAGTGTCATGGCCAGGACTCTCAGAATGGTATGCACAATGGGCATTAGGATGATAGTGAGGAGAGGTTGTGTTAGGATTCTTTGGAGCTTCTTTCAAAGTCATTAGGTTGGATCTTAACAAATGTGGAAATACTTGAGATAGTGTCATGTTAATTTGGGTGAACTGTCTGACAGGCCTTTCTGTTTTTGGCTGGTTACTTCTTTGCTGAGTCGGCACAGGTTTAAGAATCATGACATCCCCCACCATTGGACGGCGTTCAGCCCTATCTTGATTTCTATGAGGATATACAGCAACAACTTCTTTCTTTCCGATGAATGGTTTCCTTACAACAGCAGAGGATGCATCTTTTTGAATCTTCCCATTCTTTATCCCGGCTTCCACCCTTTCTCCGATCAATATCAATTCGGTAAAACCTACCGATGAACTCCCAATTAAGTGGTTGAAGAAAGGACCGGACAAGGTGCCCAAGAACATGTCTACTAATTCTCTTTCAGATAGGGGAGGCTGGACTCTTCCTGCTAAGTCCCTCCATTTTTACGCGTAGTCCTTAAAGCCTTCACTTGAAACCATGGCCATACTCTGGAGTTGAGTACGGGTGGGCACAAGATCAGCGTTGTATTGGTATTGTTTCTAAAAGGCAGTAGCCAGATCCTCCCAGTTATGAACATTGACTCTTTCTAATTGATAAAATCAATCAAGTTGAGTTCCAGACAGACTCTCTTGGAAGAAGTGTACCCATAAATCCTTGTCAGCGATATGAGGCTGGATTTTCCTCACATAAGACCGGAGATGCATTTTGGGACATGAAACTCCGTCATATTTTACAAACACGGGTGCTTTGAATTTTGGAGGAATCATAATCCCGGATACTAATCCCAACTCCTCAAAGTCCAATCCAGGCACTTTTTGGATTTCCATTGCACTTAACCGTTCTTCTAGATGCTTATACTTTTCATCGGTCGGAGGGTATTGTTCTTCAGAATAATCTTCTTCTTCCTCTTCCTCTTCTGAATCTGGCTGAACAACTGCTTCCTTGCCTTTCCCGTCTTGATTGTCTTTCTCACCAGATGACGTAGCAAAGTCTAAAGTCCTTCTTGCTTGTTCTTGGAATCTTCTTCCCATGTTTAGAACTCCGGTTATTTTCTTTTTCTTCTTTTTCTCTTCAACCAGCAAGGTCTTCAGCTTTTCTTGCCCTTTGGCTAGAGTTAAGAACATTTTTTGAAATTGAGCATTTTGGGCTTGGAGGTCCTTCACCGTTTGCTCGAGATCCATCTTACTGAAATAAACAGTATAAAGATGAGGATACTTGTTGCAAGAAACCTGCTTATGTTATGATGAATGGAAAATGCATATGCAATGATTTCAAGGATTTTAAATATTCAAATTTGTTTTAGACAAAAAGGAAACACACATTATATTAATAAATTAAAGCTTGAGTACATCAATTCCTCTTTTGGAAATACAAAAACTCTAAGATAAAAATGTAGTACGCATCCTCTTTGGTGCAATGTAGGAATTCAGGTTCCGCTCCTCGTGGAGTTGCTTAGTGAGTTCCAAAACCTTCTTATCGCTAGCGTAGTATTGGGCTTCGAAGGTGTCTCTCTCCCCCTTGAGTTGTATACAATCTCTTTGTAAGTCTTCAAGAGAGGTGGGCAAGTCAGGATGTAGGATAGTGTATGGAAATGGTTAGTGAATGAATATGATGTTATGATGTTCATGATGTTATGTACAAGTAAATATACACAAACAAAGCAAACAAGTCCTTAGGTTTAGGCTTGCATGGAGTCTCATAGGTAAGTACCCTCTTGAAGTTTAGTTGGCTCAAACCTGTCCTAGCAATAGTAACTGGGTTCTAAGGAGCTCAATATCATTGGTTTGTTTCCTTGAGCATTGTCTCAGCACAAGCCTCTTTAATGGAGACCGAAATATCTCAAAAAACTAAACCTCAATGAGTGTAGTATCGAGTATCTACCAACTTCGGACTGTACCAAAGCCGGTCATCTCACTACGTCCTAAAGGCCAAGTTGGTCAAGAAAAGGTTCTAAAAGTTCATTAGTGCTTCATGACATCACTCAGCGGCCCCGTATTCTCCTTGAGTAACTCAATGGCTACCGGTACCCACAAATAATTCGCACTAACGTAGCTATTGCTTATACTATGTCGGTATACCCGGCACAGTTTCCACAATGTATTGCTATTTACCTATGAGGTATCCCAAATCTGGGTAGAGGATTCAAACCCAAACAAAGAACCATAATGTAAAGAAAACAAGTCAAACAAAGAAATCAAGTAAATGTTATCTAACCCTAAGGTAACCCCACTTTTATAATTCTCCCCAGCAGAGTTGCCAGTTCTGTGATACGGTGGAAGAACTGACTTGAAGGTTTTGCATTTGATCTCAAATGTTACGGTTAGCAAGAGTCACCGCCGACTTTTCATTTATTCAAAAGGAAAGGTGAAAAAGCACAGGAAAGAACTTTGAGATTATTTCTTGAGTTCGGAGGGTAGATTATGAAAAGGGAAGGTATTAGCACCCTTTTCATCCATGGTTTTCCATGGGCTCTTAGTTACTTCCTATTTCACTTGCTTTTTGGATTGAAATTGTGCTTTGTGTGGTTTTTGAAAGTATTTTATAAAGAGGTCATTGTTTAGGCAATCTTTGTAATGATTCTCGTTCGTAAGAATGTATACAAAGATGTTTGATCTTTTGAAAATGTTTTCAAGTTTGTAAGAGGTTTTGAAAGTGTAGGTGTTTGTTTTGGAAATAGCAAGGATGTTTTGTTTGAAATTGAGCAAGTAATTAGGAGCATTCTACCTAATCAAAAGTCTTTCTTGTTCATTTCCTTTTCCTTTGACATTGTTATCTTACCATTGATTTGGTAAGTAATCTTATCTTTGGATATAAACGGGACGGGCGTGAGTCATCGTATAACCATGACTAGCAATGTTGCAAGGTATCTTAGAATTCTCTTTTAGGGACCTAGATCATTTGAAAGACAGCATGGATAGCGTCATCGAGGGACTATGGTCTTGTATTTTTGCATGTTTTTGCTATGATACCTCACATGCGTAATATGACCATTTTGTAAGGCAACCAAGTGGATTTACCCTAGGGGGTGTTGTGTGCAAGTGTATTGTTTTCATGCTTGATTTTGTCTTTGATTAGGGTTTTCTATTTGATTGGTTTTAGTCTTTCCATACAAACCCTAATTACTAGCATTTGTATATAAAGTGATAAATTGCGGAATTTAAAGTTACTACGCTATTACAATACTTGTGGGAAGGGGAATACAAATTATAAATGTGGATTTCAAGAAAATAAACCTAATTAATCTATTACAACCATATTGAATTTGTACAAGAATTGAAATAAATAATGTACATAATGAATAAATGTACAAGAATGCAAATGTGAAGAAAATGGATATTTTTGTTTGGATTTTTTAGGAAAAGGGAATTTGTTTTAAACTAATTAATTAAAATAAAATAATTAATTAAAATAATAAAAAGTAAACCTAATTTTACTAGGAAAAGAAATTAAATAAAACCCTAAATCTATTAATTGATTAAAAATAAATTAAGTTTATAAGAAAGGTGTTTTTGGTATTTTTGTCTTAAAAATAATCTATAGTATTATAAAATATTTTTGGTCTTTTTTATATTTTAAAATAATATATTTAATTGGTGTAAAAGAAAATAAATAAAACCTAGTATTTTAATTAAATTTACAAAATATGTAGTGAAATAAATGAAGTATTATAAAATAAAATATTTTTTGTGTGAGAAAAAATAAATAAACTATGTCCAAATATAAATCTAGTATTTTTATAGTTTTTATGATTTTTTAGTATTAGAAAAATAATTAAGAAAATAAATAAAATGAAAATAAGAAAATAAAATAAAATTGGGCCAGGGGTGTGAATAGCCTGCATGGGGGTTAATAGTAAGGAAAAAAACAAAAGGCCCAAGGGAGACACATGCGCCTGCCAAAAAAGAAAGTCAGAATGCAAAAATGTGAAAAATCCAGAAGGGTACCATTGGGGCTCGAACCCAGGTCCCTCAGGTTACAGACGCGCGCTTCTACCACTGGGGTTGCTATACACCCGTTTATATAATTCAAAGCATAGATATATGTAGCAAACATGTTCCTAAGGCCAACTTCATCTTCAACCTCACGCCCATCCATAACCTTTATAACTTGTTCAAATCTCAACAAAAATGAAAACTGTAAACAGGAAACTTGTAGCAAATTTCCTCACGGTTTCAGAAATGTAAAGTATTAAAACTATAGATTAAAGACAAACATGAATTTCATTGGCCCTAATCTGAACCCTAAAAATCTCAAAAACTTCAATCTTAAAATTCTCTAAGCTCAAGCAAAATTAATGGAAATTATGGACATGGTTAGCTTTAGGACAATGATATCTACATGTTTCATTCATAAATAAATCATTGATGATGCATGTATGAAAAGTTCCAAAGTTATAAAACTTACCTTGCAAGAGGGTATCGGGTTTGGAGTTTGAGCAGCTTTCAGTGAGTTCCAATTATTGGGTTAGCTTCCTTAAGTTCACAGGAACCTAATGGGATGCTTAGCATGAGCTGAAAGTACCTGAGGAGTTCTGGAGAAGTCCAAGTACAAAGCTCTGTTTTTGAAAATGGAGGATGGTGTTAATGGTGTTAGATTTATGTAACAGGGTGTGAGATAAGTTCTAAATGATGTTTAGAAACTTTAGGTACCAAAAGGCTTGAAAACGCACGAGGGAGATGTGAGTTTTAAACTTTTGGTTAGGTTGGGCAACAATGAAGGTCTCTGAAACAGTTCTGAGCTCTTGGTATTTTTTAGGGGTCAAGCATGCGTGTGTTTTGTGGTAAATGGTTTGTGTATCTATAAGCAAAAGTTCTTGAGTGCATTGGCAAGTCAGAAATACAAGTTACAACCTATTTTCTATGTTACTTGATTTTCAAGAAAAGTGAGAAACCAAGTTTCAATGTGAAGTACAAGCATGATTTGAGTGATTGTAAGTTTCTAAACCATTTCTCATGTGTTATGAGACATGTATGATCATAAGAGAACAAGTGCAAGGCTCAAGAACAAGTTTTGTGCAAAAAGGCACTTTATCAAAATGGCAATGTGCACTTTCTTCCCAAAATGGATATAAAGCATGGCCATGCATTGAATGCTTGAAATGAGACCTCTAACAGTTGTGAAAGCAATTAATTATGGAGTGTCTAATAAGTTTGAGGCTTTCAAAGTAGAGCTTATGCAGCACAACTTTCAATTTTGAATTTGTTCATCATAAAATGACTTGTAATTCAAGTGATAAAACCCTAACTTCATCTCTTCGATTCTCCATACTCAAAAATGATCTCAAGGATTTCCTTGAAATTTTGGAAAGATTGCAATGTGCTCTAAAACCCATATTTGAATCACTTTTGAAAACTCCCCTTGGAACTATATGAAAAAGTTCCATGAAGTTGGGTCAAAATCCTGACTAAATTAGGGCAAAATTTCACTAAGTGTTTTTGTTTCATGACCATGTATTCTTAAAATTATAACTTGATATCCAAGCACTTTTGGAAGGAGTTGTGTGAAGAAAAGTTGTATATTTCATGGAGTTGTACAAGTTTCATGTTTGAAGTTTCTTTTGAATCAGCTTTCATCATGGTGAAAATTTTGCTCAAAGTTGTGAAAAAATAAGGAATTTCCAACACTTAGAAAAATTTCTAAGTTTGGAAATTTTAACTTTTCAAAATGAAATATTGGATTTTTTATTTCTTGATGAATAAGTTTCATATTTTTACATGATTTTATGAATTGTGATCTTTGACATTGAATTTTGACCAAAAAGTCAAAGTTTGACTTTTCAATATACAGTTGACTTTTGATCAGTTGACTGAAAATTCATCTGTCAATCCATTGGTCTTGAGAAATGTTTTGAGCCATGTCATTAGGTCAAAATTATGCAATTGGACTCTTGATATCATTCCTTAAACCAATTGATCATTTTCTAGGTCAAAAATCAGAAATTTCCCTTTCCCAGTCAAAACCCTAATTTTGACCATTTTGCCCTTTTGAGGATTTGATCAAATTTCTTGAGGAATTATGGTCCAAACTTGATCAAATGATACATATGAGTTTAAAATGTTGATGTGGATCAAAAACTATGAAGTTTGACTGTAAATTGGCCATAGTTGACTTTTTCCCCAATATAGCTGATTTTTAGGTCAACTACTCAATTGACTGAGCAAAAATGTGATGCAAAGCTTGAAACTTGATATGAGTAATCTTGAGGGTTGATAATGATCCATGAAAGTCATATGGGGCATTTGAAGTTCAAAAATCCTTGTGAAAACTCAAACCCTAATTCTGGTCATCAGTTCTTAAGGAGGTGTCTTGAGCTTGATCAACCCTAATGCAGTCTTGAGCCAAAGGAGATCTTGTGAGAAAATTATTGATAAGTGAGAGGGAAAACATTGGGGGTACAACAGGAGGGAAATGAGTTCTTAAGTGTTGATGCTAACAACATGAGCCTAGTTTCTAATCTGGTTATGCCTGCAAAGTTCAAGATTCCCAATTTTGAGAAATTCCGGGGGCACACTTGTCCAAGAAGCCACTTGGTGATGTACTTTAGAAAGATGTCTGCTTACACAAAGAATGACAAGCTGCTTATCCATTTTTTCCAAGATAGTCTGAGTGGAGCTTCATTGAAATGGTACATTGGACTTGAGAAAGGTCGTATCCAATACTTCTAAGATCTTGTTGATGCTTTCATAAAGCAATACAAATACAACCTTGACATGGCACCTGATTGTCGCCAACTGCAAAATATGTCTCAGAATGAGAAAGAATCTTTCAAGAAGTATGCTCAACGATGGAGAGAATTGGCATCTCAAGTTGAACCACCTCTAGAAGAGAAAGAGTTAACTGGTTTGTTCATGGATACTTTGTCCCCTTTCTTTTGGGAGAAGATGATTGGTAGTGTGTCCTCCAGCTTCACAGACCCGGTGACTATTAGCCAGAGATTAGAAGAAGGAATCAAGAATGGTAAAGTGTCTAAAGCTGCTGAATCTTCTAATAGTGCAAAGAAATACCTTGGGAACTTTCAGAAGAAGAAAGAGGTAGAAGAAAATTTTGTCTCGACTGAGGGAAGAGGACCTTGTCGTAGGCCTCAATACATTGATCAACCATAAGTAGCAGTTGTTACTCCTGCAGTCAATGCTCAACCAGTTCAGGTTCCTCAACAACAGAATATTATGCAGAATCAGAATCAGAATAGGGCTCAGTTTGATCCCATCCCTATGACATACACTGAATTATATCCTGCATTGGTGCAGAAGGTCTTGATTACGACTAGGCCTCTGATTCCTCAAAATCCTCCTCCAGCTGGGTTCAGATCTGACCTTCACTGTGAATTTCATCAGGGAGCTGCCGATCATGATTTAGAAAGTTGTTATGCATTGAAAAACAGAGTGCAAGAATTGGTGAAAGCAAATATTCTAATTTTCAAAGAGTCGGGTCCTAATGTTATCAACAATCCTTTACCAAAACAAAGTGGCTGAAGACTGAGTCGGGGTACCCTCAAGTCACTTCCTAAAGCCAGTGTTTTAGACAGGACAACTCATCCTTGTTACTGATTAGTCACTAGGCCATCTTTCTTTCTGTTTGCATTTTCCCCTTGTTTATGTTAACATTGTTGCTTTCAAATTATGTTTGTACTTTCATGTTAAGTTTAATGAAATGAGCATTGCAATGTTTTGATTCAAATCATTTTCATTTACTGCTTTAAAATATATTTCTCTTGTTTACTCCCTTTATCAAGCTTTTGTTTATGAAAATATTTGAGGGAGGATGATGAAAACGTAATACCCATAATTTTTGTTGGTATGCTTTCGAATAAAACTTTGCTAAGGATATATAGGCATTGTTTCAACTCCCAAACACCGAAGCAATAAGGAAGTTAATCCCTCGTTCACCCCTTTAGGCCTAGAATTTGGAGTTTCTTTCTATGCGAAAAAACCCGCAATCTTAACCTGGGGATGGGTAGTTCTCAGTTAATTTGGTTGTGCATTCAATTACGAGAGAAATCGTGCAAGACACCTTTTAACAAAGGTCGCGATCAAGCTTTCCTTTGCACACAGCAAGAAGTGTCAAAGATGCTCCCAAACCAAAAATGACAAATATGGTTCCCCGTAATCATTGATAAAGGCAGTCTGAAGTGGTGAAAAACACAAGAAGGGGGGGTTGAATTGTAAAACTGAAATCTAATGCAATGAACAAGATATTTTTATCCTGGTTCGTTTGATCTCAAACTACTCCAGTCCACCCGTCAAGGTGATTTTGCCTCTCTCCAACGAGGTCTTAATCCACTATATTCAACTGAATATTACAGACTGCTTTAACAACTGCTAAAGCCTTCTTGATTCAAACCACAACCCGGTTTGTCAAGGTAACACTTTCTTACAAAGAGATAAAACTATGTGTGTGGATGTTTTCTACAAAACTGTATCACAACTGTGATGTATACACAAATTGAAGCTTAGAAACTAGATTGCTAAACAGTAATAGAATATCAGAGTGTGTGATTTAGCAAAACTGAGAGAACGAAGATTATGGTTTAGCTTTTGTGCATGTAGAGATTTTGAGAGCATTAGCCATTTCAATCTTCAAAGCCTTGTTTATATAGCACTGAGATGATGAACGTTGGATGCAATATTCTTGATTCAATGCTAATAACAAGCTTTCCTTATTGAGCAGATCTTGTCTGGAATGAGGCCGTTGGAATTAATTTGCTTTCAATGCACAGTACCGTTGCTTACTTAATGCAAGTTCTGGCTTGGCTCATTCTGACTCTGCTTCGCTGCTGATGAACTATTGTGTTTCTTTATCAGAGTGTTGAGCGCAGTCTTGTTCATCAGGCTTCAGCATGTACGTGAGTTGATCATCTGAGTTTAACATTCTGATATAGCAACTTCTGATGCTGGTGTCTGAAATCAAGTTCTGATGCTGAATAGATGTGATCTTGCTTATTTCAATCAGAGTATCTGCAAGTCAGAACATAATAATTTTAGGCAGCAGATAGTTCATACATGAAACTTATAAATACTATATCTTTTCACTTTGTTATCATCAAAACTTAAATATAGGGTAGTAGATTCAAACTTTGTTCTAACAATCTCCCCCTTTTTGATGATGACAAAAACTAGATATTTTAAATGAAAATAACGTGAAAAGGTATCTGGAATATGTATCAGAATAAGAAGCAAAAGAATAAGGAGTAAGGAGATACTCCCCCTGAGTTTATTACTTCCCTTTAATTATACGTGTTCTTCAGGATCAGATCTTTTTGCCTTTCTTTGAACATCAGAGTATCAGAGTCTTTGACTTATCAGAAGCTTTATGTCAGAGCAGAGCTTCAGAGCTTATCTTGTCAGAGCTTTGCTTTGGATCAGAATATTAGAGCGGATCAGAACTTCATAGTGATCAGAGCTTCTAGTCTTCAGAGTGTCCAGGAGCTTCCTTGTGCCTGGAGACTTTAAGCAAAACAGAAAAAAACATTTCAAGTAATAGAGTTAGAATGTTTGAGAATTTCTGTCTAGTCAGCCGTTATTGATTAAAAATATCATTCTTGTTCTCCCCCTTTTTGTCAGCAATCAAAAAGTGTTGGTGATGTGCTAAAACAATTAAGATCAGAAAAACTAATCATATTAAGATAGTTCTGAATCAAAACAAGAAAATATTACAAAACATATTCAATCAGTGCATCAGAAAATCAAGGAAAACATGAAAAAGGTCATGCATGAAAAAGAGACTAAGGTTGAGGAGGCAAGCGTGTGAACAGGTTCTCCAGCATGGCTTGGATCTTTTCAGCAGTCTCATTCTGCTTATGCACCATGCTGACAACAGTGTCAATCTTGCTGTCCTGCACATCCATTCTCTCTTTCATCTTCTGATCGCTTTCATCCATCCGCTGCTGCAGACGCATGTCATTCAGCCTTAGTTCTTCCAGAGTCTGCCTGTCCAAGGCAGCTTGAGAAGCATCAGAAACAGGAGGCTTCTGAGAACTTTCAGCAACATCCTCTGCTTGACTTTCTTCAGCTTGAATGGTATTGTCTTCTTCTGATGATTGCACCTTTGCAGCTTGCTGTTTCTCAGACCAAGGTTCACTGTCCAGAGGGAGCACGTCCTCTTTCAGGAGCTGACTTCCAACTTCATTCAGAAGCTTGCTGAAATTTTGTTGTGCCTGCTCATAGTTGATATCCTGCAACTTGAGGGCTTCAGCACGTACCTAAAATCTGAATTGTGACCAGAGCTGATCAGAAGCAGCTGGGTCAATCATTCCAGGACAGACTTGCTTCAAAGAAGCAATCCATTGCAGCACACCTGTTTCAAAATTCATAATACCAGAGCCAACATCTGGTTGCTTTGGTTTTGGGATGGCAATTTTGTGTTTCAGATCAGCAAGAAGGTCAAGACTGGTTAAGTCTATGAAGGTCCTGCTGGGGTTTTCAGAGGTTTTCTGAGAAGCTGTTTGTTTTGGAGAAGGAGTATCAGAGTCAGATATTACGATTGGACTGGATGGTGTTTTGGGAGTATTTGGTGGTGTCGATTCTGATGAGGATGGTAACTGGGGCATGATAACAGTTGTTCCACATGGCAGCTGGATTGCCAGCGGTGATGGTTGAGGTGAATGAGGTTCAGACTGGTGAGGGGAAGGAGTTTCAGAGTGGTGAAACTCTGTTTGTGGTGATGGTGGATTAATTTCTGGTTGGGGAGAGAGAGTTGGAATCTCTGATTGCTCAGGGATCAGAGGTTCTTCTGAGAGTGGTTGTTGTTGTTCTGGTTCTTCAGCAGATTGCTGTTGTTCTGGTTCTTCAGCAGATTGCTGTTGTTCTGGTTGTGGAGGAGGAACATTTTGTGGTTCAGAGTTTGGTTGATCAGAGGTATGTTGATCAATATCAGACAGCACTTGGTTAAGTGCTGATGTTGTTGAAATTGTTGGTTGTTTGGGGTGTTTGGTTCTGGGTCTTCTGAGTTTTAATGCCTCAGAAGGGTCTTCTTCTTGTACAGTTTCATCTATGGTAGGGATGGGGATTGAGATTCTATGAGAGGTTTGAGGAGGGATAGATGCTGGAATAGTAGAAGAATTTAAAACAGGGGCAGCAGATGAATTACCTCTTTTCTTGGGAGTCTGCTGAGATGATCCTTCTGATGGCGCCTTCCTCTTCTTGGTCTTCTTCAGAGTCACTTCTGGTTGAGGTTGATGCAGATCTCTGATATTCAGCTTTGGATCTGTACCATCTGCCTTGCACGCATCCAGGTACCTGAGAATCACCTCTGGTTTGGATTCAATTTCAGAAAATAACGGAAAATCACTCAGAGGCACTCTTCTGCTGGAGATATCAGCAAGGAGAGTAGCTCTGGGTTCCTTCTGAATATTCTCTATCAGCTTCATCTTTTTCAGGTTCTTTGCGTTCAGAGGTTTCCCAATTGTTGGTTCAATAATGCTTAGCTCTTGAGCTTCTATCAGATGCTCAATCAGCCTATTCTCTGTCAGAATATCTGATATCAACCTTCCAAAAGGTATCCAATCCCTCTTGGTTCTTTCTTCTTCCCTTGTTTCTTTCACACTTGTTCTGAGGTGGTTGAACAGGAAGTGAGCCAGATTGATCTTTACCTTCTGATCAATAAAGTAGATCAGAAACTGCTGATCCACATTTATGTAATCAGGAGAACTGGTTGGTTTCCTGTGGTTGAAGCACCCCAGAATAATCTTAGCCCACACTCTGCAATGATCCTTCAGATCTTTAATCTTGCTGCTGGGCATCCCAAGAGTGAAAATCCTGTCAGCTACTACACCTATATCAGCATATCTTTCAGCCATGTCCACACAACGGACGCCACCACCACTGTGACCGATTAGCCTTGCAATGTGATCTTCAGTAATCACAATCTTCTTCCCCATAACAAAGGAGGTGACTAGATGTGTTGAAGCCTTGGTGTGAATCCAAAATTCCTTGACCAGCATTGGGAATGTTGGTCCAACCAACCTATCGAAATACCTTTCCCACTTTTGAGCCCTAATTTCTTCAGTTAGGTCAAAACCGTTCTCCTTCAAGCTTTCAAAGTCAATGATTAATTCAGAAAGCACTTCAAGATTCTTCACCGGAGTGAGGAGAGTTCTGAGTGGCACTTGATATTGCTCAGATGATGCTTTCTTCTGAGTACCTGCAGAAACGCTGCTGGAGGTTGCCATGTTCACGCTAAAAGGATTTTGAGAATAAACAGAGGAAAATAGGTTGCAAGAGATGAACACAGAAATATGCAGAAAATGCTTGAGAATTAGTGAGAAAGCGTAAAGAATAAGAATGGGAGATTAATGTGCTTAAATAGAGTTTTCAAAACTATTTTGAAAAGATAAACGTTTTTAAGAGAGAGAAAAATCATGATTGCCATTTAAAAGCATGATTACTTTTCATTAAATGCTTGCTGATTTTGGGGGATTTGAGAAAGATACTTAAAAACGGTTACCAGACATGTGTCTCAATGCACCCAATCAGCGTTTTGCCTTCTCAGAAGCGTGCACGCGTTCTGCTTCAGAGATATGCTGATGATTGGATGACACTTGTTTGATGTAGTGATCAGCACGTCTGTCTTTGAGCTTTAGACTCTCAGATCTTTAGACTTGCATCTGATACAATCTGCATGTTCTATCTTTCTGAAAGGAGATTGATCAGAAGTTCACAGTAAAATAATTACATTCTGAAGGTAAATATATGGAATTAAAACATTTTCACTCTGGGCACCCTTTCATGCTGAGATGTTTTAGAATGAAATTAAACCTATCTTCTGAAAGGGGTTTAGTAAAGATATCAGCCCATTGATGGTCTGTATCTATGAATTTTAAGTTCAAAATACCTTTCTGAATATAGTCCCTAATGAAGTGATGTTTTATTTCTATATGCTTAGCTCTAGAATGTAAAATGGGATTCTTACTTAAGCAAATAGCAGAAGTATTATCACAAAGTATAGGAATGTTACTCTCAAAAATCTGGAAGTCCTCAAGCTGACTTTTCATCCAGAGCATTTGTGTGCTACATCCTGCTGCTGCTATGTACTCAGCTTCTGCTGTTGACAGAGCAATTGTTGATTGCCTTTTGCTGGACCAAGAAATCAGATTTTCTCCCAGAAACTGGCAGCTTCCAGAAGTACTTTTACGTTCCACTCTGTCTCCAGCAAAATCAGCATCACAGTAGCCTACTAAGCTGTAATCACTAGATTTTCTATAAAACAAACCCAGATTAGTAGTACCTTTCAGATACTTGAAAATTCGCTTAACAGGTGTTAAGTGAGATTCTCTAGGATCTAATTGGAATCTAGCACAGATACAAACACTGAATAATATGTCAGGTCTTGAAGCCGTCAGATAGAGGAGAGAACCAATCATACCTCTGTAGACTTTCTGTTCTACATTTTTGCTTACCTCTTCTCTTTCCAGAATGCACGTGGGATGCATTGGAATCTTTGATGGCTTACATTCTGAGAGGTCAAATTTCTTCAGAAGATCTCTGATGTATTTGCTCTGATGAATGTAAGTTCCTTCTGGAGTTTGATTGATCTGAATTCCTAGAAAGAATTTCAGTTCCCCCATGAGGCTCATCTCAAATTCTGCCTGCATACACTTAGCAAATTTTCTTCCAAGAGAAGGATTAGTAGAACCAAAAATAATATCATCAACATAAATTTGACAGACTAAGATGTCACTCTTAACTGATTTACAGAATAGAGTAGTGTCCACTTTCCCTCTGGTGAATTCATTTTCCAGCAGAAAGTTACTTAGCCTTTCATACCAAGCTCTGGGAGCTTGTTTCAGACCATACAGTGACTTCTTTAGTTTGAAAACATGTTCTGGATGTTTTGTATTTTCAAAACCTGGGGGTTGGTGTACATAAACTTCTTCTTCTATATAACCATTTAAGAATGCACTTTTGACATCCATCTGATACAGAGTGATGCCTCTATTAACAGCAAATGAAATTAAAAGTCTGATAGATTCTAACCTGGAGACTGGGGCAAAGGTTTCTGTATAGTCTATCCCCTCTTGCTGACTATAACCTTGTGCAACCAGTCGTGCCTTGTTTCTGATGACTTCACCTTGTTCATTTAGCTTGTTTCTGAACACCCATCTTGTTCCAATGACGTTGAATCCTTTTGGTCTGGGAACGAGATCCCATACGTCGTTTCTGGTGAATTGATTCAGCTCTTCTTGCATTGCCAGAATCCAGTCATTATCCAGAAGTGCTTCATCAATTGAAGAAGGTTCAATCAGAGACACCAGTCCCATAAGTGTTTCTTCAGAGTTTCTAAAGCTTGCTCTTGTTCTGATTGGATCTTCCTTTCTTCCTAGGATAGTCTCTTCTGGGTGATCCAAGCTGCTTCTGGGTAATTTCTTCTGAGGTTGATCAGTAGCTGTTGTAGGATTTCTAGCAGTGCTCCTTTCAGACGTTGAAGGAATGTCTGTGTTGAGAGCTTCTGATGACTTGTCTTCAGAACCTGCAAATTCAATTTCTATACCTGCAAAAACTTCATTCTGCTTTGACTTTTCAGAGTCAAGCTTGTCATCAAAACGAACACTGATTGATTCTTCCACAATCTGTGTTTCTGTATTGTATACTCTGTACCCTCTTGAGCGTTCAGAGTATCCTAACATAATACACTTCTGTGCTTTAGAGTCTAATTTGCTGATAACGTTCCAGAATCTCATTAAGGCTTTCAGCAAGTTCAGCCTTTGTAAAGTTAACAGCAAAGTTAGGAAATACCTCTTCAGTGTCTGATTCTGAGTCTGATTCAGAAGCTTCACTATCTTCTGAAATGTTAGCCATGAGAGCTATGTTTGCCCTTTCATCATCTGATTCTGAGTCAGCTTCAGACGAGTCAGAGTCATCCCATGTAGCCATGAGACTTTTCTTCTTCTCTCTTCCAAACTTCTTTTTGGGCTTTTCCCTCTGAAGCTTTGGGCAGTCACTCTTGTAGTGTCCTTGCTCATTGCACTCATAGCAGATGATGTCTTTGGTGTTTGGCTTTTTGCTACTGGAGGAGCCTTCAGATCTTCTGTATCCAGAGGAAGAATCTGTCCTTCTGTATCTGGAAGAGGACTCGTTCTGATTAGATCTTCTGGGATTCCTGAACTTCCTTTGTCTTTGCTTCCACAGTTGATTTACTCTTCTGGAGAGAAGGGAAAGTTCGTCTTCTTCTGATGAGGATCCATCAGATGTTTCTTCAACTGCCTGCAAAACTTTAGACTCAAATTTTCTGTTAGATTTTAATGCTAAAGGCTTACCTTGCTTCTGAGGCTCATCAGCTTCTAGCTCTATCTCATGACTTCTGAGGGAGCTGATAAGTTCCTCCAGAGTGATTTTGTTGAGATCTTTAGCTAGCTTCAAAGCAGTAACCATAGGCCTCCACTGCTTGGGTAAACTTCTGACGATTTTCTTGACATGGTCAGCAGTAGAGTATCCTTTGTCCAAAACTTTGAGACCAGCTACCAGAATCTGGAATCTAGAGAACATAGTTTCAATGGATTCAGATTCTTCCATTTTGAACGCCTCATACTTCTGAATGAGCGCCAGAGCTTTTGTTTCTTTGACCTGAACGTTGCCCTCATGCGTCATTCTGAGAGAATCAAAAATATTCTTTGCTGTGTCTCTGTTGGAGATCTTTTCATACTCAGTATAGGAGATGGCACTGAGGAGGATGGTTCTGGCCTTGTGGTGATTCTTGAAGTCACGCTTTTGTTGATCAGACATTGTTTTTCTATCAATCTTCTGACCACTTGCATTCACAGGGTGCGTGTATCCATCTGTCACCATATCCCACAGATCAGCATCATGTGCCAGAAAGAAGCTTTCAATTCTGTCTTTCCAGTAATCAAAGTTTTCTCCATCAAAGACTGGAGGTTTGCCACTGAATCTGTCTCTGTCCTCATTGTTGTCATTGCTGATGTGAGAATTGTTTCCTGCCATTGTGTTTTTCTGACGCTGGATCTTGTACTGACACGGTTAAGTGTTTTAGCTCAGAACCAGGAGCTCTGATGCCAATTGAAGTGGTGAAAAACACAAGAAGGGGGGGGGGGGGGGTTGAATTGTAAAACTGAAATCTAATGCAATGAACAAGATATTTTTATCCTGGTTCGTTTGATCTCAAACTACTTCAGTCCACCCGTCAAGGTGATTTCGCCTCTCTCCAACGAGGTCTTAATCCACTATATTCAACTGAATATTACAGACTGCTTTAACAACTGCTAAAGCCTTCTTGATTCAAACCACAACCCGGTTTGTCAAGGTAACACTTTCTTACAAAGAGATAAAACTATGTGTGTGGATGTTTTCTACAAAACTGTATCACAACTGTGATGTATACACAAATTGAAGCTTAGAAACTAGATTGCTAAACAGTAATAGAATATCAGAGTGTGTGATTTAGAAAAACTGAGAGAACGAAGATTATGGTTTAGCTTTTGTGCGTGTAGAGATTTTGAGAGCATTAGCCATTTCAATCTTCAAAGCCTTGTTTATATAGCACTGAGATGATGAACGTTGGATGCAATATTCTTAATTCAATGCTAATAACAAGCTTTCCTTATTGAGCAGATCTTGTCTGGAATGAGGCCGTTGGAATTAATTTGCTTTCAATGCACAGTACCGTTGCTTACTTAATGCAAGTTCTGGCTTGGCTCATTCTGACTCTGCTTCGCTGCTGATGAACTATTGTGTTTCTTTATCAGAGTGTTGAGCGCAGTCTTGTTCATCAGGCTTCAGCATGTACGTGAGTTGATCATCTGATTTTAACATTCTGATATAGTAACTTCTGATGCTGGTGTCTGAAATCAAGTTCTGATGCTGAATAGATGTGATCTTGCTTATTTCAATCAGAGTATCTGCAAGTCAGAACATAATAATTTTAGGCAGCAGATAGTTCATACATGAAACTTATAAATACTATATCTTTTCACTTTGTTATCATCAAAACTTAAATATAGGGTAGTAGATTCAAACTTTGTTCTAACACAGTCATTATGTTTCCAAAAAAATGAAATTAAAAGAAAATCAAAAGAAAATTCCCGCTAAGTCAAAACCTCTGAAGGAGACTTAGGCAAAAAACTGGGGCATCCCGCTGACTGTAATCTCAAATGAAATAGTTCAGGAAAAAGTTGGGAATAATAAATTCAATCAGAAGAGGTCTTAAAATCCTCTAAATTCTCCACCAAAGTTGACAAAAGTCCTCAAAACAACAAAATGATGTAAGAAGAAGTGTCTGTCATTCTCAAGAATTCCTTAGCTTTTGAGCCATCGTCATTATTACCATCAGTTCAATTCCAAAATCTCTTGGAACCTGAATGCATAGTCTAAATTAACCGAATGTAGGACTGAAGAACATCATGAAGATTAGGTTGGGTACAAATAAACTTTGAGCCTTTATCCTTTATTTCTTAAACCGTGAACCAGACCACGTTATAACCCTTAAAAGACCTAATTGAAGCCATGTTTCTTTTGAAAGCATACTACATCAAGGTTGCGTAAACTGACTCCTAAGATCTTTTGAAAATCATTTGTCTTAGTATGTTCATACCTGTGCTTTCACTTCAAAAGTATAAACCACTGTTTTTTAACCAGCGATACATTTTCTATACACAAAAAAAATATCATTTCAAAAATGATTTTGAATTCAAAAACTTTTGCATGAACTTTGCATTAAAATTACCATGTTTGAATAAACAATTTTGATTGCAAACAAGCTTTCCTCATCAAGGAATTTCAAACATCTGAGAAACTTGGTCAGTGACCCTATCAGGGGCAAGTATCTTCCAGGTCCATCTGCGAATCAGTTCAAGATTTATTACTCGGTGCGAGTTTTCTCAAAATTGGTTAGCCAGAAGATCATTTTCAAGACTCATACTGGAGCATTCATTTCCAACAATCATTTCAAGAACTGAAGCCACGATCAGTTTATTCCAAAAAATATCTCAAGAACTGAAGCCATGATCAGTTTATTCCCAACAAACATTTCAAGAGCTGAAGCCATGATCAATTTACCTCCAATAGTCATTTCAGAGCTGAAGCCATGATCAGCTTATTTCCAGCAACTTTTGACTGAAGTCATGATCAGTTTATATTCAACAATCAGCTAATCTGGGACAAATCCCCAAGCAGCTCTGCATATCCTTCCTTAGAGGATCATCAGTTCAATACAGTTTACAAGTGTGACAAATTTGGGTTCAAGACATTTTTCTTCCCAATAAATTTGGCAGATTTCTCCGTGTTAAGGAATCAAACTTCCAATCTTACCTCCACAAAAGAGTTAAACTCCATTGTCATAAAAGTTTGCATTACATGCATAGATCATTCACATATCATGCATAACAAAATTCATACATAATGCATAACAAGAGTGCTTCATCCTCATTTGCATTTTCCAAGGACTTGTTGCAGTTGACATGTCACTTTGAGATCAAAGTCCAACTTACTTGGCACCTACCAAAGCAAACGTCGGTTCAGCTGTCTCTCTTCCATCCAATGCTAATCTTGGATGAGATGTTTCTCTCTTCCGTCCAATGCAAATATTGGATGTTGCTATCTTCTTTTTCCATCCAAAGCCAGTATTGGATATTGTTACCTTTTCTTTCATTCAAAGCCAGTATTGAATGTCAAGATCTTCTTTTTCCATCCAAAGCCAGTATTGGATATTGTTACCTTCTCCTTCATTCAAAGCCAGTATTGAATGTCAAGATATCTTTTTTCCATCCAAAGCCAGTATTGGATGTTGCTACCTTTTCTGCTGCCCAAAGTTAGTATTGGATGTCATGATGATTTTTCTCACCTCATCCAAAGCCAATATTGGATGTTGTGATCTTTTCCCTTCATTCAAATCCATTATTGAATGTAGGAATCTTTTGTTGTCGTTAGAAGCCAGTATTGGACTCCTTGAGTTTTCCACTCATCTAAAGCCAGTATTGGATGTTGTGATCTTTTCCCTCGTCTAAATCCATTATTAGGCGTTGAGATTTTCCACTCATTCAAAGCCAGTATTGGATGTTGTGATCTTTTCTCTCTTCTAAAGCCATTATTAGACGTTGAGTTTTCCACTCATTCAAATCCAGTATTGGATGTCGTGATCTTTTCCCTCGTCTAAAGCCATTATTAGAGGTTGAGTCTTTCTATTCATCCAAAGGCAGTATTGGATGTTGTGACCTTTTCTATCATCTAAATCCATTATTAGACGTTGAGCTTTCCCTTCATTCAAAGCCAATATAGGATGTCGTGTTTCTTTTCCATCCAGCATCTTTCTTGGACGACTCTGATGTAGCTTCAGATTTTGGTCTCATCCCACATCTAATGTGTGAAATCAAGCTTCTCAAATAAAGCTTTTGTTTTGATGAAGACAAACCATGGCTAACAAAAGAAGGCAAAGACTTTGGTCAAGCATCTAAGCATCCTTCTAAGCATCTAAGGATGATATCTTCAATCAAAGCTCTCAACATCTTTTGAAGGTACAATAATATTATCTACTTTGATCTTAAGATATAGATGCTCAAAAATGAAAAAGAAATGTTTAAAAATTATTCTCAAGCCTTTAAAAGATTAATTTTCATTTTTCATATGCATGCAATCGATTTACATCTCAGTGCAATCGATTGCACTCTTTAAAAATTCCAAATCTTTTGCTTCTGTTTCTTGATGCAATCGATTACATAGTTTGTTCAATCGATTACACACTTAAAATTTTCAAAACAATTGATTCTGTCTTAGCATGCAATCGATTACATAGTTGGTGCAATCAATTGCACTCAGTTAAATTTTGCCACTGACTTAGCCTGCAATTGACTACATTGTTGATGCAATCGATTGCACTCTTAAAATTTTGAAAAAAATATCGGTTGAAAACCTTGTGCAATCGATTACACCAAAGGTGCAATTGATTACACACTGCACGAATTTGAAAATTTACAGCTTTGTTCATACCTTTTGATCATGCCTTTTCATTACATCTTTTCACTCAAACTTGGAATTTGTTCATGATACATTTCCAGATCTTCATGATGTTTCAAAAGGGTGTTATGGACATATAAATATCCAATTTCAAATTCATATCAAAACCTTCTTTCATAAATATTTTTCTGAACTTTCAAAATACAAACTCAAGCATTCTTCATTTTCATGCATAAGTTTTCTGCACATTTTCATACTTCAAATAGAAAACTTTGAGCAAATATATCTTGAGTCTTTGTACAATATTATTATTGAAAGAAGAAGATTATACATTGTCAAAATCACTCTTAAGTGATCAATATTACTCTACTCACTCAAACTCACAAATTGATATTTACTTACTTATTTTCTAGGATTGTTGGAATTAAGTTTAAGTGTTTTTGTTGAAATCTTGTCTTTCCAAGTTGTTGGATACAAGTGTAGTTACATTGAGAGGATTGTTATCATAGGTAACTTAGTGAAAATCCAAGAGGATTGTTCTTGGTCCAAGAGGATTGTTCTTGGTGGTTTTATTGGTTAGAGTCTTGTATAGAAGGACTAGGGTGTCTTGTCTTGATATCTAACAATAAGGAAATCTCTTTCATGTTGAAAGGGGACTGGAGTACTCTCGGACTGTGAGGGGAACCAGGGTACATCTTTGTGTTCTTTACTTTTCCGCATTTACCGCTTTCATCACTAACCATAAACTAGAAGAGAAAGAAACACAATTGTAAACTCATGCACTAAACCAGAATAATAATATCCATCTCACTAAAACGACAAAATTATTAAAGTACCTAATTCACCCCCCCCCCCCCCTCTTAGGTGCACTCTCATACTTACAACTGGTATCAGAGCAGGTTATAGGTAACCTGCTCCTAAAAGATCCCGAATGGCTTCCGCAAATCTTAATCCCGTTTTCAGAGATGGTGGTAGTAACAACAAGCCTCCTCTATTTTGTGGTGAATATTTTGACTTTTAGAAAATACGCATGAAGGAACATCTAGAAGCACAAGGAGAATAAATATGGAATGTCGTCGAAAATGGTCCATTTATCCCTATAACGATAATCAATGGTGTTGGCTCATCAAAGCCTAAAACTGCATGGGACGATGATGGTAAGAAGAAAGTTCTCTATGACAAAAAGGCAATAAACCTTCTTTAAGGTGCACTTAGCATGGATGAATTCTTCTGTGTCTCAGCATGCAAAACAGCAAAGGAAATATGGGATACCTTGGTAGAAACTCATGAAGGAACTTCTGAAGTTAAAAGATCAAGATTAAATACTTTGAGTCAAGAATACGAACTATTCAGAATGCAGCCCCGAGAATCAATCCTCGACTTGCAAAAAAGATTTGTACACTTGAAAAATAATTTGAAAGCACTTGGTAAGACTTTAACTAATGACGAACTTAATCTTAAAGTGCTTAGATCTTTATCCATGGAATGGCAACCATAAGTGACAGTAATATCCGAGAAGAAGAATCTATCCACAATGACTTCTGCCACTTTGTTCGGAAAACTTCAAGAATATGAGATGGAACTTGCAAGACTTGAAAAGCATGAAATCAAAGTAAAAGATTCAATAAAAATGGCTCTAAATACAAGGATAAAAAATCATGATAGAAATCAAGAGGATGAATCCACTAGTAGTGAAGATGATGTCAAGAAGATTGAAAAGGTTCTACGAAAAGAAAGAAAAAGGGAAGCACCAACAAGGAAGGTTATATGCTTTGAATGTGGAGAAAAGGGACATGTTAAAAGTGAATGTCCTACAATTGAAAAGAAGAAGAAATATTTCAATAGAAATAAAGATAAAAAGTCAAAGAAAGCATATATAGCATGGGAAAGTTCATCTTCCGATTCCGAAAACAATCAACGTGAAAATCTAGCATTGATGGCCTCACACCATTCCGATGATGAAGACAATGAGGTTAGTAATGAATTTTCTCTTTTTGATAGTGATGCACAAGGTGCTATAGATGAACTATTGAATGAATGCAAAATTATGTATAAAACCATTTCATCACAAAAGAAACAAATTTCATCCTTAGAAGAAAAATATGTTTCAATGGAAAAAGATTTCAAAGAAAAAAAAATCAAGTGATGAACAAAAACAGAATTTTGTATGTAAAAAGTGTGATTCACTCTCTTTCCAAATTGTCAAATTAAAAAGAGTCATTGAAAGATATGAAAAAGGCCAAATTGGATTGGAAGGTTTTCTTAGCCAACAAAGATACTCCAATGATAAAAGTGGACTTGGTTATTCAAAGTTTTCAAAACCAAGTTCTAACAAAACTATCTTTGTTAAGGCTAGTGATCAATCATCCAAAGAGAAAGTGAACAAACCTAAAATAGTTCGTCACTATCCTAAAAAGAAAACATTTTCTAAGAATAAATCTTATCCTTCTAGATATAGAAGTGACTTTGAACCTACTTGTTTTTATTATGGTATTAAAGGCCATACACCTAATGCTTGCTATGTTAGAAACTTTAGTGTGGCAAGTGGGCATTATGTGTGGGTTAAGAAAGGAACTAACTATGATGGACCCAAAGCACATTGGGTACCAAATCAAACTTAATTTGTTTTGTAGGTGTGCTTGAAAACCACAAGCAATATTTGGTATCTTGATAGTGGTTGTTCAAAGCATATGACGGGAGACATATTCTAACTTTCAAATCTAGTTCAAGTCCAAGGATTATTTCACATATGGGAAATACCTTAAAGGAAGAATTCTTGGCATTGGCAAAGTTGATACACTAACTTTCATATCCATTGAAGATGTACTTTATGTTGAAGAACAAAAGACAACTTCTAAGTAAAATACAACTTTGTGACAAAGGCTTCAACATCATGTTTTGATGAAGACATCTACTATGTGCATTTATCAAAGGATGAGAAAAAATATCGTGAAGCAATATGGCTATGGTTAAGCTTTCAATACTATTATATGTATTTTGTCCATTTTTATGCATCTTTCCCTTCTTTTTGATAATGTCAAAGGGGGAGAAGGATGTTGTACTTTATGCTTGTATTTCCTGTGTCTTAATTTTCAAGGTACTCTCCAATCAAGATGAAGAATTGCAAAGGATTTCAACACTCTCCTACATAAGGGGAGTTTTGCATCTCAGGGGGAGAAGCTCTTCCGGAAAGTACATCGCATAAAGGAAGATTGTTTGTCATCATCAAAAAGGGGGGGGGGGAATGTGAAATCAAGCTTCTTAAATAAAGCTTTTGTTTTGATGAAGATAAAACATGGATAACAAAAGAAGTCAAAGACTTTGGCCAAGCATCTAAGCATCCTTCTAAGCATCTAAGGATGATATCTTTAATCAAAGCTCTCAACATCTTTTTAAGGTACAATAATATTATCTACTTTGATCTTAAGATATAGATTCTCAAAAATGAAAAATAAATGTTTAAAAATCATTCTCATTCCTTTCAAAGATTAATTTTCATTTTTCATATGCATGCAATCGATTTACATATCAGTGCAATCGATTGCACTCTTTAAAAATTCCAAATATTTTGCTTTTGTTTCTTGATGCAATCGATTACATAGTTTGTGCAATCGATTGCACGCTTAAAATTTTCAAAACAATTGATTTTGTCTTAGCATGCAATCGATTACATAGTTGGTGCAATCGATTGCACTCAGTTAAATTTTGCTACTGACTTAGCCTGCAATCGACTACATTGTTGATGCAATCGATTGCACTCTTAAAATTTTGAAAAACATATATGTTGAAAACCTTGTGCAATCGATTACACCAAATGTGCAATCGATTACACACTGCACGAATTTGAAAATTTACAGCTTTGTTCATACCTTTTGATCATGCCTTTTCATTACATCTTTTCACTCAAACTTGGAATTTGTTCATGATACATTTCCAGATCTTCATGATGATTCAAAAGGGTGTTATGAACATATAAATATCCAATTTCAAATTCATATCAAAACCTTCTTTCATAAATATTTTTCTGAACTTTAAAAATACAAACTCAAGCATTCTTCATTTTCATGCATAAGTTTTCTGCACATTTTCATACTTCAAATAGAAAACTTTGAGCAAATATATCTTGAGTCTTTGTACAATATTATTATTGAAATAAGAAGATTATACATTGTCAAAATCACTCTTAAGTGATCAATATTACTCTACTCACTCAAACTCACAAATTGATATTTACTTACTTATTTTCCAGGATTGTTGGAATTAAGTTTAAGTGTTTTTGTTGAAATCTTGTCTTTCCAAGTTGTTGGATACAAGTGTAGTTACATTGAGAGGATTTTTCTCATAGGTAACTTAGTGAAAATCCAAGAGGATTGTTCTTGGTCCAAGAGGATTGTTCTTGGTGGTTTTATTGGTTAGAGTCTTGTATAGAAGGACTAGGGTGTCTTGTCTTGAGATCTAACAATTAGGAAATCTCTTTCATGTTTAAAGGGGACTGGAGTACTCTCGGACTATGAGGGGAACCAGGATACATCTCTGTGTTCTTTAATTTTCCGCATTTACCGCTTTCATCACTAACGATAAACTAGAAAAGAAAGAAACACAATTGTAAACTCATGCACTAAACCAGAATAATAATATCCATCTCACTAAAACGGAAAAATTATTAAAGTACCTAATTCATCCCCCCTCTTAGGCGCACTCTCATACTTACATAATGTTATTCTAGATGTTTCTGATTGTCTTTTCCAGAGAGTTTCTCGCCTCACTCAATACCATTCTTGGGTGTCGCTGCTTACCTTCTCGAGTTTTATCTATTTTTTTCCAAGTACTGATGGTTACTATTTGTCACCCTGACAAATATCCAAAAGTATCTTATTATTTTCCTAGTGTGCCTTTCCACGTCATTTCATCTGAACTACCATAAGTTTCCGGTTTCAAGTCTTTCCATATTCATAGAGTCTGTCTCATCTCATACATCATTCAAAAAATATATATGTCAAAAAAGAGCCCATGCATTCATTCATAACAAACGTTATCATCTCATCGCATCAGTGACGAAATTCAGGTCTGTTTGTATTGAATTACTTTCCGCCTAATTGGCAAAAAGATAATTAAATAGGGGCAGCTATTTTACCCTAAATTTTGCCCCTAACTTTTTCAGTCACACTTTCATATCATATTTTGTCATTTGGTCACAATCATTAATAAATAACTTCATTCATCACATTTGCATCCTATCTTTAAGTTTGCTCTTGTGTTGTTGACTAACTTCTAATTAAAATACAAAAAATATTTGTGTTTGTCTTTGCATATTTGGGTTTTGTAGGTACCGAGTCGAAGCATATGGAAAATAAGATTTTCCTGTATTATTTCCGTAAAATCTCTATTTGCAAAGAAAAAGAATTAATTTTTTTTTAATTTTTTCATTGTACAATCGATTGCTCCTAGAGTGCAATCGATTGCACAAAGTGCATTTTGCGCAATTTTTGAAAAAATACACTGTGCAAATCGATTTACACTGTAGTGCAAATTGATTTGCACTGTAGTGCAATCGATTGCTCAGCATGAAAATTTGAAAAAATCAGCAATTTCAAGCTTGTCAAATTTTGGCTCCAATTTTCCTCTAATTTTTGAAATAATTATCATTAATTCAAATTTTGGCTCCAAGAATCAATTACCAAATTACCACTAATCTCAATCCTAAACTCTATAAATAAATCTCTCATTTCCTTCAAATTTCAAGCTTTGGATAGCCAAATCCACCTTGCCAAAAAATCTCTCAATTCTCTCCATGTACCAAATTCACTCAAAGCTCCATTTTCAAGAAAAGTTAGTAAGCTTTGCATTGAAGCTTACTAATATTTGAGCTAAACCTTCATCCAAACACTTTTTCTTCATCAATTCTCTACATACAAGTTTGGCAATTGATTCTTGTAGTTGAATTGAAGCAAATTCTTGAAGTTGTGTTGATAATTCTCTAGATCTACCTTTGGTGAGATGGATTTTCCATCTTTCACAATGTGATCTCTTGTTGATCTTTGGGTTGATTCATTGAGCATTATTTTGTGATTCCAATGGTGTTATTTTCTCATAATTTGATGGAATTTTCGTGCTCAATGGAATCCATGATCATAAGGTGTTTTATGGAAAGTTTGAACAAGAATTTGGCCTTTTAAAATGATGTTTTGTTGTATGTAATAGCATGCAATCGATTACTGTAACAGTGCAATCGATTGCACTAGGTGAAATTTGCTCAGATTTTTGAAAACTTCACTGTGCAAATCGATTTACACTGTAGTGCAATCGATTTGCACAGAGACATAATGCATTTTTTTGCCTTGTTTTGGGGCAGCTTTGATCCAAAATGCTTTTTCTACTCACTCTTTTTGATTGTTGGTTTGGATTGCAATTTTAAATGTCCAATTTCTATTTAAATTTAATGGACTTTGTGATGTAGATAAAGTTGGATAAATGTTCATCAATTCAAATCTACCTAAGAGTGAATTATTTAATTCATTTTTGGTGCTTTGGATTAATGATATGTTTAGTGCTTTAATCCATCTAGAGGAGTGGTTTAATTTAAATATGAAAAAATTTTGAGGTGGTGATCCAAATTAGCTTATCATTTCCCTCCCTCTTCATCTTATCCCTTTATTTTTTAAAATGTGATACATGTTAAGGGGTGATGATCTGTATATAATTTATCCAAACATGAAGTACATAGATTCCTATTGACCGACCACAAAATAGGTGCGACTTCTACATAAGTCCACTTACGATTGCTTAACATAGCGCTAAATTTTGTCCCGATTCAAATAAATGATCATTCGTGGCCCAAACTTATGTTTGCAAGCCCAAGTATGTTAATTTGATCTCTTTGATCCAATAACCTTGAGATTCATTGTGTGGAGGGTTTGGTTCTACCAATCCTCTAATGGATCTACATCACTTTTGGTCAACGCAGATCACTTAAACATTGTTGATCATTAAATGTTACTTTTTGAGGATTCCAAAATGGATGATATACTTGACAAAAAGAAAATGCAACTTGTTGTGTGGAGGATTTGGTTCTACCAATCCTCTAATGAATTCCAAATGCAAGTTTCAAGATGGTCATCCAACTAACCACTAATTTCTAACAATTGACTTTATTTTATGCTTTTATTTTAAGCTTTTTACCTTATGTACCATTTACTTTAAGCATTTACATTTCATGCTATTTTCATCTTTGCTCACTTGAGCATTTTCTTTTATGTCATTTTTATTTTGCTCACTTGAGATTTTCTTTTCCTTTTAAAGACACTTAATAATCAACATGAACCATAAAAAGCATTAATGATACTTGGACTACTTGGTTGCTATCCTTTGCATTATGAAGTATTGGACTTCTTAAACTTAGGATTAGAGACCTTGGCTTATGTTTGAGACCTTGTGACCTTAATTGATATTTTGTCTAGAGCTCTTGAGGTTTACCTCAATACATTGGCTTGTGTGTTTGTTTTGTGTGCAGGTTATTCGATTACATACTTTGTTTATAATCTGGAGTTCACCCGTATACAGCCGTTACTCTGCCCAATTTTTGTGAAGACTTAACACACTTGAAGTTTGGTTTTCTCAAGAGGTTCGTATCCTTGCTTGGTTTCAATCCAAAGAATGGGAATTCTATCTTGACTCATAATGTCAAGTGTTGGCTTCTTGTTGGTTAGACGGTTCTCTTCCTTAGCTTTTACCTTATGATTTAGGATAGTCCCTTCATCTCCTCCCATCTTCTTTAATTTTCAAAACCTTCTCATCTTTTTCAAAATCTTCTTTGTTTATAAACTCAAACCACTTTCATAACAAACCTCGACTTTGTCGAGTGCCTTTTCTTTTAAAAATTCTTTTCTTTAACCAAACTTCAATTCACTTAATCATGCTTTGACATCTTTCAAAATTAACAAAAAACAATTTAACTCATTCAAAACTATTTTGTGCACTCGAGCACCCTTTACCCTTCAAATTTTTTTCAAGATGAGACTTAATTAATTGATAGTCGAGCAACATTCTCCTATCCCTATGGTTATAAAGGTGTCGACTTTTCCACTTGAGTACTAGAGGTGTTTCTCAAACCCTCACTCTTGTTGATGCAGGGTCCATCTTCTCACACCTTGTGGGAGTTAGTCGAGATTTCTCTCCTAACAATGACGACTTGTCTCCTTGTTTAAAAATAATCAAACAGACAATTCTTTCTAGCCAAACTACGGGGCTCTGACTTTCCCATTGCACGAGGGAGTACGTAGGCACTAAGTCTTACGACCCAAGGCGAGCAACAAAAATAATAAAAAAATACATTTCATTTTCTTTTGTTACAAATACTCATTCCTTCTTTTCCTCTAGCAAGTAAACTTTACATGACACTCCTTTTAAAATAAATCAAACAAAGTGGATCCTGCGGAGTACCGTAGATGCTTAGGGTGCTAACACCCTTCCTTTGCATAGCCGACCCTCGTACCTCGATCTCTGGGTCTTTTTGGGTTTTGTTCTCTTTTTCCCATTTCCCTTTGGAAAAAATAAAGTGTTGTGGCGACTTCATTGTGTTGAGATAAGACAATTGATAGCTTAATATCAAATCTTTACTGCTACATTTTCTATACATATCATCACTGTTGCAATTGAGTTCATCTCTTAGTTCTGATTTTGCGCGTGCGACACCCAGTGAGGTTGCTGAGTATCTTGATATACCCGGTGATTCAATAATCCTCGCAGATATCCCTTAATACTCCTAGTAGGTCTCTCTAGAGATTACTTATCCCTATGATATCACCTCTTTACATCTCTCTCACGATCAGTTTTCACTGATCATTCATTGTTATATCAAGTATTTACTAGTCTCATTTTGGTTTGATTCAATGTTCACTGGTACCTCATTTTACGTTCAGTATTCACTATCGTCCATATGTTTAAAAGATAGTGTTCACTAGTCCTTCTTTGGTCAAGTGTTCACTCTTTGCCTTGTTGGTGAGCCTGTTTCACCCTGACACAACATTTTTAGGTCTTGTGGTCACCAATTGCTTTTGAGGTCAAGTTCGTTACTTGTTACCCGATTTTGAATAAAACATTATTCTGGTATTCTTTAGAGTCTAGTGTTCAGTAGTTCTCTTTGAGTCAAGTGTTCACTTGTCTCTTTGTCTCTTTTATCCCTTGGTTAGATTCAATGGTCACTGGTTCTCTAAGCATGAGACTGAAGGTGTTTACCATGCTTTGGATCCAATGTTCATTGGTATCCTGTTGAGTACTTTCAAGTCTAGTTGTCACTAGTCCCGTTTAAGTCGAGTGTTTACTCATTGCTTAGTTTGTGATCCATTTCTTTCCTGTCATATTCTTTTTGTACTCTTAAGGTCGAGTGGTCACTCGTTACATGTAATCGATCCCCAACATTCCTCCAACGTTCTAATGATTTGGTTTGGTGGTCATTGTTCCTTTTTTGATTAAGACCAATGTTTATGGCCATACTCTTTTAGATACAATGGTTATTGGTATCTTTCGAGTCTAGTGGTTACTAGTCTTCTTAGGTTGAGTCTAATGTTTATTGGCCTCAATTTTCAAGGACCAATGTTTACTGAAATTCTTTGAGAAGGTAGTGTTCATTATTCCTCCATGCTTACAGATCCAGTCCTTTTGGTTTGATACAACAAAGCTACTGAAATACAGTCACCAGTGTTGATACACCTTGTCCTAATTCAGAGCGTAAATTTTTGAGTTCTTATTAGTATTCAATCCTCTTCTACCTTATTGCTCGAAAAGGTTGACGCCAATCTTGTTTGTAGGTTTAAGATGATTGAATAGTGTCAGTTGTTGTACCCAAAATTTACGCTCTTAATTCCAACCCAATTTTGCTTATACTTCATTATCATATGCATACATACATATCATTGGTTCTATGGTCATGGGATCAAGGAACTTCTCTTAGGTTTCATCAAGCTATAGAAGACAGTTGATGCATCAATCAATGTAGTGAAGCATGAACTCAGGGTTTCAGAATCTAAATTCACTCAACACACTTTCCTAAGCTATTTAATCGGTAATAATTAAGTCATTATCATGCCAAGTCCCATTGTTCCAGCATGCCTTGGATTGCAAAGAAAAACAAGCGTTTGATTGATTTGAAATAGTTTGAGCCAAAATTCAATATTTCACAGTTCGGGTTTAGAAATTCGTAACTTTTTATTGGTTCAAAATTTTAGAGTGGGTCTTTAGGCATAAGAATCTCCTTTAAATCTTTTCCATTTCATATGTTCGGTCAGGAGCCAATTCTATATGGAAGATCTCTGAAAAATGCAAATACTTTGAAAATTATATAGTGAAAAGGATTTCTAGTCAACTATTTCTCAAATATTGAAAAAATCATAACTTTCTTGATTTTCAACATTTCGATACGATTCTCATGGCACGATATCACAAATTTTGTCACCTACAAATTTTCTTTAAGAGTCCAGTTCGAATTATGCTCAAAAAGTTTAGGTTATGGCTCGCTTTCTCAAATTAAACATGAAAATATGATGAAAAAGCTGCACAACCAAGTCTGACATGAAAAAGAGAGGGAAACGTGGCTCCAAA
>CATIWC010002531.1:0-233715 GCA_948472305.1 Vicia faba | reverse complement strand
AAAGAGCTATATGATAGATAGATAGATTGATAGATAGAGTAGATTATAGATAGATATAGATTAATAGATAGATAGATAGATAGATAGATAGAATAGATAGAAAGATAGATAGATAGATAGATAGATAGATAGATAGATAGATAAGATAGATAGAGAGGATAGATAGAAGATAGAGTTAGATAGATAGATAGATAGAGTAGATAGATAGATAGATAGATAGATAGATAGATAGATAGATAGATAGATTAGATAGATAGATAGATAGATAGATAGATAGATAGATAGATAGATAGATAGATAGATAGATAGATAGATAGATAGATAGATAGATAGATAGAATAGATTAGATAGATAGATAGATAGATAGATAGATAGATAGATAGATAGATAGATAGATAGATAGATAGATAGATAGATAGATAGATAGATAGATAGATAGATAGATAGATAGATAGATAGATAGATAGATAGATAGATAGATAGATAGATAGATTAGATAGATAGATAGATAGATAGATAGATAGATAGATAGATAGATAGATAGATAGATAGATAGATAGATAGATAGATAGATAGATAGATAGATAGATAGATAGATAGATAGATAGATAGATAGATAGATAGATAGATAGATAGATAGATAGATAGATATATAGATAGATAGATAGATAGATAGATAGATAGATAGATAGATAGATAGATAGATAGATAGATAGATAGATAGATAGATAGATAGATAGATAGATAGATAGATAGATAGAGAAAGAGAGAGAGAGAGAGATCAAAGGTTAGAGGAAACCCAAGGTTGTGATCTTGATGTGTTTCAATAATGCCAAATGATGAGAGATCTTAGGGGTAAAAATTAGAGTATAACACTTATATTTATAAAATGTCAAAAGGATTCCATGTTTAATGTCTTAGTTGATACAAGTTCTTCTCTCAATGTTATGCCAAAAGAAACTTTGTCTAAGTTGGCTTATCAAGGTGCTCTTATAAGATGCGGTGTGGTTGTAGTCAAACTTTTGATGGTTCCAAGAGGACAATAATTAGTGAAGTATATCTCCCGATGTTGATAGGGCACATGTTTTCCAAGTCACTTTTTAGGTGATGGACATTTACCCAGCATACAATTGTTTATTGGGAAGACCTTGGATACACGATGTTAGGGAAGTAATGTCAAATCTTCATCAGAGACTCAAGTTTGTTAAGAATGTAAAGCTGGTAATCGTTTATGATGAGCAGGCCCTGCTGGTCAGTCACCTTTATTCTTTCCGATATATAGACTCAATTACAAGCCTTGATTTAGTAGATTTATTCATTTGAAGAAGAGTGGTGCTATCGCTTTGTTGAAAGATGTACAATAGGTAGTGAAGAGCGGTCAATCAGAAGGTTGGGGATAAATTGTTAAGCTTCTTGAGAAAACTAATAGAGTTGGTTTAGGATTCTTGCCCCATATTACTGCAAGAGAATTAAAGTATGAAGTTGTTATCAGACCTATTCAAGAGGTGTTCCACAATTCTGATTTTATTCACCCTGGAGACCAGGTTGTTGTTGCCATCATCGTAGGTGATTTAAAAAATTAGAATGACTTTGGTTGGTGACGCGCAGAGAGACTAGTTTGGTTGCTCAAAATTGGACTATCGTGTATGTTTCTAGTGTCATTAATGTGTTAAAGTAATTTGTTTTATCATTTTCAAATGGTTTTTATCACCCTTCCCAAAGAGAAAGTGACATTGTACAGGCATCCTTTGTTTCAAATTTTAAGATCATTATTAAAAGATTTTTTGTTATCCAATGTGTTTTTTTTTGTTTTTTTTTTCATTCTTTTGGAAAATGGTAACTAAAAACTTGTCAAAAAAATAGTTTCAAATGTTGCATATCATTTTCAAATTTGTTTGTTTTTTAAAATAAATTATAAATCACGTGGAGATTAATAAACAATAAACCCGTTGAAAACAATGACCCTGCACCCTCTTCCAACATTGAATTACCTGTATACAAAGCTGAAGAAGAGAATGAGGAAGACATTGAGATTCCAGAAGAAATTACTCGGTTGCTTGAGCACGAGGAAAAGACTATTCTGCCACATAAAGAGCTTGTCGAACTGATCAAACTTGGGTTTTGAAGAGAACAAGAGAGAAGTTAAGATTGGGGTAATGCTTGTTTAAGATTTAAAGAAATGGTTAGTGGAGTTATTGAAAGAGTAAGTCGATGTATTCTCTTGGTCGTATCAAGATAAGCCAAGATTGGATACTCATATTGTAGAGCATAAACTACCGCCTAAACCAGAATATTCGCTAATGAAGCAAAAGTTAAGAAGAACTCATCATAATATGGTTGTCAAGATTAGAGAAGAAGTGCAAAAAAATATTGATGTTGGTTCCTTGTCAAATCTCTTTATCCTCAATGGGTGTCCAACATCGTGTCAGTTCCAAAGAAAGACAGAAAAGTCAGAATGTGTGTAGACTACAAAGATCTAAATAAAGCAGTCCAAAAGATGACTTTCTTATGCCACACATTGACATGTTGGTAGTTAATACAACTATGTTCAATCTTTTTCCTTTATGGATGGATTTCCGGGTATAATTAGATAAGATGGCACCCGAGGACATTGAAAATACAACGTTTATCACCCTTTGGGAATATTATGTTACAAAGTGATTCCCTTCGGCTTGAAGAACGGTGGTGCTACGTACGAGAGGGCTATGAATACCCTATTCCATGATATAATGCAAAGTAAATCGAGGTATATTTTTATGATATGATTTCCAAGTCTAAGACCAAACAAGATCATGTAGAATACTTGTTGAAAATGTTCATGCGCTTGAGGAAGTACAAACTCTTCTTGAATCCAAATAAATTGGTTTTCAGTGTTTGTTTCGGGAAGATTTTGGGTTTCAATTTCAGTTAGAAAGGTATAGAAGTTGCTTCGGAAAATGTCAGGGCCATTCGAGACATTCATGTACCTAGAATAGAAAAGCAAGTCAGAGGAGTCCTCAGACTTTTGAATTATATCTCCGGGTTTATCTCTCACATGACTGTCACTTGTGAGCCGATTTTCAAATTGCTATGTATAGATATAAGTATTTTGTGGAGTGAATATTGTAAAAATTCTTTCAATAGTGTTAAATATTACTTTATTGAGCCTCATATTTTGATACCACCAATGGAAGGGAAACCTATGATTATGTATTTAACAGTCTTGGAAGGATCGATGGGTGTGTCCTTAGACAGCAGGACGAGGTAGGTAGGAAAGAACATTTTATTTATTATCTGAGTAAGAAATTCAAGGATTTTGAATCCCAATATTCTTTTCTTAAAAAAACTTGTTGTACTTTGGAATGGGCTGCCCAACGTCTCTGGTAGTATATGTTGAACCATACTACTTGGTTGATATCCAAAATGGATCGTATCAAGTATATCCTTGAGAAGCGTGCATTGACAGGAAGAGTTTCCAATTGGAAGATGTTGCTATCATAATATGACATTGAATATCGTACTCATAAAGCCATTAAAGGAAGTATACTAGAAGATCATTTGGCTCACTAAACAATTGAATATTACTAGCCCATCAAGTTTGACTTTCTAGATAAATATGTTAGACAATGATAATGATATCTCGTGTGGGTGAATAAATTCCTCTTTAAAAATATCTAAAAAAAATTTGTTTTAAAAAAGTTTTATCAAAGTATGACGCGTAAGATTATTTTTTTTAAATTATCGTCTATGCGAACGTTTATTGGGAAGCTCAGATATGCAAACCGTAGAACAAAATAATATGGAACACGAATGATAAGATGAATTAATAACCTTGAATCACTTTGAAACTTGTTTATCGTTTAATGAAAATTACTCACAAGCCTATTGCAATGACAATATTAAAAGAACTAGTTTAATAAATTTTTCAAACACTTGGTATTCAAGTGAATTTTCAGAATTTTTCCATTGGTTGTGTTGATAAACAAAACCACTTATAATCAAAAGTGATTATAATTTATATCAACACTAGATTTAAAATCAAAATTGATTAGCAAAATTCTTACAATTCAATTGATAACCTAATGTTATTCGATAAATTGATCAATGAAAATCAAAGCAAGTAAAAGCAAAAATGAAAGAGACACAATGAATTTGTCTTCACAGTTCCCCATTGTCGTCCTCACGTGTGGGTATGTATGCGCCTAATTCTAATGGAATTAGGATAATCCTTACTGTGCAAAATTGTTGATATAAGAGAAGTGTTAAAGAGAAACTCCACAAACTCTAAGCTTGTTTTTTATTGAACTCCTTCTCTTCTTTTGATCTTGAGCAAGACCAAGAACTGATAGATGAAACTTATTCGTTGCTTAAGCTACTTCCTTGAAAAGATTTCAAACACTCCAAGGGATTTCACTTTAGTAAATCTGATTGCAATCTATCAACACATGACCTTTGATTCTATCTTCCAATACTTGTTACTTCCTTGAAAATATTTCAAACACTCCACGGTTCCTAGCAAACATTTCAAACAATCCAGGTTTCCTTGCTACTTCTCAAATGATCTTGCATGAAAACCCCTAAATCAACCAATGATCTTGGAGGACAAGCCCGATGTTTTTTCTTGGATAAAAAACCCTACAAAACTCTACCCATTACACAATTGGACACTAGCAATCCTCGTCTAGATGGCACCCCAACAGAACATCGCTACAATGTAATGTTAGCGCGTATTCATAGATTGGAGGTTGAAGATGATGAGAGAAATATGCTACTTTTTATGGTTTTCAACAAGTTGGAATGATGCATGAAAGAGTATTTATAGTTATAGAATTTTTAGGGGAAAGAGGAATAAATTTGGAATAATATAATTTAAAAAGCTGACCAACTAAAATAGTATGTGTCGACCTAAGAATCGTATGTGTCGACACGTACCTGATTGTTTAATAGAATTTTTCGACCTATAAATAGCCATGTGTCAATCGAAAAGTTACAGAAGCTACAGGCTTTAAAATGATAGCAAATGTGTCGACCTGAAAAGTGGATGTGTCGACACATAAAATAAGAATTTTTGCAATTTCAGAAAAGCTTTAGTATGTGTCGACCTAAAACATGCATGTGTTGGCCTAAGACTAACAAAATCTATAGGCTTTAAAAATGAATTACACGTGTCAACCGGAAATACAGGTGCATTGACACATGCATCAAAAAATCATGCATAAAACAATTTTTAATGACTTGGATGAATATTGAAATATATTTTAATGATTCCTAAGACCTCTAATGCAGAGGAGTTACACAAGACATAAGGATACCCTCCAATACTCAGAAGTGCAAGATTTTCCCAGATTTGACATCATTCAAAATATTTGATGATGAAGTTAGTACTCACATATTCCCCCTTTTGATGATGGAAAAACATGCCACGATGCCTTCCTTGTTCTTATTGAATGCTCCTCCTGACTTTGTGCTTCCCTACTTCGATTCGCATATGCTTCTCCCTCTTTATCAACATCAAAAAGAGAAATAGAAAATCGTTAGAAGTACCAATAGTTCCATAACCAGATTAATACAACACTCAGAGGCTATTTGGCATAGAAGAGCATGCAACACATATATGTGATGATGCAAAATTTTAAATAGCGAACAAGAAACCTTACAACACATGTAATTAATTGCATAATGAGTAAATAAGAAAGAAATTACAATAATGTCAAGTTGTTTGTGTAGCTTCACAAACAAGTAACGCTTCATAATGGGACTCCTGATGCTGCACATGCATGTGCCTAGCATAAAAAGAATAACATGTCGCTACTAAAACCAAAATGAAGACAACTTTCATGCCATAAAATCAAGAAAACAAGAACATATATAGCAAATAACATGCATACAAATAATTCAAGCACAGGTGCAAGTGAATAAAACCAACACAAGTGGAATAAACAAAAATCACATGCTTGCGTAATAAGAACAAACTTATTCAAATGTGAAAGAATTAATACATGAAGTCATTATAAGCATATGGATAAAGAACACACAATTGTTATTAATTAAGAATTTTTGGAAATGAACATTAATGGTTTTCATCATTTGAAAGAGAATATCAAGCATTTTTGGAAGACACTTAGTAACATACATCAAGGCAAATCTTACTTTCAAGGAGAAATTGAAACGATATTACCTCACTCTTGATTGAGATTGAAGTTGCACTCACATGATGTAAAATTCTCAAACACGAAGTTAAAGTGAACGTATAAAGTGAAAGCAATAAGATAGAATTAAGTAATATTTGAGATATCGATTATACCTAATTCCCCACGTATATTCACAAAAGGTTCGGTTGGGAGAGATTTAGTAAAAATATAGATTAGTTGATTTTTACTATCAACATGCTCAAACACAACATCCTATTTTTCTACATGGTCGCGAAGAAAGTGGTGATGTATCTCAATATGTTTCGTCGTGAACGTAATATAGAATTTTTAGTTAGATTGATCGCACTAGTGTTTCCTCACATGATAGGAATATGTGAAAGTTAAATATCAAAATCAAGTAGTTGTTGTTTAAGCCACAAAACTTGTACACAACAACTGCCTACTGTCACGTATTCCGCCTCAACGATTGACAAAGAAACGAAAACTTTCTTTTTACTATGCCAACTTACCAAGGATTTTGAAAACAAAGTACAAGTTCCACTAGTACTTTTCTGATCCAATTCGCAACTGGAAAAAACGGAATCAGAATAACCAATCATGCTACAATGTTTCCTTTGGAATATCAAAGCCCAAACCTAGAGGAACCAATGAGGTATCTAAGAATGTGTTTAACGTCTTTTAAATATGATTCCTTGGGAACAAATTGATATTGTGCACACATGCAAACACTAAACATAATATCTTTTCTAGATTCGGTAAGATAAAGAAGTGAGTCAATCATACCTCTTTACCTTAATGTCTTTACCCTTTTCATCTCTATCTAGATTACGATTTGTTTCCATAGGTGTGTCAATTTCTTTAGCACCGTCCATAACGAATCTTTTGAGCAATTCGAGACAACACTTACTTTGACATAAAAATGTCTCTTCATCAAGTTGCTTAATTTGTAGTTCGAGAAAGTAGATTAACTCTCCCATTAGACTCATCTCAAACTCTCCCCGCATAAGCTTAGAGAACTCCTTGACAAGATGCATATTAGTTGATCCAAAGATGATATCATCAACATAAATTTGAACTAGTAAAATATGTTTTCATTGACGTTTAATAGATAGTGTAGTGTCAACTTTTCCTCTCGAGTATCCTTCTTCTAGAAAAAACTTACTAAGTCGATCATACCATGCACTAGGGGCTTGTTTAAGACCATATAATGCACGTTTTAGCTTGAACACATGATTAGGAAACTCAGCATTTTCAAAATCGGGAGGTTGAGCGACATACACTTCTTCACTTATGTATCCATTAAGGACTGCACTTTTTTACGTCCATTGATATGATTTGAAGTTCTTTGAGCATGCATAAGCTAATAAAAGGCGTATAACTTCAAGTTGAGAAACCATAGCATAAGTCTCCTCATAATCAATGCCCTCATCTTGATTATATACCTGAGCCACAAGTTGGGCCTTATTTATTATTATCACACCATGTTCATCCAGTTGATTCATAAATACCCATCGAGTGCCTATAATTTGATGATTTTGTGGACGGGGGACAATGTACCAAACATCATTTATTTAAAATTGATTCAATTCTTATTGAATTTCCATAAGCAAATGTTCATCAAGTAAGGCATCTTTAGCATTTCTAAGTTCAACTTGTGATATGTATGCATGATGATAACAAAATTTACTTATCTTAGAACTAGTAGTTACCCATTTGGTGATATCATCAATAATGTTGTCAATTGGATGATCTTTGGAGGTTCTCCACTCTAATGGAAGACCTTCATTTTCTCTATGAATTTCATCATCCTTCTTTTCTTAGTTGTCATCTTCATCCTTCTCAATTTCTACCAATTTAGGTTGATCAAATCCTCTGTCGGTGTCCTTGAGTATGTATTTTGTAGATGCACCTACACCATGAAAAGAACTACCTTTTCCAACACTATTTGGTGAAGTCTCATCAAAAGTGACATGGACCGACTCCTCAATAATAAGTAATATTTTATTATATACTCTATATGCTTTGCTAGATTTAGAGTATCCAAGAAAAATACCTTCATCGGCTTTCGCGTCAAATTTTCCAAGATTATCTTTACCATTATTTAAAACAAAACATTTACATCCAAAGACACGAAGATGGGATAAATTTGGTTTTCTACCCTTTAAAAGTTCATAGGGGGTTTTGTCAAGAATGGGACGAATAAGTATCCTATTTAAGATATAACATGACGTGCTAACGACATAGGCCCAAAAGTATTTTGGTAGACCACAATCATTGAGCATTGTTCTTCCCAACTCTGCTAAAACATGATTTTTGCACTCCACAACACCATTTTGTTATGGAGTTTTAGAAGCTGAAAAGTTATGTTCAATTCGAAATTTATCACAATATTCTTCAAAGAGATGATTTTCAAACTCACCTCCATGATAACTTTGAATGGAAATGATTTTTGAATTTAATTTTTTTTGTGCTAACTTGGAAAAACGTGTGAAAGCCAAGAATGTTTTATCTTTTCTACGTAACAGAGAGTCCAACAAAATCTTGAGTAATCATTTATAATTACAAAACCGTAATAATTTCCACCTATGCTTTTAGTCCACGAGGGACCAAACAAATCCATGTGAAGGAGCTCAAGTGGTCTCGATGTGGAAACAACATTCTTTGATTTAAAGGAGACCCTTGTTTGCTTACCCTTTTGACATGCATCGCATAGGTGGTCTTTTGAAAAAAATCATTTTTGGTAGACCAATTACTAAATCTTTTGTAACTATTTTATTAAGTAGATCAAAGTTGACGTGAGCCAAACATCTATGCCATAGTCAAGAGTCTTCACTCAAGGTAATAAGGAATTTGGCATTATTTAAGGAAATTTCTCTTAAGTCAAGCATATTGATATTACTAACCCTCGAACCCTTAAACATTCAATCTTTATTTTCAGTATGTTCAATTACACAACAATCTTTGGCAAAAGTTACCTTGTAACCATTATCGCATAATTGACTAATGCTATGAAGATTATGTCTAAGACCTTCAACTAACATAATATTTGAGATAGTAATAGTTGAGGGATTACCTATACTACCTTTTCTGAGTATTGCACCTTCATTGTGATCACCGTAGGATACAAAACATTTATTCTTCTCCATAAAGCCGAATAATAGAGATAATCTCCCGTCATGTGTCTTGAACATCCATTATCGAGAATTTATTTTCCCGTCATAGCATCAAGACACTCATCCTACAAGAATCAAACAAAAGTGGTAGACACCCAATTCTCATTGAGTCCTTGAGAGTTAAATAAATGTTGCTTTTGGGAAACCATTTGAAATTTACTTTACGGACTAAAAAGCACTTAAATTTACATTTTTCAATAGTATGTCCCTTTTTGCCATAATTATGACAAAATAACCTATGATGAGAATCACTTATGCTATTAGACTCCTTCTTGAGCAAGTTATAATTTTTATGAGGCTTTTAAATCTTTGCGCATCTAATAACAATAATATCAATATGATGGTGTATTGTGTCTAATTTGGTTTCAAGATTACTCACTTCTTGTTTCCAAATTTGACATGTTTCACATCCATATTTACAGGATTGTTCATCCTCCTTTACACAATTTTAACTCTCTACAATGAGTTTAATGATTCAAATTTTTTATTTGTTTCTTCAACCTTGGACTCTAAATAAGTAAAAGTCTCTTTTTGAGAGGCCAACTATTTTTAGGATATAAAGTCTCTTTTTGTAGATTTTCAAATTGATTCTTCAAACTATTAAAAGATGATTTTGCAACATTAGAGTATTTAGAATGACTTACATCCTTTTTCTTGCCTTGTAGATGATTTTCCATGAAATAATAGTTTGCCTCTTCATCACTCTAGCATGAGATTTCATTGCTTGAGACATCATTATTACTATCCCAAGCCACATATGCTTGTCTTGAATTTTTAGAGTTGTTTTGTTGGCCCTTTCCTTTATTCCTAGACAGATATGGACACTCCGATTTATAATGACCCTGTTTTCCGAATTCTTGGAAGACCGGAAGTCATGGGAATTTTGTTACCTTTTTTAGGTGGAATACTTAATCAAAGAAGAAGTTCAGCCCCGTTCCAAGTGGAAGACCAAGAGTTATGGGAAGCTTGTCATCAATTCAAATCTTGTCACTGGCTTCGTCTATGAGTTGGTAGTATATCGTCATCTATGAGTCGGTATTACCTGTTTATTTATTGTCATCTATGTGTCGGTATTACTTGTTTTATACCCTTATCTATCAGTCAGTGCTACCTATTTCTTAATCATCATCTATGAGTCCATATTACCTATTTATTTATTATCATCTATGAATCAATATTATCTACTTCTTTATCGTCATCTATGAGTCGATATTACTTGTTTATTTATTGTCATGTATGAGTCGGTATTATGATGTTTACTACATTTGTCTATAAGTGTGTAGTATGTCCAAATCCTGTTTACCACCTTCAACTATGAGTTGTTAGTAATTCTTCTTCTTGACTGACTACTTAGTGTTTATCTCCCAATAAGTTTAGTGATTTTGGGCTTTAACCTAACATAGGCCTTCATGGCGTCATGTCACTCCCCAGTGAGTTATATATCCATGTTGGACTCTCTTCAAGTTTTTCTCAAGCAAAATTAGAGTTGTACTTCGTTTACGTAGAGTCTATCTCCCGCAGAATATTCCTCGTGGATAAAACCGGGTCTTCTATATTTAAGTATCTTCATTCTCATCAATGCAACATATCTCCAAGTAGAAGAAACTTAAATAGTGACAATTGTCATACCCTAATTTTTACCCCTTACATTCCACCCATCATATCATTTGCATCTAATCAAGATCACAAGCATGACATCCTCTTAACTTTTACCCATTTGGCTCACCTTTCTGGTACGAATTATCGAAGGCTACTTTGAAAGGAAAAGTTTGGTTTCCTCCAATCCAGGAGACATTCATCAATAAAGGAGTAGAACATGGCGGACATGTGGAAATGATATCTGACAAAGGCAACATCAAGAAAGCATCCAACTTTATCCATGAATGCACCGCAAGCAAGGAACTCAAGAATTGGATAGTTGTGGAGATTCCAGAGACCTTTTTCTTTCCAAAGTAATTTTTCTTCTTTTGAAAGACTCTATGTCAAGCCCGAGGCATAGGGGTTGCTTGTAAGGGTCCCCTAATTTTTTCCAGACAATATTCATAGTTAATAAGAGTTATATTTTGCATTTAATTAAGATCCATGTCTTTTTCTTACATTTATCTCTTATATTTAAAAATGGAAATACTTTTCTTCATATGCATTTTCCAAATTCACATACTAAAAAAACTGCACCAAAACATGAAAAATGTGTATATCCATGCCCAAAATCACTGATAATGTTATTGCTGCTATCCGATATAATTTGGATGCACCCATCAACCAAGTGGAAGAGGAAGATGATGAATATCTTGGGCTTTCTAAAGAATTTGTGAGTGATAGAGTAAAAATCTGACAATATACAACAATACTAGGAATCTATTAAGACCATTAACCTTGGCACAAAAGAAGATTCGAAAGAGATCAAGCTAGGGGCAACATTGGAGAAAAGCGTCAAAGAAAAACTGATTAAGTTGTTACATGAATATGTGGATGTATTTGCCTGGTCTTATAGGGATATTCCAAGATTGGATACATAAATCATGGTGCATAGACTAACTCTCAAGTAATGTTTCTCTCCGATTAGGCAAAAGCTCAGAAGAACTTATCCAACCATGTCCAATAAGATTCGAGAAAAAGTCCTTAAACAATTTGTTGTTGGTTTCTTAGTAGTGGTAGATTATCCACCTTGGATAGCTAACATTTTGCCATTACGCAAGAAGGACGAAAAAGTACGCATGTGTGTAGATTATCGGGATTTGAACAAAGCAAGTATCAAAGATAATTTCCTGTTACCTCACATAGATGTTTTGGTGGACAATATAGCTCAAGCTTCGGTATTTTTGTTCTTGGATGCTTTCTCAGGCTATAATCAAATCAAAGTGGCACCTGAATATATGGAAAAGACTACTTTCATCACACCTTGAGAGACTTTCTGTTATAAGGTAATGTCGTTCGGTCAAAAAAACACAGAGGTAACTTATCAATGGGCTATGGTCACACTATTCCATGATATGATTCAGAAAGAGGTTGAGGTGTACGTAGATGACAAGATTACAAAATCTCATACGGAGGAGGACCACATCATACATTTACAAAATCTATTCGAGTGTCTGTGAAGGTTCAAACAAGTTTGAACCTAAACAAGTGTACATTTGGTGTCAGATCAGGCAAATTACCGAGTTTTATTGTAAGTCCACATGGTATTAAGGTAGACCCTGATAAGGTAAAGTCCATACAAGAAATTCCAGCTCAGATGACAGAGAAAGAGGTTCGTGGTTTCTTGGGAAGGTTGAATTATATTTCAAGGTTCATATCGCACCTAACTACTACATGCGAGCCTATATTCAAATTACTTTGACAAGATCAGGCAGTGGTATGGAATAATGATTACTAGAAAACTTTCGACACAATAAACAATATTTACAAGATCCAACAATATTGATGCCACCAGTTCCCAGAAGACCGCTCATCGTGTATCTAACATTACTTAAAGGGTCAATGGGATGTGTATTAGGACAAGATGATGAAACGGGTAGAAAAGAGCACCCGATATACTACCTCAGTAAGAAATTCACTGATTGGGAAACCAGGTACTCACTTCTCGTGAAGACATGTTGTGCATTAGCTTAGGCAGGCAATATACGTTAACTCACACCACGTGGTTAATAGCAAGAATGGACCCTTTAAAGTAGGTGTTCGAAAAACCACCTCTTACGGGAAGGATCACCCGATGGCAGATGTTACTATCAGAATATGACATCCAATATGTTACTCAAAAGGCCATCAAGGGTAGCATATTGGCTGACCATCTAGATCCTTAGCCACCCAAAGTATCAACCAATGAAGTTCAACTTTCAATATGAAGATGCCATGGTTATACTGGCTACGAAATACTAGGCCCGACGAAGGACTTGAACCAGGGGCACGTTGGACACTCATGTTTGACGGGGCTTCAAATGCACTAGAGCACGGCATTGGGGAAGTTTTGAATTCTTTAAAAAAATTTCACAAGCCTTATACTACAAGGTTATGTTTTGACTGCACCAACAATATTCGTGCATATGAAGCTTGTACCAGGATTTAAGAATCAAACATCTCGAAGTGTTTAGAGACTCCGCACTAGTAATATACCATGTCAACGGAGAATGGGACACTAAACATCCCAGGTTGATTCCATATTGGGATCACGTTTTGAAGCTAGCTACAGAATTCACTAAGATTACCTTCAGTCATATCCCACGAGAAGATAATCATATGGCACATGCCTTGGCAACTATATCAGAGATGTTTAAAGTAACTTAGCCAAACCGCGAACCGCACATTACAATTATACATTTTTAAGAGCATGCATTTTTCCTTTCTATTGAAGAGGGGTCGGGTAACAAGCCTTGGTTCTATGACATCAAGAGGTACCTTGAGAAACAAGAATATCCGGAAAATGCCTATATCATTGACAAACGAACTCTGCGGAAGCTAGCCTCAAAATTCTTTCTGAATGGTGACATATTGTACAAAAGAAACTACAATATGGTGTTACTCATGTGCATGGAGAAACAAGAGGCAAATACACTTATGAGACAAATCCATGAAGGTAATTTTGGAACTCATACAAGTGGACGTGCCATGGCTAGAAAAATCCCGCGAGCGGGTTATTATTGGTTACGATGGAAGCCGATTGCTACCATTATACAAAGATATGTCACAAATTCGAAATCTATGCCGACAAAATGAATGTAACACCAACTCCTCTAAATGTCATGAGCTCTCCTTGGACATTTCTTATGTGGGGAATTGATATGATAGGCATGATCGAACCAAAAGCATCTAAAAGACACTGACTTATACTGGTTTCCATTGATTACTTCACCAAATTGGTAGAAGCGACATCCTACACAAATGTGACAAGTGAAGTGGTTATTGGATTTACCAAGCAAAATCTCATATGTAGATATGGGGTTCCAAGAAGAATCATTACCGACAACGGGTCCAATTTGAACAACAAAATGATGAAGGGGTTATGCAATAATTTCAAGATCGAGCATCATAATTCCTCACTGTATCGACCCAATATGAATGGAGCCGTTGAAGTTGCCAATAAGAATATCAAGAAAATCATTCAGAAAATGGTTAAGACACACAAAGATTGGCATGAAATGCTTCCTTTCGCTTTACATGGCTATCGTACTTTCGTACGTACATCAACAGGTGCAACTCCTTTCTCTCTGGTATATGGCATATAGGCAATACTCCTGGTTGAAGTATAAATTTCATCACTTCGAGTTCTAATGGAAACAAAGCTTGAAGAAGCATAATGGGTTTACACGCGACTTGATCAGCTTAACCTCATTGAAGCAAAACACTTGACAACTTTGTGCCACGGTCAATTAAACCAAAAGCAAATGAAGAAAGCATTCGACAAGAAGGTTCGTCCTCGAGTGTTCAAAGAAAGGGATTTGGTGCTCAAGAAGATTTTGCTACCTCACCTCGATTCACGTGGTAAATGGACACCTAACTACGAAGGTTCATATGTGGTAAAAATATCATTCTCTTGTGGTGGTCTTATCCTCACAATAATGGATGGGGAAGAACTACCAGATCCGGCAAATTCAAACACAGTCAAAAATACTGTATAAAAAGCTCGCTAAGTTCGAACCCTAAACCGACTACTTAGGAAAAAAGGAGCGTCTCGGTGGATTGAAAACCCTAAAGGGCAATCCAGGCAAAAATTAGGGACATACACGAAAAGTTTTATTCTGGTGGATTGAAAACCCGAAAGGGCAATCCAGGCAAAAGTTAGGGATCTCATTCAAAAATAAAGAACTAAAAGATTGTTATCTAAAAAACACGAATGCGACCACAAAGAAAGGGATTGATCTAATCCATTTGAATCAGAAGCAAAAAATGTTGGAGCTGTCAAAAGGATATTGGGGAAACAACAACCATAATTATTATTTTCGTTACCATTTTCAGTTTTAAGACTTTATGTAATGAGGGGTTTATTGTTAACCAATACTAGCTCGTTATAGTGTTCAGGCATGTTGTAAATAAGGTTAGAGGGTGTATGTTTTTATTTCAATCAGGAAGACCCATAGAAACTCGTTTTATTTTTGAAAGCCCAATAAATAAACAATTTGGCCCGTTTTGGACCTTTGTCTTGAGAAATTGTTTTGTTTTTACATAATTATTATTGTTAACGTTATTAAAATTATTAATATTGTATTATGAACCTAATTAAATCATAATTGTGTTTGTTTTTATTATTTGAAAAAGTTTACTAATAAGTCAAAATTAAAACCAAAGAGGTATTCAAATTGCTCAGTCAACAGTCCAGCTCTTCACAAACAAGCCCAACTCAAACACATACTGTTGAAATTAAGAAGGAGAAACATATGTTTTAAGGCTATAAAAATATTTTTAAATCAAAACACAATCGAATCTTTACATATTAAATTGTCCAAATGTTTTACGAACATCATCAAATCAAACTTAAGACAAAATTGAATCAAATCTTATACAAATCCGAATCAATTACAATCCCTATCAATTACAACAAAATCAAATCTCCTAATCTCTAATCAATTCTAATTTCTAACGAAAATCACCAATAATAACGACAATCATATAAAATATACCTAATATATTCTCTAAAAAAATATTATAAAAGTCCTAAGATTCTAAGAGAAAGGAGAAGAAATATTTTACAGAGAGGAGAAACTAAAGAAGAAGAAGACGAAGAACTTGTTTGGAGTTTTCTCTCTGTATAGATATAGGGTTTCAATTTCTAAAACCTTAATATCTTTCTTTAAACCGCCACTTTGGTCACCACCTTCGTCCAAGCCATCGTCTGATACACCGTCGCTTCCACCCTCCTCGACCATCGACGCGTACAAGTAAAAGGGGAAGAAGAAGTCAGAGATAAGATCAGACCAAGAATCTAGAAAATCAATGCGGAAGAGGTAAACGATGTGCTCAGTTTTTTTTGTTACAATTGATGTTGTGGTGAGAGTGATGTGGGTTAGATTTGGGGCCAAGGAAGGGTAACGCCACCGCCGGGTCGGACTAGGGTTTAAACGACGGCGATTAGGGTTTCTGTGTTGTTGTTGTTGTGGTGAGAGACGAGAGAAACAGGATAGAAGAAGAGAGAGAGGGATCAGATGAAATGAAATACAAAATGAGAGGAAAACAAAAAAATATAATATGTTATAATCCCGTGTGACACCTTTTACTGTGTGCATGCAATCACAGCCGTTTTATTTCTATCCAACGTCCCTACCCCGCATACACACGATAATACTACACACCCGCCTTTACACAATCTAAGTGTTAAAACATTGGGTCGGGCCTGTATTACTAAACTAACCCCCAATATGCTATGTTTTACTGTCACGATGCAAACTCACACCCCCCACCAGCCTAATGGGTCAAGTCCAACATTTGGACTTGGGCCCTTACTCCCTACACACCCTATTTTTGATACATTGTTCAAATATACACCTCCCCTGCATTTGAGCCTGAAACCAAAATTTGGATTCAGGGCCCTGCTTTTCATACCCCCTCAAAATTACTTATAAGCGTAAAATAAACCCCTTGGCTCTTTTTAATTAAAATTCTATCTTTAGTTAATATTTGATATTTTATACAAATTCTGAAATTATTTTATCATTACAAAACTCAGATATTTATTTTTTTCTACTAATTCATTCTTTAATTACCTTTAAAATTGCATTAAAGTTAATTTTTGTCATGCATTAAAAAGATTTTTTATATATTAATATATTTAAAAAATATGTAACCAACACCAAATCTTTATTTTACTAATTTAATTAAATCCAAGATAATTTTCAAAAAGGATTATGGAGATACTTTAAATCGAATGTGAACTTCGTCTAACAATTCCGCTATTCACACACTTGGGCTTGGTTCAAGGGGAATTCAAAATATCTTCACAATCCATAAAAAAATACCGACCAACTACAAACTATGAATTGAGACTCTGATTCCTCATACGAGGATACGTGGGCATACGACTAAAATTGTGGCGAGTTCCCCTAATAAAAAATTAAACCCTATTTCCCTAAAAATTGCAATTCTAAACCCTAGTTTTCTTGTGAACAAGGTAGATAGGGGAGGACTAACACCTTCCCTTCATCTAAGAACGAGTCCAACAGCTTAGAATCTCTTCCCTAATTAGGGTTATCCTTTATATTCCCTTCTTGAAGATAAAAATTAAGGGTGGCGACTCTCAATTTAAAAGGGTTACAACAACATCCCTAGTTGCCAAAGAAGTTTTGTTGATTTGATTCACATGTATGTGAATTTAATTTATGTTGTTTATGTAAAGTTATTTTTTATAGGTATCTGATAAATTTTTGGATTTTAATTCATTTAAACTTTTTTGTTTAAAAAAGTAGCAACACAGATTTGAAGATAAAAAAAATTGTGAGGTGCGGAATGTAATAAAAGTGTGTGTGGTGAGGTTTTGATCAATTTTGAAACAAAATTTCATCTTATCCAAAAAAAAATGCTTGGGTTTAATTTTTTTAATAAAAAGGGAACCATATATTAAAAAGAAGGAGGAAACAAAAGAGGAGATACTCGACCAAATTCCTCTTAAAGATGAAAAAAACAAAAATATGGAAGCCCAAATTTATTATAAACCATTAAAGGAATCAGGGCTTCCTGAGGCTTATCCCTAAATAGAGGGAAAATAGAATTGATAGCCAGAGAAGCTAAGAAGTTTTCACATTAATTCTCTACTCTGTAAATATGAGATAAATAAAATCTAAAATGCCAAATTTTAGCTAAACAATTGAGCCACAAGATCTTAATATTCCAAGGAACAATCTTAGGCTTATAAGTAGCCAACATCACAAAAGAAGAGTCAGTTTCAAGCCAAAGACTATTCCAAATGAACTGATAAGCAAAATTAATGGTTTTAATAACCCGAAAAGCTCGGCATGAATAAATAAGCACATTCCAACTGTTCAGCAAAGCCAAAAACAAAATCTCCCAAAGAGTTTATGAACAAACCTCTCCAAGGATCTTCAATTTGAGATGATTAGTTAAAAATATCCTCTCCAATTCATTATAATTGTATGACCACTACTTTAAAATATACCTTCAGTAAAATTATATTACCACAATCATTTTGTGACCGTAGTAATATCTCATTTTTAATGCACATGATTTTTTCTTTTTTTTATTACAAAAATTTATCATGGTTCCTAAAAAAACAGTGGTCATAGTATTTGGATGTCAAGCTTCCAATCCCAGCATAAAAAATTTTCTATTTTTTCTATAAAAAGTGTCTATGTCCCTTAATATTTATTGTTATTTAAAAATTGAAAATATAACCCTTACGGTTGTATCATGCAACTGTGGTTATATGTTCTATATTTCACTATAATTATTGTTTACAATCGTTGTGAAACTCTTTCCTACAAAATTAAAACATAACAAATACTTTATTTTTCTCATAATACACGAGGATGCCTTAGCGAACGAGACCACAATGATAACAAAATCTTCCCCGTTTGCATTAATTTCTATAAATGAATATCATTTCTTGGTTTCTTCATCCTTTTCAAAGTATGGTACGTTACCATCCTATGTTCCTTGTTCAGTTTTTGGTATATATATATATATATATATATATATATATATATATATATATATATATATATATATATATATATATATATATATATATATATATATATATATATATATATATATCATTGTAGTTATTAGTGGTAGTACAACTTTCTAAATGTTTATATTCTTCGCTAGGGTTACGAGTTTCTTTTTATAACACATAAATGATGTTGGATTTTGCTGCATTTCATGAATTAACGGTTTTGACATTGACATTAAGATGTGTATTGTTCATGTTGTCATGTTCCTTATTTTTTTAGATTTTTTGACTATGACTTTGTGTAGTTACAAATGAAATTATTGGGTTGTTGATTGATGTCATGAATTGTACTCATGGTTATGAATAAGCTTTAGATTTTGGTGTTGTTGAATGTTATATTCTTGTGATGGATATTCTTGTTGAATGTTATATTGTGTGTAGCATTAGTGTGCAATTCATATTAGTCTTTTGATATAAATTTTAAAACTAGTTATGGCTCATAGTTGTATGAAAAGTGATAGATCATGTCCGTTGTATGAGAAATAAGTTCTTGAATTCCTTAAATTCGCCGAACAAAATCTTCCTGACAATAATGGTGTCTTTTATTGTCCTAGTGTTAATTGTGGGAAATCAAAAAATTGTCAAAGGAAGAAATATTACATCACATATGTTGTGATGAAATATGTCAAAATTATACAACATGGACGTGGCATGGAGAAGTGGATAAAAATCAAAATACCATAAATGGATGAAGTTGATGAAGATATGGATGGCCGACTAGAATATATGATTTGTGATATTGGAGAACCGTCTTATATGAAAGGCCATATTTATGATACTTTATGTAGTGATAAAGATGTATCTTTATATAAAGGGTGCACAAGTTTTATATCATTATCTATTTTGTTAAAATTGTTTAATCTGAAGGCAAAAAGTGAGTGGTCGGATAAAAGTTTCACATAATTGCTTGATTTGTTTAAATGAATGCTATCAGAAGATAACAATTTTTCGGATCATTGTTATGAGGCCGAGAAGATATTGTGACCAATGGATTTTGAGTATATCAAAATACATGTGTTCCTTAATGATTACATATTATACTGGAAATAGTGTGAAACTTTGGATCAATGTCTAGAATATGGTTAGTCGTGCTACAAGTTGAAGGACAACAATGGTGATGACAATGTTAGTAAGAAGTGTTTCCTGCTAAAGTGTTTTGGTACTTTCCAATAATTTCAAGGTTCAACACACTTTTCGCTAATGCAAATGATGAAAAAAATATTATATGGCATGTATATGAAAGAAAATATGGTGGAAACATTCACCATATAGTTGATTCTTTGCAATAGAAGAAAATTGATTCATTGTATCTTGATTATGGTTTTGAGCCAAGAAACTTCAGGTTTGGGCTTGCCCCTGGTGAAATGAACCCCTTTGGTAATCTTATGTACTAACCATTCTTCGTGGCTTGTTCTTCTCACGATTTAAAACTTATCTCCTTGGTTGAGCATGAAGCGCAAGTATATGATGTTAAGTATGATGATTTCTAGACAAAGAAAACCTAGAAATGACTTATATGATTATCTAAGTTTATTAGTTGAAGATTTAAAACTTTTGTGGGATAAAGGTGTTGAGTTGATGATGCATATTTTGGTGAAATGTTTAAGATGAATGCAATGTTATTTTGCATAATCAACGACTTTCCTGCATATGGTAATTTGAATAGATACAGTGTCAAATGACATAAGTCGTGTCCTATATGTGAATATAATACATGTTTTTACCAATGTGAGTTTAGAAAAAAGACAGTTTACTATAGACATCAGAAATTTCTAAAACCCAATCATCCTTATCATAGATTGCGGAAGGCTTTTAACATAGAGCATAAGTTTGAAATTGCTCCTAATCCTTTAACTGGAAATGGAGTTTATCAACGACAAGAACAACTTATATTTTGTCTTTTGAAAGAATAAAAGAGGTCTCGTTAAGAGAAATATTTGGAAAAATATATCATTGTTCTTTGATCTTCCATATTGCTCTAGCCTTGATGTAAGACATTGTCTTAATGTGATGCATGTGGAGAAAAATGTGTGTGATGGTTTGACAGGAAAACTTCTAAACATTTTACGAAAGACTAAAGATAATAAGAATTCTTGTTTAAATATGGTGGAGATGGGTATACAACAAGAACAACTTATATTTTGTCTTTTGAAAGAATAAAAGAGGTCTCGTTAAGAGAAATATTTGGAAAAATATATCATTGTTCTTTGATCTTCCATATTGCTCTAGCCTTGATGTAAGACATTGTCTTGATGTGATGCATGTGGAGAAAAATGTGTGTGATGGTTTGACAGGAAAACTTCTAAACATTTTACGAAAAACTAAAGATAATAAGAATTCTTGTTTAAATATGGTGGAGATGGGTATACGACAACTGTTGGCTCTAGAAGATAGAGGGAAAATAGCTTATTTGCCTCCGGCATGTCGCACTCAATCTAAAAAGAAAAAAAAACATTTTCAAGTGTTTGCATGGTATCAAAGTTCCCCAAGGTTACTCATCAGACGTCAAGAAATGTGTTTCAATGAAATATCTCAAGTTAATTGGCTTAAAATCTCATGATTGTCATGTATTGATGCAACAACTTCTACCACTGATTATCCGTGGCATCCTTCCAAAAATTGTAAGAGTAACTATAATGAGATTGTGATTATAATTGAATGCTATATGTAATAAAGTTCTTGATTTCAAAAAATTAGATGAAGTAGAAGTTGAGACTTCAATTATCTTGTGTCAATTAAAAATGTTATAATTTATTGTAAAGTTATAATTTCTAATATTATTTACTAACAACTATTATTTGATGTAATGATGTGTGTATTGTAGGTAGTTTTGTGGCATTTTGGTTTGGATGTAGGAGTAATATACAATTTTTGGTTCTTAATGAAAGTTTTTCATTTATGTAATATAATTTTTGGTCTAATTCAATTTACAAATGCGTGTATTGTTGTTTTTGGTCCGATACGAATAAAAAAAAAGTTCATGTTTCAAATTTGAGAATTATGTAAAATTAAAAAAACATATATAAAAAAACAAATAATATCACAACAATTATTTAATACAACCGTTGTCATAAATAGAGCACTATCCAGAATAATAAAACTTAAGAATAGTGTTCTTGGGAATCAAATTCAAGACATATAAATTATATCACAATGGTTATTTTCTTCATGTGTTGTTATACCTAGCGCGCTACCTAGCTTATTTCCACATTAACAGATGTACAACTGTCATTATATTTGTTTCAGAACCATTATCATACGTGTTTTTCGTAGTAGTGAATATTTAATTAGATGAATTTTTTAATATTAAAATTATAAATTATACTTTTTTTATTAATATTAATATTATAAAAATAGTATAAAAATAATAAATTTGAAATAATATATAACATAGTAAATAACAAACAAACAAGAAGTAACATATAAGAGAGAATATATATTAAAAATCAAAATTATAAAATAAAAACAAATTGATTATGCTTAAAACAAATAAAATATTAAAACTAAATAAAATGAAGAAAACTGATAAATATTAAAACATAGTTTGATTCTACAACCTTTGGTTAGAGTTCTGATGATAACAAATACAAAGAATAAATTCTAAAATACAAAGAACAAATATGCACCTTAAAAATTATGTTTTATGTATGCAGAAGTTTTGATCATATCAGCATCAGAAGATAAGCTATAAGTGCTACACGCTGAAGCAATCAGAACATGTGCTGAAGATTGATGACCAGAACCTGCGCTTAATCAAAGTAAACTCTGATTCTGAACAAGAACATACCAATCCAAGTCATCAGTATTCTGAAGCATCATCAGCAAGAAAGGAGATAAGATTCTGAAGCATTACTGATCATTCAAGACAACATCAATTCCAACGGCTTCTTTCAGACATGATCTTCTCCAAAAGGAAGGTGTGTTAATGACATTAAACATGCTTTATGATCAACGTCATTCCACTGCCTATTTAAACAAAGTCAGCTTTCAAAATCAAGAACGACTTTGCCATATTATCAATCACGTATTTTAAAGCTGCAAGAAATTTCATTTTACATTTCTAAGCTATAATCCTGTGTAATTTATCACAGTTGTGATAAACAGTTTTGTTAGAAACATAACAACACATATCTTGTATACTTACATTGAAACAGTGTTCCTTGAGATTAACCGGACTGTGGTTATACTCAAGAAGACTTTAACAGTTGTTAAAGTAGCTTTTGTAAACTTGTTAAGATTAGTGGATTAAGACCTCGTTGGAGAGAGGAGAAATCACCTTGACGGGTGGACTGAAGTAGTTTGAGATCAAATGAACCAGGATAAAAATACTGTGTCATTAAGCTTTTAGACTCAAGTTTTCAATTCAACCCCCTCCCTTTTTGTGTTTTTCACATCTTCAATTGGCATCAGAGCACCTGGTTCTGAGCTTAAACACTTAACCGTGTCAGTACAAGATCCAAGCTTCAGAAAAACACTATGGTGGGACCAAGCCAAAACATCAGTAATGACAACCATGAAGACAAGGACAGATTCAGTGGCAAACCTCCAGTCTTTGATGGAGAAAACTTTGACTACTGAAAAGACAGAATTGAGAGTTTCTTTCTGGCCCATGATGCTGATTTATGGGGCATGGTAACTGATGGATACACGCATCCAGTGGATGGACGTGGTCAGAAGATAGACAGGAAAATGATGTCTGATCAGCAAAAGCGTAAATTCAGAAACAACCACAAGACCAAAACAATTCTCCTCAGCGCCATCTCATATTCAGAATATGAGAAAATATCAAAAAGAGAAACTGCCAAGAACATGTTTGACTCTCTGAGAATGATGCATTAAGGCAACATTCAAGTCAAAGAAACCAAGGCCTTTGCGCTCATTCAGAATTATGAGGCATTCAAGATGGAAGATAGTGAATCAATAGAAACTATATTTTAAAGATTCCAAATTCTCGTTGTTGGACTAAAGGTTCTTGACAAAGGGTATTCTACTTCTGATCACGTTAAGAAGATCATCAGAAGCTTGCCCAAACAATGGAGGTCAATGGTCACAGCACTTAAGCTAGCCAAAGATCTCAACAAAATTTCTCTGGAGGAACTTGTTAGCTCCCTCAGAAGTCACGAGATAGAGCTAGAAGAAGATGAGCCTCAAAAGCAAGGTAAGCCATTATCTTTAAAATCTAACAGAAAATCTGACTCTAAGGTTTTACAGGCTATGGAAGATACTTCTAATGGATCCTCGTCAGAAGAAGATGAATTGTCTCTCCTCTCCAGAAGGGTGAACCAACTGTGGAAGCAGAGACAAAGGAAGTTCATAAATCCCAGAAGATCAGAGAATCAGAATGAATCCTCCTCCAGATACAAAAAGTCTGAGTCTTCCTCTGGACACAGAAGATCTGAAGGTTCTTCAGGATACGGAAAGCCAAACAACAAGGATATCATCTGCTATGAATGTAACGAGCAAGGGCACTACAAAAGTGACTGCCCAAAGCTTCAGAAGGAAAAGCCCAAAAAGAAGTTTCTCAAGGAAAAGAAGAAAAGCCTCATGGCTACATGGGATGATTCTGACACATTTAAAGCTGACTCAGAATCAGATGATGAAAGAGCAAACATAGCTCTCATGGAAAACGTATCAGAAGATAGTGAAGCTTTTGATTCAAACTCAGAATCAGACACTGAAGAGGTATTCCCTGACTTTACCATAAACTTTACTAAGGCTGAACTTGCAGAAAGTCTAAATGAAATTATGGAAAGGTGTAAGCAAATCAGAGTCAAATTCAGGAACCTGAAAAGGAATCTTACCTCTGACTCTGAAAAGTATGAGAGTCTCAGATTGGAGAATTCTGAGTTAAGAGAAAAAATTTCAAAATTAGAAAATAATTTGAAAAAATCTCAGAAGGAAACAATCTCTGAAACTCCCAGCAATGCTGATGAGATCATCAAAGAGTATGATCACAACTTTCATAAGTTTCTAGCTAAAAACATAGACAGAAGCAAGATGGCTTCAATGATCTATGGAGTTAGAAGAAATGGCAGAAAAGGGATAGGATATCAAGGTAAGGCATCTACACCAAAAAATGCCATGGACTTAGTTATAAAAAGTACACCACTCAATTCACATTTTATATATGGGCACACACATGACATAAAATACACAAGTAGTGATTATTCTGTCAAACCAAAATTCAATCAGAATTTTGGTAAAACTAATAAATCAGGACCCAAGAAAATATGGGTACCTAAGGATAAAATTATACATGTGGCAGATATCTTTAGCAGCAAGGCTAAAACACCAATCATGGTACCTGGACTCTGGCTGCTCGCGATACATGACGGGAAGAAGGCATATGTTCCAAAGCCTGGAACTTAAGCCTGGAGACTATGTGGGCTTTGGAGGTAATCAGAAGGAAAAAGATCATTGGATGTGGAACAGTAGGTAATGGAAATCTTCCCTCTATAAGTAATGTATTATTAGTTGATGGATTAATGCATAACATGTTATCCATAAGTCAATTAAGTGATAATGGTTATGATAAATCTTCAATCAAAATTCATGCAAAGCTGTTAGTCAGAAAGATGGGACTATCCTATTTAATGGAAATAGGAAAAACAACATTTATAAAATAAAACTTTCTGAACTAAAGAGTCAGGATGTAAAATGCCTACTTTCTGTTAACAACGAGCAATGAGTCTGGCACAGAAGATTGGGGCATGTTAGTATGAGAAGAATATCTCAGATTAACAAACTCAATCTTGTTATAGGACTTCTAAAATTGAAGTTCAACTCAGATGCTCTGTGTGAAGCATGTCAGAAAGGCAAATTTGAAAAACCTGCTTTCAAATCCAAAAATGTTGTTTCCACCTCTAAGCCATTAGAACTTCTGCACATTGACTTATTTGGACCAGTAAAAAATGCTTTAATCAGTGGCAAGAAGTATGGGCTGGTAATCGTAGATGACTATAGCAGATGGACATGGGTAAAGTTCTTAAGACACAAGGACGAGTCACACTCTATGTTTGTTACCTTCTACAACCAAGTTCACAATGAAAAGGATCTTAGAATTGTCAAGGTCAGAAGTGATCATGGTGGAGAATTTGAAAATAAAATTTTGAATTATTCTTTAATGAAAAATGCATTTTGCATGACTTCTCTTGTCCTAGAACTCCCCAGCAAAATGGATTTGTAGAACGAAAGAACAGAACATTGCAAGAAATGGCCAGAACCATGATCAACGAGACTAACATTGCTAAGATCTTCTGGGCAGAGGCATTTAACACAGCGTGTTACATTCAGAATAGAATCTCCATAAGACCTATTATGGAAAAGACTCCATATGAATTGTGGAAGAACAGAAAGCCCATCATTTCTTATTTTCATCCATTTGGATGCACATGTTTTGTTCTGAATACAAAAAATTATTTGAACAAGTTTGACTCTAAAGCACAAAAGTGTATTATGTTAGGATACTCGGAACGCTCTAGAGGGTACAGAGTATACAATACAGAAACACAGATTGTTGAAGAGTCAATCAGTGTTAGGTTTGATGATAAGATTAACCCTCAAAAGTCAAAGCAGAAGGAACTCCTTGAAGGCATGAAAGTTGAACTCACAGGTACTGAAGACAACTTATTATAAGTTCTCAACAGAGACACTCCCTCAACATTAGAAAGAGTCACTGCAAGCAATCCAGCACCTTCTGTTGATCAACTCTAGAAAAGACTATCCAGAAGCAGCATTGATCACCCAGAAGATATAATACTTGGAAAGAAGGATGATCCAATCAGAACAAGATCAACATTTAAAAACTCTGAAGAATCCCTCATGGGACTGGTCTCTCTGATTGAACCAACAACAATTGATGAAGCACTTATAGACAATGACTGGATTCTGGCAATGCAAGAGGAACTGAATCAATTCACCAGAAATGATGTATGGGATCTGGTTCCCAAACCAAAAGGATTCAACGTCATTGGTACAAAATGGGTGTTCAGAAACAAACTGAACGAGCAAGGTGAAGTCATCAGAAATAAAGCACGACTGGTAGCACAAGGTTATAGTCAGCAAGAGGGGATAGACTATACAGAAACCTTTGCTCCAGTCGTCAGGTTAGAATTTATCAGACTTTTAATATCATTTGTTGTTAATAAAGGCATCACTCTGTATCAGATGGATGTCAAAAGCGCATTCTTAAATGGCTATATAGATGAAGAGGTATATGTGCACCAACCTCCTGGTTTTGAGAATTCCAAAAATCCAGAATATGTCTTCAAACTAAAGAAGGCACTCTATGGTCTGAAACAAGCTCCCAGAGCTTGGTATGAAAGACTAAGTAATTTTCTGTTAGAAAAGGAATTCACCAGAGGGAAAGTGGACACAACCTTATTCTGTAAAACAGTTAAGAATGACATGTTAGTATGTCAGATTTATGTTGATGACATTATATTTGGATCTACTAAACCCACTCTGGGAAGAGAGTTTGCTAAATGTATGCAGGAAGAGTTTGAGATGAGCTTAATGGGGGAAATCAAATTCTTTCTAGGCATTCAGATAAACCAAACTCCAGAAGGAACTTACATTCATCAGAGAAAATATGTCAGAGAACTTCTGAAGAAATTTGATCTCTCTGAATGTAAGCCCTCAAAGATTCCAATGCATCCCACGTGCATTCTGGAAAGGGAAGAGGTAAGTAAAAAGGTAAAACAAAAGGTATACAGAGGTATGATTGGTTCTCTTATCTATCTGACGGCTTCAAGGCCTGACATTTTATTCAGTTTTTGCATTTGTGCTAGATTCCAATCAGATCCTAGAGAATCTCACTTAACAGTAGTTAAGCGAATTTTCAAGTATCTGAAAGGTACTGCTAATCTAGGTCTGTTTTTATAGAAAATAAAATGATTGCAGCTTAGTAGGATATTGTGATGCTGACTTCACTGGAGACAGAGTAGAACGTAAAAGCACTTCTGGAAGCTGCCAGTTTCTTGGAGAAAATCTGATCTCATGGTCCAACAAGAGACAATCCACAATAACACTATCAACAGCAGAAGCTGAATACATAGCAGCTGCTAGTTGTAGTATGCAAATTCTCTAGATGAAAAGTCAACTTGAAGACTTCAATATATTTGAGAGTAACATTCCTATCCTCTGTGACAATACTTCTGCTATTTGTCTCAGTAAAAATCCAATTTTGCATTCTAGGGCTAAGCATTTAGAAATAAAATATCATTTTATTAGGGACTATATTCAGAAAGGGATTCTTAACTTAAAATTCATTGACACAGACCATCAATGGGATGATGTCTTTACAAAACCTCTTTTTGAAGATAGGTTTAACTTCATTCTGAAGCATCTCAGCATGAAGCTATGCCCAGAATAATTTGTTTTATTTACATATCTTAACCATCAATTTTGTTATTTTCTGTGAACTACTGATCAACCTGCCTTCATAGTATTAGAAGTACAGATTACATCAAAATCTATCCATGAAAATCTGAACGTTTCATTTCAAGGATAGAAGTGTGTTGTTCACATAATCAAACAGTTGTCATCCATTCATCAACTACTTTCTGAGGCTGAACACGCGTTCACTTTTCTGAAAGGTCAAAAGTGCTTATTGGGTGCATTGAGACACACGTCATGGATAACCGTTCTAGTATCTTTCTGAATCCCCTAATTTCAGTTGTCATTAATGCTTATAATCATGACTAATGATTTCTCTCTCTTACTGTTTACGCTTTCAAGAAAAACTATTTAAACTCAAATCTCACTTTTTAAATTCACTTCTTTTTAATCTCTAAATACTTTCTTTCATTTCAAAAAACCCTTTCATCTTTCTCAAATCATGTGTGAACAATGGCTTCTTCAAGCGTCCAAAATATCAGAACTCAGGAAACTGCTTCAATGGAACAGTACGAAGAACCTTACAGAATGCTACGCACTCCCATTGATAATCTGGAAGTTCTTTCAGAACTGATTATTGACTTTGAAAGCTTGCAAGAAAACGGGTTCAATCTGTATGAAGACGTCAATGCTCAAGGTTGGAATAGATACTTTGACCATCTTCTAGGGCCAACATTTCCAATTCTTGTCAAAGAATTCTGGATACATGCTTCTTCTTCAAATCATTAAGTTACCTCTTATGTCATGGGGAAGAAAATTGTCATTACAGAAGACCTAATTTCAAGGCTTATTGGTTACAATGGTGGAGGTGTCAGATGTATTGACATGGCTGAAAGATGCTCTGATGTAACTTCTATTGCAAGGGAAATATTTACTCTTGGACTTCCCTCCAGCAAAATCAGAGATCTGAAGGATCATCACAGAATTTGGGCAAAAATAATTCTGGGGTGTATCAACCACAGGAAGCCAACTAGCTCTCCTGATTATATAAACATTGATCAACAGTTTCTGATCTATTTTATTTCAAAGAAGACTAAGGTAAACCTCCCACACTTGATGTTTAATCATCTTAGAACTAGTGTGAAGGAAACAAGAGAATATGAACGGACCAAGAGGGACTGGATTCCCTTAGGCAGGCTCATATCAGATATTCTGACAGAGAATAGGCTGATAGAGCATTTGACTGAAGCTCAGGAAATCAGCTCACTGGAAGCAACTGCAGGGAAGCCTCTGAACACAAAAAATCTGAAGAAGATAAAAATCATTGAGAATATCAAGAAGGAACCCAACGTTACTTCTTTTGCAACCATCACTTCAAGAAGAATTCCTCTGGATGATTTTCCTCTTTTCTCTGAGATTGACTCCAAGCCGGAGATAATAGTCATATATATGGATGCTTGTAAGGAAGATGGTACTGCACCAGAAATTAATATCCAGCACTTGCATCAGGCTGCTCCAGAAGTTGTTCTGAAGAAGACCAAGAAAAGGAAAGCTGCAGCAGAAGGACCATCTCAGAGGACTCCAAAAGCTGCCAAAAAGAAAGGTAATCATTCCTCTATTACTGTTTTAGAATCAATTAATTTATCAACATCTGAAACCATAATTACTCAACCATAACATCCAACCCCACAAACATTTGAAGACTTTGACATAGGGTTTGATCCATCAGAAACTCTAGGTCTGAATGAAACTCAGTCCCTTTCTCTTAATCCAAACCCTGAACAAACTCAACCAGAACTTGCCAAAGTTCTGTCTGCTATTGATTCATTTGACCAAGACTTTTCAGCTCCCGTACCACAAAATCCAAATTCTCAACTCCCTGAAAATCCAAACTCTGATACCACACCAGAAATTCCACAACCTCTCTCTCCACAACAAGATATTCCTCATCCACCATCACCTCAACTTGAACAACAACAACCAGAAGCTCAACCTTCTGAGAATCAATCCTCTGATATCCATGAACCAGAACATCACCATGTTTCAACAAACTAATCTGAAGAACCTCATTCAGATTCTGATACAATCCCAATACCTGGAATCACTGAACCACTTGTCATTCGCATGCCTCTCACCATCCACGACATTCCAGAAATTTCTTCTTCTCTAGAATCCACACCACCAAACTCCCCTACCAGTCCAATCATCATACCTGACTCTCCCACTCCTTCACCCAATAGCAGTCTAGTTGACAACGTAAGACTTGTCATTGATCCAATTGCGCTGGAAAGACTAGTTGTTATCTCTCACAAAGCTGCCATTCCCAAACCTAAACCAACTGAAACCACATCAGATGTTGGTACAAATTTTTTGATTTTTGAAACAAGGATACAGGAATGGATAAATTCTTTGTGTTATGCTATTCTAGAGATGATTAATCCTGCTGCTTCTGATTATATATGGACAAAATTTAGAAACTGGTTGAGTTCTAAAACATTAAAGCTAAAGGAATAGAGCTATGAACAGGTTCAACAAAACTTCAGTGCTAAGCTAAAGGCTTTTGAAGACCAAGTTCTGAGCCATCTGCTCAAGAAAGATATTCTCCCTCTGGATAATGCTCCCTGGTCAGAGCATCATCCCTCAGATGAAGTTCAACCAGAATCAGAAGGTCTCTCCCTGACTGCTGCTCCAGAAGAGATGATCACAGTAGAAGAAATGGTTCACTGTGAACAAGCTGCAGAATGCTCTGAGAAGCGTCCAACTACTGAAGAATCTCCAGCACCTTCCTTTGTCATGCAAACTCTGGAAGAGTTGAACAAAGAAAATGCTATTATCCAGGCAAGATTGGATAAGCAGGACGACACAAATAAAGAGATTAAGAGCATCTTGGGCAAACAAGAAGAATCTAATACCAGATCAAGAGCTTGCCGGAAGCTTTGTTCACATGTCTTCCTCCTCCCTCTTAGATTCTTTTCTGTTTTAAATCTGTATTTGTAACGCTTAATTTTTTTTACCACTTCTGTTATGGAACTTATCATTGCTTCTTGTTTATAATATAATTCAACTATTTTGGCTCTGACTATATTGCCTTTTTGATAACTGACAAAAAGGGGGAGAAAGTAAGATATTTTCAATAACGATTTACTAAGACAGAAGTCTCAATCATTCTGAATTACTTAACATCTATCTTCTGAAAAGCTTGAACAGGTACAAACTATGACGAAAGATGCAGCTAAACTCTGATGCTCAAGGAACTTAAGGGAAGTAATCAACTCAGGGGGAGTTTCTTCTAAACCTTTTATTCTTTATTTTTAATTGAAAAATCTAGTTTTTGTCATCATCAAAAAGGGGGAGATTGTTAGAACATAGTTTGATTCTACAACCCTTGGTTAGAGTTTTGATGATAACAAATACAAAGAATAAATTCTAAAATACAAAGAACAAAGAACAAATATGCACCTTAAAAATTATGTTTTATGTATGCAGAAGTTCTGATCATATCAACATCAGAAGATAAGCCATAAGTGCTACACGCTGAAGCAATCAGAACATGCGCTGAAGATTGATGACCAGAACCTGCGCTTAATTAAAGTAAACTCTGATTCTGAACAAGAACATATCAATCCAAGTCATCAGTATTCTGAAGCGTCATCATCAATAAAGGAGATAAGATTCTGAAGCGTTACTGATCATTCAAGACAACATCAATTCCAACGGCTTCTTTCAGACAGGATCTTCTCCAAAAGGAAAGTGTGTTAATGACATTAAACATGCTTTATAATCAACGTCATTCCACTGCCTATTTAAACAAAGTCAGCTTTCAAAATCAAGAACGACTTTGCCATATTATCAATCACGTATTTCAAAGCTGCAAGCAATTTCATTTTACATTTCTAAGCTATAATCCTGTGTAATTTATCACAGTTGTGATAAACAGTTTTGTTAGAAACTTAACAACACACATCTTGTATACTTACATTGAAACAGTGTTCCTTGAGATTAACCGGACTGTGGTTGTACTCAAGAAGACTTTAACAGTTGTTAAAGTAACTTTTGTAAACTTGTTAAGATTACTGGATTAAGACCTCATTGGAGAGAGGCGAAATCACCTTGACGGGTGGACTGAAATAGTTTGAGATCAAACGAACCAGAATAAAAATACTGTGTCATTAAGCTTTTAGACACAAGTTTTCGATTCAACTCCCCTTTCTTGTATTTTTCACATCTTCAATAAATACTATTAAAACCAAATAAATATTACGAAGAGTAAAGTGATGCCATATATCGTAATTCTTTTAGCATTATTTTGTATATCTTACCTTTAAATTTTTATCATTATTTTTACTTTGTTTTTAATGATATTTTTCCTTATGATTATAAATTTAATTTAATTTTAAAAATCAATTAAAACTAAATTATTTCATATTTATGATAATACGTAATTTAGTTGCAAGTTTTAAATTTATTAATAATAAATATAAAAAATTATCAAGTAGCCAAACAGTCATAATTACATTTTTTAAATACAGAGAAGCGATATATCATTATTTAAGATTTTTTTGTTTTCTTAGTAGTACCAACAACAAGGTTAAGAAACTCACAACACTTGGCTAACATAACCCATACAGAATCTCTGTCACAACACTATTTTCATATTATATCTACTGTTACTATTTATTTGGACCTTCAAGGTATTATCTTATAGCTGGACCAGGCTAGACGGCACCACTCTACACGGTCTCTATCTTAATATTATAGGTTTCAATGAATCATCTAATATGGTGGTGCATTTAGAAGGACGATAAGGGCAGCCTAATGCCGACCTATCTCTATAATTAGTATTATACTTAAAACAACTTATTACTCTTTTAAAGTAAAACTAGGTCTCTATATCTTTTCTTGTTTGTTTGTAGGCCATAAAAATGTCCTTCTAAATAAAGTCAGGCAGTATTTGTCTTCTCGCCAACTTTTTCGTAATTGTTAATCAAGTGAAAGTGAATATTTCTTTGTATTATTTGTCAAAGTTGTTGCAGTTAACCAATGAGCTTTTTATTATTTGTAAAGTCTATAAAATTTTTAAGTGGTTATGATGAGATCTGTTGTTGTCTTAGTAACTTTGAATCATATTTGAGGTATTTAGATCTTTGCGGAATAGGAAAAGACTTTCGATTGTCTTGACAATGATTTGACATTTTGTGATATGGAGTTTTTGAAAAATTTTAAAATGACAAAATTTAAAAAAAAAAATAATAAGTGACAAAACTAAAATTGATGGATAAGATAGTCTTTTATTTTTGAAAATGGTATATAATTAGTATAGTGTTATATTTGTGAGCGTCATACATAGGAGTGTCAGTGCCTACAAATAGTATCACCTAAGCGATGATCTAAGGATTCGTCCTCGACAAATTATGATGTGTGAGTCTGTTAATCAAGAAAGGGGAAGTCCATTGTTAGCCTCGAAAGGTTAGGTGGTCAATAACTCCTCCTAATTAAGAGGGAGCGGTTCTCTCCACTTAGGGTTACCCAAACCCAAAGCCCAAAAAGTATTTATAAATATCTCTCTCCCTAATTGGAGAAAGGACAAATCATTATACCCTTAAGAGTATAGCGCTTAACTGACATATATCATCCCCTTGGAAGTTTATACATAAGCATATCATCCATCAACAAGGCCACTCACCTCACGTGAACAGAACCCCTAAACCGTAATAAAACAACATCATTCAGGGCTTCTCGCCGCCGCAGGCACGCCCCAACCACCACACAACGTAATATATCTATTATGGCCTCTGAGTCTCACTTCCTTTGCAGGATAAACACGCACACCTGTAATTTTTAACCAGTATAGTGGCGCCTACTATTTGGCCCCAATAAAACTAACTTGAATCGCACTTTCGTCATCTTCATCACCTTACTCAAGTTACCCTTCACTTTTACACTTAGCCACTTTCAGCCATGGTTAACATGAGAGCTTCATCTCCTACGCCAGAAGGTACCAGCGATATCAGTGATGGGAGATAACATGGTGGAGATGTGTGCTTCCATGGACGAATTAGGTTTCCATAACCAGACTCTAGAGGATGACATCCACAACATCAAATAACGTCAACATGAGTCCAATCCTTCAGAGGAGAAAAACGGTTGGACCCTAAACAACTCTTAGATGTTATATGGGGGGCGCATGTCCCTGAGGGCTTCAATCCACCCTTCTTGGCCGAGTTTGATGGGTGCATCTATCCCTACGAGCATGTTTCCTCCATCAATACACAAATGGTTATCATAGGAGCTTCCAACTCCCTAAAATGCAAGTTGTTATCTAGAACTTTCTAAAGGTGCGAGAAATACAAGAAAGTGGAGTTTGAATTAGGTTGCACCAAATATAACCTTTTTGGAACTCAAAACACAAAGATAACAAGTGAATAAAAATAGATGAACACGGTTATTTTTATCTTGGTTCACTGTTAACCATGTTACTTGAGTCTGTTAGAACAAAGTTTGAATCTACTACCCTATATTTAAGTTTTGATGATAACAAAGTGAAAAGATATAGTATTTATAAGTTTCATGTATGAACTATCTGCTGCCTAAAATTATTATGTTCTGACTTGCAGACACTCTAATTGAAATAAGCAAGATCACATCTATTCAGCATCAGAACTTGATTTCAGACACCAGCATCAGAAGTTGCTATATCAGAATGTTAAAATCAGATGATCAACTCACGTACATGCTGAAGCCTGATGAACAAGACTGCGCTCAACACTCTGATAAAGAAACACAATAGTTCATCAGCAGCGAAGCAGAGTCAGAATGAGCCAAGCCAGAACTTGCATTAAGTAAGCAACGGTATTGTGCATTGAAAGCAAATTAATTCCAACGGCCTCATTCCAGACAAGATCTGCTCAATAAGGAAAGCTTGTTATTATCATTGAATCAAGAATATTGCATCCAACGTTCATCATCTTAGTGCTATATAAACAAGGCTTTGAAGATTGGAATGGCTAATGCTCTCCAAATCTCTACACGCACAAAAGCTAAACCATAATCTTCGTTCTCTCAGTTTTGCTAAACCACACACTCTAATATTCTATTACTGTTTAGCAATCTAGTTTCTAAGCTTCAATTTGTGTATACATCACAGTTGTGATACAGTTTTGTAGAAAACATCCACACACATAGTTTTATCTCTTTGTAAGAAAGTGTTACCTTGACAAACCGGGTTGTGGTTTGAATCAAGAAGGCTTTAGCAGTTGTTAAAGCAGTCTGTAATATTCAGTTGAATATAGTGGATTAAGACCTCGTTGGAGAGAGGCGAAATCACCTTGACGGGTGGACTCGAGTAGTTTGAGATCAAACGAACCAGGATAAAAATATCTTGTTCATTGCATTAGATTTCAGTTTTACAATTCAACCCCCCCTTCTTGTGTTTTTCACCACTTCAATTGGCATCAGAGCTCCTGGTTCTGAGCTAAAACACTTAACCGTGTCAGTACAAGATCCAGCGTCAGAAAAACACAATGGCAGGAAACAATTCTCACATCAGCAATGACAACAATGAGGACAGAGACAGATTCAGTGGCAAACCTCCAGTCTTTGATGGAGAAAACTTTGATTAATGGAAAGACAGAATTGAAAGCTTCTTTCTGGAACATGATGCTGATCTGTGGGATATGGTGACAGATGGATACACGCACCCTGTGAATGAAAGTGGTCAGAAGATTGATAGAAAAACAATGTCTGATCAACAAAAGCGTGACTTCAAGAATCACCACAAGGCCAGAACCATCCTCCTCAGTGCCATCTCCTATACCGAGTATGAAAAGATCTCCAACAGAGACACAACAAAGAATATTTTTGATTCTCTCAGAATGACGCATGAGGGCAACGTTCAGGTCAAAGAAACAAAAGCTCTGGCGCTCATTCAGAAGTATGAGGCGTTCAAAATGGAAGAATCTGAATCCATTGAAACTATGTTCTCTAGATTCCAGATTCTGGTAGCTGGTCTCAAAGTTCTGGACAAAGGATACTCTACTGCTGACCATGTCAAGAAAATCGTCAGAAGTTTACCCAAGCAGTGGAGGCCTATGGTTACTGCTCTGAAGCTAGCTAAAGATCTCAACAAAATCACTCTGGAGGAACTTATCAGCTCCCTCAGAAGTCATGAGATAGAGCTAGAAGCTGATGAGCCTCAGAAGCAAGGTAAGCCTTTAGCATTAAAATCTAACAGAAAATTTGAGTCTAAAGTTTTGCAGGCAGTTGAAGAAACATCTGATGGATCCTCATCAGAAGAAGACGAACTTTCCCTTCTCTCCAGAAGAGTAAATCAACTGTGGAAGCAAAGACAAAGGAAGTTCAGGAATCCCAGAAGATCTGATCAGAACGAGTCCTCTTCCAGATACAGAAGGACAGATTCTTCCTCTGGATACAGAAGATCTGAAGGCTCCTCCAGTAGCAAAAAGCCAAACACCAAAGATATCATCTGCTATGAGTGTAATGAGCAAGGACACTACAAGAGTGACTGCCCAAAGCTTCAGAGGGAAAAGCCCAAAAAGAAGTTTGGAAGAGAGAAGAAGAAAAGTCTCATGGCTACATGGGATGACTCTGACTCGTCTGAAGCTGACTCAGAATCAGATGATGAAAGGGCAAACATAGCTCTCATGGCTAACATTTCAGAAGATAGTGAAGCTTCTGAATCAGACTCAGAATCAGACACTGAAGAGGTATTTCCTAACTTTGCTGTTAACTTTACAAAGGCTGAACTTGCTGAAAGCCTTAATGAGATTCTGGAACGTTATCAGCAAATTAGAGCTAAATTCAGAGACCTGAAAAGGAATCTTGAATCCGACTCTAATAAGACTGAGAGTCTCAAATTGGAAAATTCTGAGCTGAGAAATAAGATTTCAAAATTAGAAAACACTTTACAAAACTCTCAGAAGGAACCAATTTCTGAAACTCCCAGCAACGCTGATGAGATCATCAAGGAGTATGATCACAGTTTCCAGAAGTTCCTAGCTAAAAGCATAGATAGAAGCATAATGGCTTCAATGATCTATGGAGTTAGCAGAAACGGCAGGAAAGGAATAGGATACCAAGGTAAGGTTCCTACACCAAAGAATGTCATGGACTTAACCATTAAACACACTCCTCTGAATTCACATTTTGTGTATGGTCACACACATGATATCAAATATACTAGCAGTAAGCACTCTGTGAAACCAAAATTCAACCAGAGTTTTGGTAAAACTAACAAATCAGGACCCAAGAAAATCTGGGTACCTAAGGATAAAATAATACATGTTGCAGATATCTTTAGCAGCAAGTCAGAAACACCAGTCATGGTACCTGTGCTCTGGCTGCTCACGACACATGACGGGAAGAAGGCATATGTTCCAAAGCCTGGAACTTAAGCCTGGAGGCCACGTTGGCTTTGGAGGCAATCAGAGGGGAAAGATAATTGGCTCTGGAACTGTAGGTAATGGAAATCTTCCCTCTATTAATAATGTTCTGCTAGTAGATGGATTGATGCATAATCTGTTATCCATAAGTCAATTAAGTGATAACGGTTATGATATAATCTTTAATCAAAAATCATGTAAAGCTGTTAGTCAGAAAGATGGGACTATCCTGTTTAATGGTAAGAGGAAAAACAACATTTACAAAATCAAACTTTCTGAACTAAAGAGTCAGAATGTAAAATGTCTTCTGTCTGTTAACAACGAGCAGTGAATCTGGCACAGAAGATTGAGGCATGTTAGTATGAGAAGAATATCTCAGATTAACAAACTCAATCTGGTCAGAGGACTTCCTAATTTGAAGTTCAATTCAGATGCTCTGTGTGAAGCATGTCAGAAAGGCAAATTTGCTAAACCTTCTTTTAAATCCAAAAATGTTGTTTCTACCTCTAAGCCATTAGAACTTCTGCACATTGACTTATTTGGACCAGTTAAAACTGCTTCAGTCAGTGGTAAGAAGTATGGGTTAGTAATCGTAGATGACTATAGCAGATGGACATGGGTAAAGTTCTTAAGACACAAGGACGAGTCACACTCTGTGTTTGTTACCTTCTGTAACCAAGTTCAGAATGAAAAGGATCTTAAAATCGTTAAAGTCAGAAGTGATCATGGTGGAGAATTTGAAAATAAAGATTTTGAGTCATTCTTTAATGACAGAGGCATTCTGCATGATTTCTCTTGTCCTAGAACTCCCCAACAAAATGGAGTTGTAGAACGAAAGAACAGAACATTGCAAGAAATGGCCAGAACCATGATCAATGAGACAAACGTTGCTAAGATCTTCTGGGCAGAGGCAATAAACACAGCGTGCTACATTCAGAATAGAATCTCAATAAGACCTATTCTGGAAAAGACTCCATATGAATTGTGGAAGAACAGAAAGCCCAACATTTCATATTTTCATCCATTTGGATGTACTTGCTTTATATTAAATACAAAGAATTATTTGAACAAGTTTGACTCTAAAGCACAGAAGTGTATTATGTTAGGATACTCTGAACGCTCAAGAGGGTACAGAGTATACAATACAGAAACACAGATTGTGGAAGAATCAATCAGTGTTCGTTTTGATGACAAGCTTGACTCTGAAAAGTCAAAGCAGAATGAAGTTTTTGCAGGTATAGAAATTGAATTTGCAGGTTCTGAAGACAAGTCATCAGAAGCTCTCAACACAGACATTCCTTCAACGTCTGAAAGGAGCACTGCTAGAAATCCTACAACAGCTGCTGATCAACCTCAGAAGAGATTACCCAGAAGCAGCTTGGATCACCCAGAAGAGACTATCCTAGGAAGAAAGGAAGATCCAATCAGAACAAGAGCAAGCTTCAGAAACTCTGAAGAAACACTTATGGGACTGGTGTCTCTGATTGAACCTTCTTCAATTGATGAAGCACTTCTGGATAATGACTGGATTCTGGCAATGCAAGAAGAGCTGAATCAATTCACCAGAAACGACGTATGGGATCTCGTTCCCAGACCAAAAGGATTCAACGTCATTGGAACAAGATGGGTGTTCAGAAACAAGCTAAATGAACAAGGTGAAGTCATCAGAAACAAGGCACGACTGGTTGCACAAGGTTATAGTCAGCAAGAGGGGATAGACTATACAGAAACCTTTGCCCCAGTCTCCAGGTTAGAATCTATCAGACTTTTAATTTCATTTGCTGTTAATAGAGGCATCACTCTGTATCAGATGGATGTCAAAAGTGCATTCTTAAATGGTTATATAGAAGAAGAAGTTTATGTACACCAACCCCCAGGTTTTGAAAATGCAAAACATCCAGAACATGTTTTCAAACTAAAGAAGTCACTGTATGGTCTGAAACAAGCTCCCAGAGCTTGGTATGAAAGGCTAAGTAACTTTCTGCTGGAAAATGAATTCACCAGAGGGAAAGTGGACACTACTCTATTCTGTAAATCAGTTAAGAGTGACATCTTAGTCTGTCAAATTTATGTTGATGATATTATTTTTGGTTCTACTAATCCTTCTCTTGGAAGAAAATTTGCTAAGTGTATGCAGGCAGAATTTGAGATGAGCCTAATGGGGGAACTGAAATTCTTTCTAGGAATTCAGATCAATCAAACTCCAGAAGGAACTTACATTCATCAGAGCAAATACATCAGAGATCTTCTGAAGAAATTTGACCTCTCAGAATGTAAGCCATCAAAGATTCCAATGCATCCCACGTGCATTCTGGAAAGAGAAGAGGTAAGCAAAAATGTAGAACAGAAAGTCTACAGAGGTATGATTGGTTCTCTCCTCTATCTGACGGCTTCAAGACCTGACATATTATTCAGTGTTTGTATCTGTGCTAGATTCCAATCAGATCCTAGAGAATCTCACTTAACAGCTGTTAAGCGAATTTTCAAGTATCTGAAAGGTACTACTAATCTGGGTTTGTTTTATAGAAAATCTAGTGATTACAGCTTAGTAGGCTACTGTGATGCTGATTTTGCTGGAGACAGAGTGGAACGTAAAAGTACTTCTGGAAGCTGCCAGTTTCTGGGAGAAAATCTGATTTCTTGGTCCAGCAAAAGGCAATCAACAATTGCTCTGTCAACAGCAGAAGCTGAGTACATAGCAGCAGCAGGATGTAGCACACAAATGCTCTGGATGAAAAGTCAGCTTGAAGACTTCCAGATTTTTGAGAGTAACATTCCTATACTTTGTGATAATACCTCTGCTATTTGCTTAAGTAAGAATCCCATTTTACATTCTAGAGCTAAGCATATAGAAATAAAACATCACTTCATTAGGGACTATATTCAGAAAGGTATTTTGACCTTAAAATTTATAGATACAGACCATCAATGGGCTGATATCTTTACTAAACCCCTTTCAGAAGATAGGTTTAATTTCATTCTGAAACATCTCAGCATGAAAGTGTGCCCAGAGTGAAAATGTTTTAATTCCATATATTTACCTTCAGAATGTAACTATTTTACTGTGAACTTCTGATCAATCTCCTTTCAGAAAGATAGAACATGCAGATTGTATCAGATGCAAGTCTAAAGATCTGAGAGTCTAAAGCTCAAAGACAGACGTGCTGATCACTACATCAAACAAGTGTCATCCAATCATCAGCATATCTCTGAAGCAGAACGCGTGCACGCTTCTGAGAAGGCAAAGCGCTGATTGGGTGCATTGAGACACATGTCTGGTAACCGTTTTAAGTATCTTTCTCAAATCCCCCAAAATCAGCAAGCATTTAATGAAAAGTAATCATGCTTTTAAATGGCAATCATGATTTTTCTCTCTCTTAAAAACGTTTATCTTTTCAAAATAGTTTTGAAAACTCTATTTAAGCACATTAATCTCTCATTCTTATTCTTTACGCTTTCTCACTAATACTCAAGCATTTTCTGCATATTTCTGTGTTCATCTCTTGCAACCTATTTTCCTCAGTTTATTCTCAAAAACCTTTTAGCGTGAACATGGCAACCTCCAGCAGCGTTTCTGCAGGTACTCAGAAGAAAGCATCATCTGAGCAATATCAAGTGCCACTCAGAACTCTCCTCACTCCGGTGAAGAATCTTGAAGTGCTTTCTGAATTAATCATTGACTTTGAAAGCTTGAAGGAGAACGGTTTTGACCTAACTGAAGAAGTTAGGGCTCAAAAGTGGGAAAGGTATTTCGATAGGTTGGTTGGACCAACATTCCCAATGCTGGTCAAGGAATTTTGGATTCACGCCAAGGCTTCAACACATCTAGTCACCTCCTTTGTTATGGGGAAGAAGATTGTGATTACTGAAGATCACATTGCAAGGCTAATCGGTCACAGTGGTGGTGGCGTCCGTTGTGTGGACATGGCTGAAAGATGTGCTGATATAGGTGTGGTAGCTGACAGGATTTTCACTCTTGGGATGCCCAGCAGCAAGATTAAAGATCTGAAGGATCATTGCAGAGTGTGGGCTAAGATTATTCTGGGGTGCTTCAACCACAGGAAACCAACCAGTTCTCCTGATTACATAAATGTGGATCAGCAGTTTCTAATCTACTTTATTGATCAGAAGGTAAAGATCAATCTGGCTCACTTCCTGTTCAACCACCTCAGAACAAGTGTGAAAGAAACAAGGGAAGAAGAAAGAACCAAGAGGGATTGGATACCTTTTGGAAGGTTGATATCAGATATTCTGACAGAGAATAGGCTGATTGAGCATCTGATAGAAGCTCAAGAGCTAAGCATTATTGAACCAACAATTGGGAAACCTCTGAACGCAAAGAACCTGAAAAAGATGAAGCTGATAGAGAATATTCAGAAGGAACCCAGAGCTACTCCCCTTGCTGATATCTCCAGCAGAAGAGTGCCTCTGAGTGATTTTCCGTTATTTTCTGAAATTGAATCCAAACCAGAGGTGATTCTCAGGTACCTGGATGCGTGCAAGGCAGATGGTACAGATCCAAAGCTGAATATCAGAGATCTGCATCAACCTCAACCAGAAGTGACTCTGAAGAAGACCAAGAAGAGGAAGGCGCCATCAGAAGGATCATCTCAGCAGACTCCCAAGAAAAGAGGTAATTCATCTGCTGCCCCTGTCTTAAATTCTTCTACTATTCCAGCATCTATCCCTCCTCAAACCTCTCATAGAATCTCAATCCCCATCCCTACCATAGATGAAACTGTACAAGAAGAAGACCCTTCTGAGGCATTAAAACTCAGAAGACCCAGAACCAAACACCCCAAACAACCAACAATTTCAACAACATCAGCACTTAACCAAGTGCTGTCTGATATTGATCAACATACCTCTGATCAACCAAACTCTGAACCACAAAATGTTCCTCCTCCACAACCAGAACAACAGCAATCTGCTGAAGAACCAGAACAACATCAATCTGCTGCAGAACCAGAACAACAACAACCACTCTCAGAAGAACCTCTGATCCCTGAGCAATCAGAGATTCCAACTCCCTCTCCCCAACCAGAAATTAATCCACCATCACCACAAACAGAGTTTCACCACTCTGAAACTCCTTCCCCTCACCAGTCTGAACCTCATTCACCTCAACCATCACCGCTGGAAATCCAGCTGCCATGTGGAACAACTGTTATCATGCCCCAGTTACCATCCTCATCAGAATCGACACCACCAAATACTCCCAAAACACCACCCAGTCCAATCGTAATATCTGACTCTGATACTCCTTCTCCAAAACAAACAGCTTCTCAGAAAACCTCTGAAAACCCCAGCAGGACCTCCATAGACTTAACCAGTCTTGACCGTCTTGCTGATCTGAAACACAAAATTGCCATCCCAAAACCAAAGCAACCAGATGTTGGCTCTGGTATTATGAATTTTGAAACAGGTGTGCTGCAATGGATTGCTTCTTTGAAGCAAGTCTGTCCTGGAATGATTGACCCAGCCGCTTCTGATCAGCTCTGGTCACAATTCAGACTTTGGGTACGTGCTGAAGCCCTCAAGTTGCAGGATATCAACTATGAGCAGGCACAACAAAATTTCAGCAAGCTTCTGAATGAAGTTGGAAGTCAGCTCCTGAAAGAGGACGTGCTCCCTCTGGACAGTGAACCTTGGTCTGAGAAACAGCAAGCTGCAAAGGTGCAATCATCAGAAGAAGACAATACCATTCAAGCTGAAGAAAGTCAAGCAGACGATGTTACTGAAAGTTCTCAGAAGCCTCCTGTTTCTGATGCTTCTCAAGCTGCCTTGGACAGGCAGACTCTGGAAGAACTAAGGCTGAATGACATGCGTCTGCAGCAGCGGATGGATGAAAGCGATCAGAAGATGAAAGAGAGAATGGATGTGCAGGACAGCAAGATTGACACTGTTGTCAGCATGGTGCATAAGCAGAATGAGACTGCTGAAAAGATCCAAGCCATGCTGGAGAACCTGTTCACACGCTTGCCTCCTCAACCTTAGTCTCTTTTTTTTCATGCATGACCTTTTTCATGTTTTCCTTGATTTTCTGATGCACTGATTGAATATGTTTTGTAATATTTTCTTGTTTTGATTCTGAACTATCTTAATATGATTAGTTTTTCTGATCTTAATTGTTTTAGCACATCACCAACACTTTTTGATTGCTGACAAAAAGGGGGAGAACAAGAATGATATTTTAATCAATAACGGCTGACTAGACAGAAATTCTCAAACATTCTAACTCTATTACTTGAAATGTTTTTTTTCTGTTTTGCTTAAAGTCTACAGGCACAAGGAAGCTCCTGGACACTCTGAAGACTAGAAGCTCTGATCACTATGAAGTTCTGATCCGCTCTAATATTCTGATCCAAAGCAAAGCTCTGACAAGATAAGCTCTGAAGCTCTGCTCTGACATAAAGCTTCTGATAAGTCAAAGACTCTGATACTCTGATGTTCAAAGAAAGGCAAAAAGATCTGATCCTGAAGAACACGTATAATCAAAGGGAAGTAATAAACTCAGGGGGAGTATCTCCTTACTCCTTATTCTTTTGCTTCTTATTCTGATACATATTCCAGATATCTTTTCACGTTATTTTCATTTAAAATATCTAGTTTTTGTCATCATCAAAAAGGGGGAGATTGTTAGAACAAAGTATGAATCTACTACCCTATATTTAAGTTTTGATGATAACAAAGTGAAAAGATATAGTATTTATAAGTTTCATGTATGAACTATCTGCTGCCTAAAATTATTATGTTCTGACTTGCAGACACTCTGATTGAAATAAGCAAGATCACATCTATTCAGCATCAGAACTGGATTTCAGACACCAGCATCAGAAGTTGCTATATCAGAATGTTAAAATCAGATGATCAACTCACGTACATGCTGAAGCCTGATGAACAAGACTGCGCTCAACACTCTGATAAAGAAATACAATAGTTCATCAGCAGCGAAGCAGAGTCAGAATGAGCCAAGCCAGAACTTGCATTAAGTAAGCAACGGTACTGTGCATTGAAAGCAAATTAATTCCAACGGCCTCATTCCAGACAAGATCTGCTCAATAAGGAAAGCTTGTTATTAGCATTGAATCAAGAATATTGCATCCAACGTTCATCATCTCAGTGCTATATAAACAAGGCTTTGAAGATTGGAATGGATAATGCTCTCCAAATCTCTACACGCACAAAAGCTAAACCATAATCTTCGTTCTCTCAGTTTTGCTAAACCACACACTCTGATATTCTATTACTGTTTAGCAATCTAGTTTCTAAGCTTCAATTTGTGTATACATCACAGTTGTGATACAGTTTTGTAGAAAACATCCACACACATAGTTTTATCTCTTTGTAAGAAAGTGTTACCTTGACAAACCGGGTTGTGGTTTGAATCAAGAAGGCTTTAGCAGTTGTTAAAGCAGTCTGTAATATTCAGTTGAATATAGTGGATTAAGACCTCGTTGGAGAGAGGCGAAATCACCTTGACGGGTGGACTGGAGTAGTTTGAGATCAAACGAACCAGGATAAAAATATCTTGTTCATTGCATTAGATTTCAGTTTTACAATTCAACCCCCCCTTCTTGTGTTTTTCACCACTTCAGAGTCCACCCCGCAAGGTGATTTTCCTTACACACAAGGACTTAATCCACTATAATCAACCAGATTAAAGACAACCACAAGAAGTCTGATCAACCCTATTGGAACCCCTAATAAGTTCGTTGATCCTTATTACAAACCAGTATGACAGCAACCAATGTCTTCTCGAGTCTTCAAACCTTCAATCAATCACTCAAGGAATCTATCAACAACAGTTGATTACAAATATGTGTATATAGAGATGCTTCTACACAAGAAGATTACACAATATTTGAGTACAACAACACAAAAATGTTGATATCAAGATACGAGCAACAACTCCTTTCTCATTTACAAAACTATACAAAAAGAGATTTCTTTAAATATTTTTTATGCAGCGGTTTAGTATAGATTTGTTGATTTCAAGTAAGAGATCCATTGGAGGGTAGAATAGGAAATATAAATACAGATGTATTGTTCCCAACAGTCATGTTGAGACTGGTAGACAATAATACAAAAAGGTCTGTCCTTGCGCCACTCTAGAGAGTAGAGGTCACAATGTACTTTTGTACTTTTATACTCACCATCACACGCAATCCCTTTAGTATTGATCTTCGTCTTCTAAGTCTTCAGAGGCTTCTGATATAATTGTTGATGAAGCATGTTGTAGAAGAACCAGAATTAATATCTTCCAGAACCTAAGTCATTAGAACCTTTCAGGGTTTGTTCAGAGAACCCTTGCCTTAGTTAGTTCTTCTGCACTTGGTCGTCAGAAGAATTTCTTCAGATCTTTAGAACATGGAATAACATAAGTAAAGATTTAGAGGCCTCCAAAGCTTCCTTGAATAACTCACGATCAGAAGCTCTTTTACTAATGTTCCTTAGAACCGTTGCATAAGAAGCATTCTTTTATCTTGACTTTACTTGTAATACACCAAAGGTATTCTTCCAGAGTGTTGAGTTCAGAACCTGATGAAATCACACGCCTTATTACAAGATTCAGAACCTACATGAAAAAAACCACTCATTATACAAAAACCTGTTAGAGTATACAATTGTTCTTAAAGATAACACGTAAAGTTATCATCAAAACATAAGGCCAGACCTAGAATAAACTTTGTTCTCACAATCTCCCCCTTTTTGTGATAAAACATGTATTTTGATATAACAATTCATATAGGGTAATCACCATGGAATGTAAATTCAGTAGAGCTAGCAGGATTCCCCTGTATCTGTTAATACTCAAAATTCCGTTAAAGCTTGTTCAGAGTCTCCCTCTAAGCCCAAGACTCACAAAATGCATTTTGCAGTACACAAAGCAACATAGAGAAGGAATACTTCTCCATTGATGGCTCATCAACATGTGACTAGAAATACCTGGTCTTCATCTCATAACCTGGATTGCCATCAGAACACTATGGGGCATTAGAACTTGTTTAGTTATTGTCTTGATGACTTGCATCAAACATCAAAACTAATACGTGATGTTTTTCACATGGTTATGGGATTGTAGAAAACATTTAATGGGTAGTAACATGATTTAGGGATTGTGTTCATAATTTTCTAGGTTTTGACATGTTTTATGTTTTAAATTGAATCCATGAAATTGATGTTGGAAATCATATTTTGATATTTCTAGAGGATGCTATATGTTAGAAATAGGTTATAATACCTTAAATCGGTGCCAATTGTATGTTTAAATGTGTTTTGGGGTCAAAAATTCGTGTGGGAAGTTATTGTCATCGTAGAAAAAATGCTCTAAAAAATGCAGGGTGCGCTCAACATGGATTTTGGGGCTCAGTGCAACCTGTAATGCAAAAAAAATTCAAATCTTCAAAGATTCATAACTTTTGAACTGTAACTTTATTTGAGTCCCCTTTTGAAGCATTGAAAAGCTAGCACGATATACTTTTTAATAAAAATGGTCTTGGTGTCAATAATTGATTTAATAATAACATGATTATATAAATGAACTGTAATTGTGTTGTTTGATTTGTGAATTAGTGTTGGATGTGAATTGAAGGTAGTGCAAACACAAAAAAATGGGGGGGGGGGGGTTGAATTATTTTGATAGAAAAATTTCCTCTTTAGAAATTATAAGCACTCAAATTATAATCGCTATAAAGACAATGAATAGAAAAGGACACAAGCATTTTATCCAGGTTTTCCGTTAACTAGGCTACACCTGTCCATCCCCACAAGGATGATTTCTCCCTATCCAAGGACTTAATCCATTATAACCAAATTGATTACAAGTGCAAGGGAAACTGCCGGTGACTAACACACAATGATACGTTCAGTGATCCAGTCGGATATAACATTCATTGACCTAATAGAATCTGATCCCTCGAGATCTTCTACCAGGATTTCCTTTCAATGATATCCATAATTGATATCACAAGAGTCTGATCTTCACTCGGTTCCCACTGAGATATGACTATCATTGACCTATCAGAATCCGATCCCACAACCATTATCTTTTTGAGATCCGACTTTCACCAAGTCTTCCAAGGAATCAATCAACAACAGCTGATGGTGATCTTGTGTTTACATGAATGCTTCTTCTAAGCAGATTACACAAGTGTTTTAAGCATATATTGTTTAATACTTCTTAGAGCAACAACTCAAGTGTTAAAACAATTTACATGAAGATATTAAAATAGAAACAATAAATGAGCAACAACACTAGTTTTCATTACGATGTTCTACAAAGATGTATATGATCAAAAGTTGAGTAGCATCTTGTAGTGTTCTTCTTCATCTTATTATTGAGCAAGTTCCGAGCAATAACTCCTTGCTTCTTCAGAGATATACCAAGATGTATGTGATTTGAATTTGAATAACATCTTATATTCTTCTTCTTCTTCTTCTTCTTCTTCTTTTTCGAGCAAGCTACGAGCAACAACTCCTTGTTTCTCCTGTTTCAATAAAGATGTATATGATGATAGTTGTATGACATCTTGATGAAATCTTCTTTCTTTATTTTCTCTCTTATTTAGTGATCTTCTGAATGTGTAGCATTGTAGCTTTAACATCTTCAGCATCAAGTGCTTTCCTTTCAAAGGATAAAGCTTGATGGCCAACAACAACTTTCTTTGAATCTTCAGTCTTCTTTTATATCCTTTGATAGAGAGAGACATTGTGAGGATAGAAAGGAATTTTCACGCACTAACAGTTAGTTCCCAACGGATGAATAAGGTGTAAGAGTTTAGACCGTATAAAATAATATTTATGTATCCTGTCACTGTTTAATGATAACTTTCCACCTTTTCTCGGAATAATGCTTTTCTATTAAGCTTGTAAATAGAGATCCGTTAAGTAAAGAAAGATAACTGTAAATCCAACCGTTTGTTACCAACGGTCATAATGAGAGTGGTTAACAATATAATATAAAGGATTATCCTTATGCCACTCTAGAGGGTGGAGGTCCCAAACATGTTAATCATTTGAAATTTCTTCTTATCGTCGGAGGCTTCAGATATTTTAATGTTGAACGTTGAAGCTTGTTGTAGAAGATTCACTCTTAAGTATTTAGAACCTAAGTCTTGGAGTCTTCAGAAATTTCATATAGAACCTTGTCTTCAAATTCTTCAGCACTTGGTTGTAAGAACTTTCTTTTCTTCAGATCATCATAACCTGTTCAGCAGAACCTCATTTTCATAATCTTCAGAAATTGTAACTCATAGAAGCAAATCTTTAGAAGGCCTCCAAAGCTTAACCAAAAAGTCATGATCAAAACCTCTTGTAGTAACGTTCCTTAGACATGTTGCAGAAGATAAATTCAAAACCTTGACATCAACTGTAACACGTAACCACATGTTTTCTTCCAATAGTGTATGTTCAGAACCTAATGACATCACATGACTTGTACCGGAGTTAGAACATTATAGCAACAAATACAAACTAGAACGAAACCATTAGTGTATACAATTGTTCTCTAAGATAACATGTAAAGTTATCATCAAAGTCTCAAGGTCAAATATAGAAACATTAATGTCACTGTATGTTATTGTGGTTTGTTTAGTTAATTAATGCTATGAGATTTCTATGAACATGATACTTGAACTTTGTGTAGATGTATGTTTTGACATGAAATTGGATGAGAATAACATTGTTGGACATTGTTTTCTATATGTTATTATGGTGTGTTGAGTTGATTAATGTTATTATAGTGCATTGTATGTGAATGATGACATGAATTATGTATGTTTATGCAATGGTGAGATAATTCAAATATGATGAATTATGTGATATATACTAGTATAATTAAGATTAAGGGATGGACTTAATTGCATATGATTGTTGAGATTGCACATGCATTATTTGTTGACAAGAGGCAATGTTTGCAACCTTTTGCAAGAGCTAATGACTTGTACCGAACCTAGGGGATTGGTTTGAAAGCTTAAGGGACATGCTTTTTGGTAGTTATTTTTCTGATGGATAGACGCAATTTAAATCTAAAAACGGTAAAGGATAACAATCGGTACCACATGCATATTGCATTGAGTTGTGTGAAATGTTGAATTGGTGTGAAATATTTGATCTTGGTGTGAATGTTACATTTTTGGTATTTGTGATTGACTATCTTTGAATCATGAATTGATTAAGTAATATTGTATATGTGAATATGTGAATTGTGATAGAAAATATTATATATATGATTATGTGAAGTGTGATTAATTCGATGTTACTTGTATGTGATGCATTACTTATTATTATATATTTCTATAATGATGTAAATTCTCACCCTTCTGTTGGAATGATGTTTTGTACGACATTGCTCAGGTACTAAAGAGTAGTGGTGCTTTCTCACAAGGATTAATCGAAAGAGCTAGTTCTTTGTTTATCTACATTTTGGTAGAGTGTCATACCCTGGTCATGTAACACAAGGAAACATTTGAACTCATGTTGATTTAAGAGATGTTTTGTTATACTCTCTTTTATATTATTGTGTATTGAGATTATGTGATGATTGAACTTTAGTGTATAATGTTTTAATACATAATTTATATTATGAGATTCAATTGTTGGTATCGCTTTAAAAAGAGAATTATTCCGATGTGATATGCATATGTGTTAGTGTATGGAATATGATTTTAAATGCATGTTATGAGCATGACTGGTGTATTTGTAATGGCTTTGAAATACATGTGACACCTTCTTTTGATATGCATGCTAATTTACTCCAGTGGTATCAGAGCATGGTCGGCCAGTTGGCCAAGTTTTTAATGTGTTTATTCCATTAGTATGAAACACGTGTGTGAAACACTATTGGTACTTTCTTGTTTTTCTGATCACTTATTTGCAGGAGAGATATTGAAACAAGTGGGGGAGAAGTTATTTCTATGTGCTACATTATGCTTAGGTAACTTTGAGCATAAGATAAAGGATGCTATTGTAGTTGGGTAACAATGGTTTATGCCACCACCATGGTTGTCAGCTACCTATTAACTAATTGAGGAACTGGTCACCCTTAATCTCTTGTTGATAGTAGACGGGATCATATTGGATGTGATAGGCTTGTCTTGCCAGCTTGATAGTATGTAATGAGAACAAGTTGGTGCAGGATGGTGTTGTGTTGTTGGCTGTGATGGCAATGTTGGATATTTGTGAAAAGAGAGTGATGGGTGAATTACCAATCGTTCGTGATTTTCCTGAGGTATTTCGTGAAGATGTAAATGATTTACCACCAGAGCGTGAGGTGGAGTTTATGTTCAACTTAGTTCCTGGAACTAGTCCGATATCGATGGATTCATATTAGATATCAGCATCATAACTGAAAGAGTTGAAGAGTCAACTTTAGGATTTTCTTGAGAAGAGATTCATTCTTCCTAGTGTGTCACTGTGGGGTGCACCAATTTTGTTGGTTAAGAAGAAAGAAGGTAGAATGATGTTTTGGGTGGATTATAGATAATTAAAGAAGGTAACAATCAATAATAAGTATCTACTTCCGAGGATTGATCATTTGATGGATCATATGGTTGGTACACGTGTGTTCAGTAAGGTAGATTTGAGGTCTAGGTATTATCAGATTCGTGTGAAAGATGAATATATTCAGAAGACTTCTTTCAGAATAAAGTATGGTCATTATGAGTATTCTGTGATACCGTTCTATGTGACCAATGCACCTAGTGTATTTATGGAATACATGAACAAGATTTTCCATCAATATTTGGATAAGCTTGTTGATATTTTCATTGATTATATTTTGATCTATTCGAAGAGTGAAGAGGATCATGCTGAACATCTGAAGATTATTCTATCTGTGTTGAAGAGAAGCAGTTGTATTCTAAACTTTCTAAGTGTGAGTTTTGGTTGAAGGAAGTGAGTTTCCTTGGCCATGTGATATCGAGTGGTGGTATTGTTGTTGATCCATCGAAGATTGAGGTTGTGTCTCAATGGGAAGCCCCGAAATTTGTTTCTGAGATGAGAAATTTTCTTGGTTTAGCGGGTTATTATCGGAAGTTTATTGAAGTATTTTCCAAGTTAGCTTTGCCGTTGACGCAATTGACTAGGAAGGGTCAAGATTTTATTTGGACTAGACAATGTGAAGCTGGTTTTCAAGAGCTTAAGAGAAGGTTGACAACCGCTCCTATTTTAATTTTTCCTGATCCGACAAAACCATTTATTGTGTACTGTGACGCTTCATTGATGGGTTTAGGAGGTGCGTTAATGCAGAATCGATAAGTTGTAGCTTATGCTTGAGCGAAACTTAAAGTACATGGAAGAAATTATCTGACTCATGATTTAGAGTTAGCTGTTGTTGTGTTTATATTGAAACTTTGGAGGAATTATTTTTTTTGGATCCAGATTTAATGTGTTTAGTGATCACAAGAGTTTAAACTATCAAGAATAAGTATCCACTTCTGAGGATTGATGATTTGAATTATGTAATATATATACTAGTATAATTAAGATTGAGCGATGGTCTTAATTGCATATGATTGTTGAGATTGCACATGCATAATTTGTTATCAAGAGGCAGTGTATGCTAGGTTTTGTGAGAGCTAGTGACTTGTCCCAAATCTAGGAGATTGGTTTAAAAGCTTAGGGGACGGGATTTTTGGTGATTATTTGTCTGAGGGATGGACATGGTTTAAAGGTAAAAACTGTAAAGGATAACAATTGGTACCACATGCATATTGCATTGAGTTGCATTTGAGTCATGTTTGTCGATATGAAATGTTGAATTGGTGTGCAATATGTGATCTTGGTGTGAATGTTACATTTGTGTTATTTGTGATTGCCTATCTTTGAATCATGAATTCGTTGAGCAATGTTGTATATGTGAATTATGTTAGAAAATGTTATATATATGATTATGTGAAGTGTGGTGATATCTATTGTTGCTTGTATGTGATGCATTACTTATTATTATATATTTCTATAATTATGTGAATTCTCACCCTTCTATTGGAATGATGTTTTGTACGACAACGCTCAGGTTCCGAAGAGTAGTGGTGCTTTCTCGCAAGGATTAGTCGGAAGAGCTAGTTCTTAGTTTATCTACATTTAGATAGTGAGTCATGCTCTGGTCATATAACACAGGGACACATTTGAACTCATATTAATTTAAAAGATGTTTTGTTATACTCTCTTTTATATTATTGTGTATTGTGATTATGTGATGATTGACCGTTAGTTCCTAATGTTTTAATACATGATTTTTATTATGAGATTCATTTGTTGGTATTGCTTTGAAAAGAGAATTATTTCTCTGTGATATGCATATGTGTTAGTGTATGGAACATGATTTTAAATTCCTGTTATGAGCATGACTGATGTATTTATGTTTGTTTTGAAATACATGTGACACCCTCTGTTTATGCTATATTATTAAACGAAGGTTTATAGGGTTTTACAAGCTTCAGCATAACCAAGTATCAACAATCATGCGCCCCTAAATGATGCATAGGCAATAACAAACAATTACTCTCCCATAAGAAGTAACACAATGTCATATCACAATGCTAAATAAACATGTCAAGACATGTGACATAACATCAGGACACACCACTTTTCTTCCCCTTTTTAGCCAAAATCTTGACAACAAGAAAATAGAGTCAATGTACACAAGAAGTGGAAAGACATAGCACATTAGAACATATTTCACTCAAGCAATACCACAAATGGAAACACACATATTGCAACCCATCAATACTATAAATGGAAACACAAACCAAAATAGCCAATCATGATCCCCATTTGGAAACAAACATATAGAAACACAACTTCTTGGCCAACTTCAGGTGGTCTTCCACCTCTTGCCATCCTTGTCCTTCACAACTAGATTCTCTCAACCTTTTAAAACACCCTTCCATGCTTTTCTATCCATGGACTTCAGAAAAGCTACCATTCTGACTTTCCACCAGTCATAGTTTGAACCATCCAACATGGGTGGTCTGTTGTTGTATCCTCCTTTTTTCTCCATAGTGCCATAAAATATTGAAGAATGGAAAAACACAAGAAAGGGGGATTTGAATTGGGATTTTTTAAACTTAAAGAAAATAACATGTTGGTTATCCTGGTTCGTTTGAACTCAAACTACTCCAGTACACCCGCCAAGGTGATTTCGCCTCTCTCAACGAGGTCTTAATCCACTAATCAATCTTGATTACAAATCTACTATGACAACCGTCAAAGTCTTCTTGAGTATAAACCACAAGCCATTTTTTCTCAAGGAATTTCTCTAAATAGTATTTGAATAAAAGTGTACAAGAATGTTTTCTAATAAAAAAGTATCACAAGTGATGTTTTACACAGTTTTAATTTTTGACGTTTGAGGATGATAGAGATAGCTGCTTTACTGTGCGTGAAAAATCGTAAACGATTTATCCTTCAAACTTTATTTAAATAGGCGAAGCATGTAGGAGCTTTTGGAATGTTGATCAATGACAATTAAAGAGCTTTCCAAAAATAAATATCATTGTTCCCTTTCAGCCGTTACTTTTGAAATGGAATTAATTTATTTGTAACGCTTCAGAACATGCTTGCTTCAGAAGATGAAAATATTAGTTTCTTCTTTCTAGAGCTTTGTAGATCATAAATACGGAGTCCTGTTTGCAGCGTTAGAACTTCTTTAAGAGATGCTTATAATCAGAGTTGAAACAACTTTTTAACTCATCTTCTGATCTTCTTCCATCATAACTTCTCTGCAAAACAAAATATAAATTTAGGGAGCATAATTTTTCTTTTTGTTTGTTATCATTAAAACTCTTACAAGGGTTGTAGAATCAAACTATGTTCTAAAAATCTCCCCCTTTTTGATGATGACAAAAACTAGGATATTTCAATAGAGACAGAAAGAACATAAAGCATTATAAGGTCTCCCCCTGAGTTGAATACTCAAATAGAGAAGAAATACTTCCCTGAAGTTTATTCTTATTAGAGTTTTTGATGCGTCTACTTCTGTCTTCACCAGAGTTTTATTCCTGTTTTGCTTTCAGAAAAAAATGAGAAGTTATGATATTCAAAATGTTTGAGACCGCGTCTCGATACTGTTATTAGAAATATCTTACGTTCTCCCCCTTTTTGTCAAGAATCAAAAAGCAATATAAACACTTTAAGCAATAAAAGATGAGTTGTATTAAAAAGGATTGAAATGACACATTCAGAAGAAAACAAAAAAAAATGGACACAGTAAAGAAAACAATTTTCAAAACTAAGACTGAGGTGGAGGAAGTCGTGTGAACAGGGCTCCCAACAAATTTTTAATCTAAGTTTTTGACTCTTCTTGTTTTCCCAGCATCCCTTTCATTTCCTTGCATGTGTCATCTTGCTTGTCTAAACTCTCCTTGAACACTGTATTTTCTTTCTTCAACTCCTCTAGAGTTTGCAGAACCAAAGATGAAGAAGGTATATCAACAGAAGGTGCCACCTTTTCAGAGCAAGCTGCGGCAGATTCTGACTCAGTAGCTTCTTCAATTTCCTTGCCTTTATCTTAAACTGTAACTAGAGGCAGAGTATCAGAGCATGGTTTATTAACTTCTGAAGGCTGGTGATATTCCCAAGGGGCATTGTCCAGCAGAAGAAGAGGTTTCTTTTCCCAGTGGCGCAGAACTTGATCCTTGAAAACATTCAGCTGATCACAAAAGTTCTGTTGAGAAATTTCATAACTTAACTCCTTAAGTTTCTGGGATTCAGAATTGAACCATTCTCTGAACTGGTTCCAGTGTGAATCAGAAGCAGATTCTCTAAGCAGGCTAGCTTCAAAGAGTTAACCCATTAAATTATCTCTGTTTCAAATATCAGAAATTTTTTACCAACATCTGCCTTGGTGATTTTTGGTTTTGGTTTTGGGATGGCAATTTTTTGAGAACTAGAGGCAAGATTGTCCAGCGCTTATAAGTCTATTATTGTACGAAGGTGATCTTCTGGATGGTTGATTGGAGAGGGAGAATAAAAAATAACAATGGGTGAATGAGGTGTGTTTGGTTGAGTGGAATGGTAGGGAGATGGAATTTCTGGGATGTCGTGGATTGTGATTGGTTGTTGGACCATGAGAGGGCATGTTATTCTAGGAATGGGTGAAGTGGTATCAGAGTAAAAATTTGGATTTTATGATCGGGGAGCGTGAAAGTTTGGATTTTCAGAGTGGGGAGCTTGGAAGTTTGGGTTTTGTGAGTGGCGAGCTTGGAACACCGGATCAAATTCATCAATATCAGAAAGAACTTGAGCAAGTTCTGGCTGATTTTGGTCAAGATGGGTAGTAGAAGGTGGTTCGTCTAGAATGTTTTCTAGATTAAGTGAAGGGTCAAACTCAATATCAAAATCATCAAAGATTTGCGATGAAGGGTCTTCTGTGGGTTTTAGAGAGGAGGGAGTTTAAGATATTGATAAAAGAATTGATTCCATAACAAAAGTAAAAGAAGAATTACCTTTCTTCTTAGCAGCCTTGGGAACCTTCTGAGAAGATCCTTCACCAGCAACTTTCCTTTTCCTTGATTTCTTGAGTACAATCTCCGAATCCTGTTGTCGCAGACCACGAATGTTCCCTTCTGGATTTGTCCCGTCCATTTTGCAAGCTTCTAGATATCTGACAATAATTTCTGGAGAAGCATCTGTTTGAGATAAAAGAGGGAAATCCTTCAAAGGAACTCTTCTTGTTGTAATGACTTCCTTTGTTGTTACTGTTGGATCCTTCTTGATGGTGTCAATGATATTCATTTTCTCCAGATTCTTCGCATTTAGAGGTTTTCCAGCACATGCTTCTAGAGTGCTGGCCAGTTGAACCTCAGTCAGATATTCTACCAGTTTGTTCAAAGTCAGAATATCTGGTATGAGTCTTCCCAGAGGTATCCAATCCCTTTTGTTAGAACATAGTTTGATTCTACAACCCTTAATTATATTTTTGATGATAACAAACACAAAGAACAAATATGCACTCTAAATTTGTGTTATTTTGTATGTAGAAGTTCTGACCGAAACAACATCAGAAATTAAGCTACAGAAGCTTTCAAGCTGAGGTAATCAGAATCTGCGCTGAAGAATGATGATCAGAACCTACCCTGAAGTGAAGAATACTCTGATTCTAAACAGAAGGTTCATATACCATCAGATCCTCACATCTCTGAGTCATCAATATTCTGAAGCAATTGCAGCATGTAAGATTCTAAGTTCTGAAGCGTTACTATTCAATCAAGACAGCATCACATGCAACGACTTCACTCAGACAAGAATCATCTCAATATGGAAACAGCATTGAATGTCCATTCTCACGCTTTATGTTGGACATGACTTTCATGCCTATATAAACAAGCTTAGAGGACAAATCATTTACGTTTTTTGATACAACTATAACATACCTCTAAAATGCTGCAATCTTACATATTCATATATACGCTCAAAATTGTGTAAAATATCACAGTTGTGATATAGTTTTTGTAAGGAAAAACAACAATATACATTATAGTCTTTTATCTTAATTAAGATATTTTCCTTGAGATTAACCGGGTTGTGGTTGTACCCAAGAAGACTTTGGCAGTTGTCAAAGTAGTGTTGTAATCATTTTTTGATTAGTGAATTAAGTCCTCGTTGGAGAGAGGCGAAATCACCTTGGCGGGTGGACTGGAGTAGTTTGAGATCAAACGAACCAGGATAAAAATATTGTGTCTACTGCGCTTTTGATTTTATGTTTCAATTCAACCACCCTTCTTGTGTTTTTCACTTCTTTAATTGGCATCAGAGCGCCTGGTTCTGAGTTCATACACTTAACCGTGTCAGTATAAGATCCAAGCTTTAGAAAAACACTATGGTGGGACCAAGCCAAAACATCAGCAATGACTATCCTGAGGACAAGGACAGAATCAGCGGCAAACCTCCAGTCTTTGATGGAGAAAATTTTGACTACTGTAAAGACAGAATTGAGAGCTTCTTTCTGGCTCATGATGCTGATATATGGGACATGGTAATTGATGGATACACAAATCTAGTAGATGAAAGTGGTCAGAAGATAGACAGAAAAAGGATGTCTGACCAGCAAAAACGTGATTTCAGAAACCACCATAAAGCCAGAACAATACTTCTCAGTGCTATCTCATGCTCAGAATATGAGAAAATCTCAAACAGAGAGACAGCCAAAAACATGTTTGACTCTCTGAGAATGACGCATGAAGGCAACATACAAGTCAAAGAAATCAAAGCCCTTGCGCTCATTCAGAAATATGAATCATTCAAGATGGAAGATAGTGAATCCATAGAAGCAATGTTCTCAAGATTCCAGATTCTTGTTGTTGGGCTGAAGGTTCTTGACAAAGGATATTCTACTGCTGATCACGTAAAGAAGATCATCAGAAGTCTAACCAAGAACTGGAGGCCAATGGTCACTGCACTTAAGCTAGCTAAAGACCTCAACAAGATATCTCTGAAGGAACTTGTCAGCTCCCTCAGAAGTCACGAGATAGAGCTAGAAGAAGATGAGCCTCAAAAGCAAGGTAAACCTCTAGCATTAAAACCTAAAAAAAATATGATTATAAGGTTTTGCAGGCTATGGAAGAAACCTCTGATGGATCCTCATCAGAAGAAGATGAATTGTCTCTTCTCTCCAGAAGGGTCAATCAACTAGGGAAGCAGAGACAAAGGAAATTCAGAAACCCGAGAAGATCAGAGAATCAAAATGAATCCTCCTCCAGATACAGAAAGTATGAGTCCTCCTCTGGACACAGAAGATCTGAAGGTTCCTCAGGACACATAAAGTCAAATAACAAGGACATCATCTGCTATGAGTGTAATGATAAAGAGCACTACAAAAGTGTCTGTCCAAGGCTTCAGAAGGAGAAGCCCACAAAGAAGTTCTTCAAGGAGAAGAATAAAAGCCTCATGGCAACATGGGACAATTCAGACACCTCTGATGCTGACTCAGAGTCAGATGATGAAAGAGCCAACATAGCTCTCATGGAAAATGTGGCAGAAGACAATGAAGCTTCTGGTTCAGACTCAGAATCAGACACATAAGAGGCATTCCCTGATTTCACTATTAATTTTACTAAGGCTGAACTTGCAGAAAGTCTGAATGAAATTCTGGAAAGGTATCAACAAATCAGAGTCAAATTCAAGAACCTGAAAAGGGATCTTGTCTCCGACTCTGAAAAGACTGAGAGTCTTAGATTAGAGAGTTCTGAGTTAAAAGAAAAGATTTCAAAATTAGAAAATGATTTACAAAACTCTCAGAAGGAAATAATCTCAGAGACTCCCAGTAATGCTGATAAGATCATCAAAGAGTATGATCACAACTTTCAGAAGTTTCTGGCTAAAAACATAGATAGAAGCAAGATGGCTTCAATGATCTATTGAGTTAGCAGGAATGGAAGAAAAGGAATAGGATACCAGGGTAAGGTAACTCCACCTAAGAAAGTCATGCACCTTGTCATAAAACGCACACCACTAAAATCACACTTCACATATGGGCACACACACGACCTAAAATACACTAGTAATGATTACTCTGTCAAACCAAAATTCAACCAGAATTTTGGTAAAACTAACAAACCAGGACCCAAAAAGATATGGGTACCTAAGGACAAAATTATATATGTAGAAAATATCTTTAGCATCAAGGCTAAAACACCAGTCATGGTACCTGGACTCTGGATTCTCTCGACACATGACGGGAAGAAAGCATATGTTCCAAAGCCTGGAACTTAAACCTGGAGGCTACATGGGCTTTGGAGGCAACCAAAGAGGTAAGATCATTGTCTCTGGAATAGTAGGTAATGGTAATCTTCCTTCTATAAATAATGTGCTTTTAGTTGATGGATTAATGCATAACCTGTTATCCATAAGTCAATTAAGTGACAACGGTTATGATATAATATTTAATCAAAATTCATGCAAAGTTGTTAGTCAGAGAGATGGAACTATCCTTTTTAATGGAAAGAGGAAAAACAACATTTATAAGATAAAACTTTCTGAACTAAAGAGTCAGAATGTAAAATGTCTTCTCTTTGTTAACAACGAGCAATGGGTCTGGAACAAAAGATTGGGGCATGTTAGTATGAGAAGAATATCTCAGATTAACAAACTCAATCTGGTCAGTGGACTTCCTAATATGAAGTTCAAATCAGATTCTCTGTGTGGAGCATGTCAGAAAGGCAAATTTGCAAAACCTGCTTTTAAATATAAAATGTTGTTTCCACCTTTAAGCCATTTGAACTTCTGCACATAGACTTATTTGGAACAATAAAAATTGGGTTTGTTATTGGCAAGAAGTATGGGTTAGTGATTGTAGATGACTATAGAAGATGGACATAGGTAAAGTTCTTAAGACACAAGGACGAGTCACATTCTGTGTTCGTTGCATTCTGTAACCATGTTCAGAATGAAAAGGATCTTAGAATTGTCAAAGTCAGAAGTGATCATGGTAGAGAATTTGAAAATTAAAAATTTGAAACATTTTTTAATGAAAAAGGCATCTTGCATGACTTCTCTTGTCGTAGAACTCCACAACAAAATGGAGTTGTAGAACGAAAGAACAGAACACTGCAAGAAATGGCCAAAACCATGACCAATGAGACTAACATTGCTAAGATCTTCTGGGAATAAGCAATTAACACAACGTGTTACATTCAGAATAGAATCTCTATAAGACCTATTTTGGAAAAGACTCCATATGAATTATGGAAGAACAGAAAGCCCAACATTTCTTATTTCCATCCTTTTGGATGCACCTGTTTTATTCTGAATACTGAAGATCATCTGAACAAGTTTGACTCTAAAGCACAAAAGTGAATTATGTTAGGATACTCTGAACGCTCAAGAGGGTATATAGTATACAATAAAGAAACACAGATTGTTGAAAAGTCAACCAGTGTTAGATTTGATGATAAGCTTCACCCTCAAAAGTCAAAGCAGAATGAATCTTTTGCAGATATAGAAGTTAAATTCACAGGTACTGAAGACAACCCATCAGAAGTTCCCAATAGAGACGCTCCAACAACTTCAGCAAGAAATATTATAAGTGATCATGTACCTTATGTTGATCAACTCCAAAAAAGGTTATCCAGAAGCAGCATAGCTCATCCAGAAGATAAGATCTTGTGAAAGAAGGATGGTCCAATCAGAACAAGATCAATATTTAGAAACTCTGAAGAATCCCTCATGGCACTGGTCTCTTTGATTGAACCAACAACAATTGATGAAGCTCTTCTGGACAATGACTGGATTCTTGCAATGCAGGAAGAATTAAATCATTTCACCAGAAATGACGTATGGGATCTGGTTCCCAAACCAAAAGGATTCAACGTCATTGGAACAAAGTCTATGTTCAGAAACAAACTGAACGAGCAAGGAGAAGTCATCAGAAACAAAGCATGACTGGTGGCACAAGGTTATAATCAGCAAGAGGGGATAGACTATACAGAAACCTTTGCTCCAGTCGCCAGGTTAGAATCTATCAGACTCTTAATCTCATTTTCTGTAAACAATGGCATCACTATGTATCAGATGGATGTCAAAAGTGCATTCCTAAATGGCTACATAGATGAAGAGGTTTATGTGCACCAACCCCCTGGGTTTTAAAGTTCCAAACACCCAGAACATGCTTTCAAACTAAAGAAGTCACTCTATGGTCTGAAATAATCTCCCAGAGCTTAGTATGAAAGACTAAGTAACTTCCTGTTAGAAAAGGAATTCACCATAGGGAAAGTGGACACAACCTTGTTCTGTAAGACATTTAAGAATGACATTTTAGTTTGTCAGATTTATGTAGATGATATCATATTTGGATCCAGTAAACCTTCTCTGGGAAAAGAATTTGCTAAGTGCATGCATGCAGAGTTTGAGATGAGCTTAATGGGGGAACTCAAATTCTTTCTGGGCATTCAGATAAACCAAACTCCAGAAGGAACTTACATTCATCAGAGCAAATATGTCAGAGAACTTCTGAAGAAATTTGACTTCTCATAATGTAAGCCCTCAAAGACTCCAATGTATCCCACGTGCATTCTGGGAAAGTAGGAAGAATCAAGCACTCAGATTAAGAGCTTGTTGGAAGCATTGTTCACACGTCTTCCCCCTCCTTCTTAGATTTTCTTTAAACTGTTTATCTGTAATTTTTTATCTTATCCTCCTTGTTTTCTGAAAATTGTCATTGCATTCTGTTTTCAATATAATTCATCTTTTTGACTCTGATTATATTGCTTTTTGATACCTGACAAAAAGGGGGAGAAAGTAAGATATTTTCAATAACAGTATACCGGGACAAAGTTTCAATCATTCTAAATATCTTAACCTCTATATTTTCTGAAAATCTTGAACACGGATACATTCTGATAAGGACAAAAGGAGATGCATCAAAAGCTCTGACGAGAAGGAACTTCAGGGAAGTAATCAACTCAGGGGGAGTCCCTCTTAAGCTTTTTGTTCTATATTTTTTCATTGAAAATCCTAGTTTTTGTCATCATAAAAAAGGGGGAGATTGTTATAACATAGTTTGATTCTACAACCCTTAATTAGAGTTTTGATGATAACAAACACAAAGAATAAATATGCACTCTAAATTTGTGTTATTTTGTATGCATAAGTTCTGACCGAAACAACATCAAAAATTAAGCTACAGAAGCTTTCAAGCTAAGGTAATCAGAATCTGCACTGAAGAATAATGATCAGAACCTGCGCTGAAGTGAAGAATATTCTGATTCTGAACAGAAGGTTCATATACCATCAGATCCTCACATCTATGAGTCATCAATATTCTGAAGCAATTGCAGCATGCAAGTTCTAAGTTCTGAAGCGTTACAATTCAATCAAGACAACATCATATGCAACAACTTCATTCAGACAAGAATCCTCTCAATATGGAAACAGCATTGAATGTCCATTATCACGCTTTATGTTGGACAGGATTTTCATGCATATATAAACAAGCTTAGATGACAAATCGTTTACGTTTTTTGATACAACTGCAACATACCTCTAAAACGCTGCAATCTTACATATTCATATATACGCTTAAAATTATGTAAAATATCACAATTGTGATACCGTTTTTGTAAGGAAAAACAACAATATACAATATAGTCTTTTATCTTAATTAAGCTAGTTTTCCTTGAGATTAACCAGGTTGTGGTTGTACTCAAGAAGACTTTGGCAGTTGTCAAAGTAGTGTTGTAATTAGTTTTTGATTAGTGAATTAAGTCCTTGTTGGAGAGAGGCGAAATCACCTTGGCGGGTGGACTGGAGTAGTTTGAGATCAAACAAACCAGGATAAAAATATCGTGTCTACTGCGCTTTTGATTTTAAGTTTCAATTCAACCCCCCCATTCTTGTGTTTTTCACTTCTTCACCTTTTAGTCCTTTCTTCTTCTCTAGTCTCTTTGACGTTTGTCTTCATATGATTAAACAACAGATGGGGAAGATTGACCCTTGCCTTGGTTGCAATGAAGTACAGAAGAAATTTCTGATCAATGTTGATATAGTCTGGAGAACTTGTGGGTTTTCTGTGGTTGATGCAGCCCAAGATGATTTTTGACCAAATTTTGAAGTAGTCTTTCAGATCTTTGATTTTGTTTGAAGGTTGGCCAGAAGAAAATATCTCTTTTGAAATCATTGTTAGGTCAGAGCATTTTTATGCCATGTTGCTGCAATAAATGCCTTCGCTGTCATGACCTATCAAACCCGCAATAAGATCTTCAAAAATTACTATTTTCTTTCCCATCACAAAAGAAATAACTTGATGTTTTGAAGCAGTAGCGTGAATCCAGAATTCTTTAAATAATCTTGGAAAGACTGGACCCAGTAGACGATCAAAATACTTTGTCCACCCTTGAAGTTCAACATCAGGAGTAAGGTCGTAACCATTTTCCTTCAAACTGAATAAGTTCACAATGAGTTCACAAAGAACTTCTAGCGAATCAATGGGAGTCAGGAGTGTTCTTGAAGGTTCTTCATACCTGTCTGCTGTTGAAGAAGAAGAGACAGGAACACTTTGAGAGCTTTGAGCAGAAGCCATTGTTCACACAAACTTTTTGAAGGTTTTTTGAAAGAAAATTGCACACAAATAGTAGAGAGAAGAAGTGAGAGTAAAAAAGTGAAAGTGAAAGTGAACGGTGTATTTAAAGAAATAGAAAACTTAATTAACAAGAAAAGAGTGAAAATAAATGATTACATAGCATTATTGATTCCTGAAAAATAGGGATATGGCGTAGAGATATAAAACAGTTACCGATACGACACGAGTCTCAATGTATCCAATCACGCTTTAGTCTATTCAGAATTTGAACACTTATAACGCCTTAGATGAAACTCTTGTGAGATGATGACAGATGTTGATGTTGTGAACTGTTTGGGAACTATTCAGGTCTTTTTAGATAGATTCTGATACAACAGTCCTTCTAACTTCTGAAGAATTATTGATCAGATGTTCACCAAAAAAACATAAAATTCCGAGGGTTAAAGAATACATAAATAAAACTTTTATTCTGGACATAATTTCATGCTGAGATGTTTCAGAATGAAATTAAACCTCTATTCAGAAAGGGGTTTAGTGAAGACATCAGCCCGTTGATGGTCCGTGTCAATGAATTTTAATGAAATAATTTCTTTCTGAGTATAGTCCCTAATGAAGTGATGTTTTATTTCTATATGCTTAGCCTTATAATGTAAAATAGGATTTCTAGATAAACAAATGGCAGAAGTATTATCATAGTGTATAGGAATGTTACGCTCAAATATGTTGAAGTCTTCAAGCTGGCTTTTCATCCAGAGCATCTATGTTCTGCATCCAGCTGCTGCTATATATTCAAATTCAGCTATTGATAATGCAATTATGGATTGCCTCTTGCTGGACCACGAGATCAAATTTTCTCCCAGAAATTCCAGCTTCCGGAAGTACTTTTTCTTTCTAATCTGTCTCCAGCAAAGTCAGCATCACAATACCCTACTTATTTGTATCCTTTGGTTTTTCTATAAAACAGACCAAGATTAGTAGTACCTTTCAAATACTTGAAAATTCGCTTAACAACTGTTAAGTGAGATTCTCTAGGATCTGATTGGAATCTAGCACATAGACATACATTATACAGAATACCAGGTCTAGAAGCTGTAAGATATAAGAGAGACCCAATCATACCTCTGTAGATCTTTTGTTCTACCTTTTTACTTACCTCTTCCTTTTCCAGAATGCATGTAGGATGTATTAGAGTTTTGGCTGGCTTACATTCTGATAGGTTGAATATCATCAGAAGTTCTTTGACATACTTGCTTTGGTGTATGTATGTTCCTTCTGGAGTTTGATTGATCTGGATGCCTATAAAGAAATTGAGTTCTCCCATCAAGCTCATTTCAAACTCTGCCTGCATAGACTTAGCAAATTCTCTTCCCAAGGAGGTTTTAGTAGATCCAAAAATAATATCATCTACATAAATTTGACAAACTAAAATATCATTTTTAAATGGCTTACAGAATAAAGTTGTGTCCACCTTCCCTTTGGTAAAATCATTTTCTAACATAAAGCTATTTAGTCTTTCATACCAAGCTCTGGGAGCTTGTTTCAGACCATATAGTGGTTTCTTTAGTTTAAATACATATTCTGGATGTTTTGAATTTTCAAAACCAGGGGGTTGGTGCACATAAACTTCTTCATCAATGTACCCATTTAAGAATTCACTTTTGACATCCATCTGATAGAGAGTGATGCCATTATTTACAGCAAAATAAATTAAAAGTCTGATAGATTCTAACCTGACGACTGGAGCAAAGGTTTCTGTATAGTCTATCCCCTCTTATTGACTATAACCTTGTGCCACCAGCTGTACTTTATTTCTGATGACTTCTCCTTGTTCATTCAGTTTGTTTCTGAATATCCATTTGGTTTCAATGATGTTGAACCCTTTTGGTTTGGGAACCAGATCCCACACATCATTTTTGGTGAATTGGTTTAATTCTTCCCACGTTGCAATTATCCAATCATTGTCCAGAAGAGCTTCGTCAATGGGAGTTGGCTCAATCAGAGACACTAATCCCATGAGAGATTCTTCAGAGTTTCTGAATGTGGATCTTGTTCTGATTGGGTCTTCTTTCTTTCCCAGAATTTTGTCTTCCGGATGAGCTAAGCTGCTTCTGGATTGTCTTTTATGGAGAGGCTCTTCAGATGTTACTGTAATATTTGTAACATCTTCTTCTTGTGTTGTCTGTGACTCTTTGTGAGAAACTTCTGATGTAATGTCTTTAGTACCTGTAAATTAGACTTCTATATCTGCAAAATATTTATCTTGCTTTGACTTTTGAGAGCCAAGCTTATCATCAAATCGGACACTGATTGACTCTTCTACAATCCATGTTTCTATGTTGTATACTCTATAGCCTCTTGAGCGTCCAAAGTATCCTAACATAATACACTTTTATCCTTTAGTGTCAAACTTGTTCATATGTTCTTTAGTGTTCAGACTAAAACAAGTACATATGGAGTCTTGTTGGACTTTCTGTTCTTCCACAATTCATATGGAGTCTTATCCAGAATAGGTCTTATGAAGATTCTATTTTGAATGTAACACATTGTGTTAATTGCTTCTGCTCAGAAGTTCTTAGCAATGTTAGTCTCGTTGATCATGGTTCTGGCCATTTCTTGTAAAGTTCTATTCTTTCGTTCTACAACTCCGTTTTGTTGGGGAGTTCTAGGACAAGTGAAATCATGAGAGATGCCATCCTCATTGAAAAATAGTTCAAATTTTTTATTTTTAAATTCTCCACCATGATCACTTCTGACTTTAACAATTCTAATATCTTTTTCGTTTTGGACTTGGTTACAGAAGGCAAAGAACACAGAGTGTGACTCTTCCTTGTGTCTTAAGAACTTTACCCATGTCCATCTGCTATAGTAATCTACGATCACTAATCCATACTTCTTTCCATTATTGGATGTAGTTTTCACTGGTCCAAATAGATCTATATGCAAAAATTCTAATTGTCTAGAGGTAGAAACGACATTTTTTACTTTAAAAGAGGGTTTTGCAAACTTTTCTTTTTGACATGCTTCATACAGAGCATCTGAGCCGAACTTCAAGTTAGGAAGTCCTCTGACCATATTGAGTTTGTTAATATGAGATATTCTTCTCATACTAACATGCCCCAATATTTTGTTCCAGACCCATTGCTCATTGTTAAAAGACAATAGGAATTTTACATTCTGACTTTTCAGTTCTGAAAGTTTTATTTTGCAAATGTTGTTCTTTCTCTTTCCATTAAAGAGGATAGATCCATCTTTCTGACTAACTGCTTTACAGAACTTTTGATTAAAGATTATATCACAACCGCTATCACTTAATTGACTTATGGATAACAAGTTATGCATTAGTCCATCTACTAACAAAACATTAGTTATAGAGGGAAGATTACCGTTACCAATAGTTCTAGAGCCAATGATCTCCCCCTTCTGATTGCCTCCGAACCCTACGTAGCCTCCAGATTTAAGCTCCAGGCTTTGGAACATATGCTTTCTTCTCGTCATGTGTCGAGAGCATCTAGAGTCCAGTTACCAGGATTGGTGTTTCAGTCTTGCTGTTAAAGATATTTGCAACATAGACAATTTTATCCTCAGGTACCCATATCTTTTTGGGTTCTTGTTTGTTAGAGTTACCAAAATTCTGTTTGTCACCAATTTTATTCAGAGGAGTGCGTTTAATCAACAATTCCTTAACTTTCTTTGGTTGGGATACTTTAACTTTGTATCCTATTCCTTTTCTTCCATTTCTGCTAACTCCATAGATCATTGAAGTCATCTTATTTCTATCTATGTTTTTAGCAAGAAGTTTCTGAAAGCTATGATCATATTCCTTTATGATCTTATCAGGGTTACTAGGAACTTCTGAGATAGTTTCCTTCTGAGTATTTTGTAATTAATTTTCAAGTTTTGAAATTTTTTCTTTCAGCTCGAGTTTTCCGATCTCAGTTTCTTAGTTTCTTCAGAGTCAGAAACTAGATCCTTTTTCAAGTTCTTGTTTATGACTCAAATTTTCTGATATCTTTCTATAATTTCTAACAGACTCTCTTCTAATTGAGATTTAGAAAAGTTAGAAAATAACTCTTCTGCCTCTGAGTTTGATTCTGATCCAGATGATTCAATATCATTTGATATGTTGGCCATAAGGGAAATGTTGGCTCTTTCATCTTCTGATTTTGTGTCTTCTGATTCCTTCTGAGTCACCCCATGTTGCCATGAGACTTTTCTTATTTTCCTTAAAGAACTTAATTTTAGGTTTAGACAATCTCTTTTATAATTCCCTTGTTCATTGCATTAATAGCAGACAATGTCTTTGTTACTTAACTTTTTGTATCCAGAAGATCGTTCAGACTTTATGTATCCAGACGATGGTTCAGACTGATTCCTTGTTCTTCTGAAATTTTTGAACTTACTTTGCCTGTGCTTCCACAGCTGATTGACTCTTCTGGAGAGATGAGACAGTTTGTCTTCTTCTGATGAAGATCCACCATAGATTTCTTGTATTGCCTACAAAACTTTAGAATCATATTTTTTGTTCGATTTAAGGGATAAAGACTTACCTTGATTCTGCGGCTCATCTTCTTCTAACTCTATCTCATGACTTCTGAGAGAGCTGACAAGTTCTTCGAGAGAGATTTTTTTCATATATTTGGCCAGTTTGAGAACAGCGACCATGGGTCTCCATTTCTTTGGTAAACTTCTGATGATCTTCTTTACATGATAAGCAGTTGAGTACCCTTTATCCAGAACTTTTAGCCCAATAACCAGAATTTGAAATCCTGAGAACATTGTTTCAATGGTTTCATCTTCTTCCATTTTGAAGTCTTCATACTTCTGAATGAGCACAATAGCTTTAGTTTCTTTAACTTGCATGTTGCCTTCATGCGTCATTCTCAAGGAATCAAACATGTGCTTTGTCGACTCTCTGTTTGTGATCTTCTTATACTCTGTGTATGAGATAGCCCTCAAGAGAATAGTTCTGACCTTGTGATGATTTCTGAAGTCTCTCTTTTGATGATCTGACATTCTTTTTTTGTCAATCTTCTGACCTCTTTCATCAAAAGGATGTATGTACCGATCAATCACCATATCCCAGAGATCAGCGCCATCATCCAGAAAGAAACTTTCGATTCAATCTTTCCAGTAATCAAAGTTCTCTTCATCAAATATTGGAGGTTTGCCGCTAATTCTGTCTTTCTCATCATGGTAGTCATTGCTGATGTTCTGAATTGGTCCCACCATAGTGTTTTTCTTAGCTTGGATCTTTTACTGACACGGTTAAGTGCTTGTACTCAGAACCAGACGCTCTGATGCCAATTGAAGAATGTAAAAACACAAGAAAGGGGGGTTTAAATTGGGATTTTTAAAACTTAAATAAAATACAATGTTGGTTATCCTGGTTCTTTTGAACTCAAACTACTCCAGTCAACCCACCAAGGTGATTTCACTTCTCTCAACGAGGTCTTAATCCACTAATCAATCTTGACTACAAATCTACTATAACAACCGTCAAAGTCTTCTTGAGTATAAACTACAAGCCGGTTTTTCTCAAGGAATTTCTCTAAACAGTATTTGAATAAAAGTGTACAAGAATGTTTTCTAATAAAACATTATCACAAGTGATGTTTAACACATTTTAAATTTTGGACATTTGAGGATGATATAGATAGCTGCGTTACTGTGCGTGAAAAATCATAAATGATTTATCCTTCAAACTTTGTTTAAATAGGCGAAGCATGTAGGAGCTTTTTGAATGTTGATCAATGACAATTAAAGAGCATTCCAAAAATAAAGATTCTTGTTCCCTTCCAGCCGTTACTTTTAAAATGGAATTAATTTATTTGTAACGCTTCAGAACATGCTTTCTTCAGAAGATGAAAGCATCCGTTGCTTCTTTCCAGAGCTTTCTAGATCAGAAACAGGGAGTCCTGTTTGCAGCGTTATAACTTCTTTAAGTGATGTTTATAATTAGATTTGAAACATATTTTTAACTCATCTTCTGATCTTCTTCCATCAGAACTTCCCTACAAAACAGAATATAAATTTAGGGAGCATAATTATTCTTTGTGTTTGTTATCATCAAAACTCTTATAAGGGTTGTAGAATCAAACTATGTTCTAACAAATATGTCCCTAAATCTCACCCAATAAAAATAATAGGGTGACACTCTTGATGCCAATTGAAATTCTAGCACGCACAATATCAAATGTCAAGACTGATGTCTTAACAACATACACAATGTCACAACATATGTTATAAAATCTGATGAGAGCAAACAGACTTGCTAAAAACAGAAAGATTATGCAGGAAGATAAAGTACATAAACTTAAAGAACACAAGGAATTATTAACCTAGTTCGGTGCAACTCACTTACTCTGGGGGATATCAAGCAAGAAAGGAAATCCACTATTAGAAGTATTAATCCGAAGCTAAATAGTACGAGTTTACACTTCTCACTTAAGCCCTACCCAGTGCAACTTCTACCTAGGCACCTCCTAAATATAAGAATCCCTATCACTTCCAATCACCGCAAAGATATCAAATAATCCCAGTCCCAGGGAATGTCTCAAGAAACAAAAAAAGAATAACACAATTCCCAATTACAAATACATAGTTTTCTTACAAGCTTCACTAAGAAAAATACTCAACTCTTGTTTAAAAGCTTCGAGGAGAATAATAACTTGATGAACAAGTAACAATCAGTCAACTCAAATGCATCAAAGAAACATGAGGACATACAAATAAACATACAGAGAACCTAAGGAACTATCAAACCCTAAACCCTTATTTTTCACAAGGTTTTACAATAAACATTATGCTTTTAAAAAACTAGGTCTTGGACGACTCCTTACATAGACTTCTGCAATTGGGCTTGGACTCTTCAATCAAATATAATCTTTAGCTCTAAATCTTTGCAGAATATTCTCAACAAAAATAGAAACAAAACAAATCTTTCAAATATTTCCTAAAAATTCTCAAAGATCCTTTTTGTGAAATAAATCTGATCTACAATTATTTCTAACAATACTTGATTTCCTGCGCCTTTAATGAGTATTATAAACCTCTAGAATCTCATATTTTTCAATCAAATCTTCAAGGTTAAATATTCAGATGTAATGTTATAATGTTCCATTGAAACATGTTACAACATCTGATAGATCATCTGTCAAATAAGTACCTATAAACACTATTGTACCAGCTGCTCAAGATGATATGACATCTTGTTCAACATTGGGTTGTAATACATGTTTTTCCCAATGAAACATGTTTTGATAGAATTGTTGTTAACTCCTTGTTTTACAAAATGGTTGTCAACCATAAAATCATAGACCCAACATGTATGAACTGTGATAGTTCATATTTGTTTTTTGTCTGGTGTGAAGGCTAATATGGGTGTGTGCTAGGGCCTATGTTTCTATGGAATTTCCCAAGACCTCTCTTAGGCACATCTAAGGTGTAGAGGTCTATTTGCTTACATCTTATTCTAAAAGCTTGAAGGAGAAAGATGATAAAAGCAATTCATGACCTTTCATGAGTTCCCTTGTTATATCAAATTTTTTTAGCTCCTTAGAAGTAATATAAAAGGGAGGGCTTTATGATATGGTTTCTGATGAAGGGTTATCCTATGATGACTGCGTTTCTTAGGAGATAATTTCAACCAGGTATCATGAAGAGTGGATAAAAGGTCTAGTCAAAATTTCTATAACTTTAGTTCTGACATCAGCATTTAACAAAAGGTTGGTTTTCTATCAATGTGGTAATACTGTTGTTGGATCTGCAAAAACTGATCTAGAGCTGCTGATAAAGAATTATGATATCATGTTGAGCTGTCTACTTCTTTCAAAGGATAGGGTTTCGAAAGTGAATAAGTCTATCAACAAGAAGATAACCTGAAGGTATTCTTGTCCATCAAAAGAATAATAAAATAGGTTGAGTCAATGATGTTAAATTATAACGTCTCATCGTCATAACATACATCAAGTTTCTCTAGCTAAAGGCCAAGTCTTGCATTCAAGATGTTACTCCTGTGGTAATCTTTGGGTACATCAGATTTTTTTGTGTCATGAGTGGATGGCTCTCTCAAAAAGACCTTCTCATCCCAAGAAATAACCAAGCAGTGGTTAAAATTCAAAGGAGATGCTTTTTGTCTTTTGTTTTTCTAATGATTTCAGAAAAAGAAGATAGGAATTATTATATTGGATGGGCTTGTCACATGTTTGAATTAAGAAAGTGGCTGGTGAGCATTATGTATCATTCTACCAGCTGTGTTACTTTGGTGTTGTGGCCAAAGATGAAGGTGCTGAGAAAATGGAGAGTTCAAGTTTCTATTGTCTTAATGATGCTCTCCTTGACTAAAGGTCTGACATCTAATATGATGAGCTATTTCTGTTGAGTGATCATTATCACTAACGAGGTGAATGAAGTTTAGATTTGGACGTTGGCTATTAATCTTTATTCTCTTATTCTGATCATCCAAGGAAGTTGGGGTGAAGATGTCTCACTAAAAGTGCAAACATTAGTTTGTTGCAATAATTCTTAAGCTTCCACTTGTGAATATCATGAAGTCTTATGCAAGGTGAGAGTGTTGTTAAACTAAGGTATGTTGTTGTGATGTTTGTTGATAATATTTGGTGAACTTTAGAAAAATAAATATCAAATCTATTTAAAGTTATCAAAACTATTTATCAACTTCTTCTAAGGAAAGTTGGGGTTCAGGAGGTGTTAAATGAAAATACTTTGAGTAAATTAGAATCAGGTATCTTTGAAGTCTTCAAAGATCTTTATAGATCTCAACTGTATTAAATGAATATCTTTGTTTTTCTCTATTGTTAGTAAAACCTATAAGAGATGATTTTGTGTTTAAGAAAGGGCACGCTGATGAATCTGATGTTGGGACATCATCTCACTAATAATCCAGAACACAAGGCTCTGAATAGCTATAGGCCCTGAATAAAATTTTTCTCAATTCAGCTAGAATTCAGAAGTTTTATCCAGAGGATTGGATATTATGATGTTTGATTTGTGAAAGGATATCAATTTTTATTTCTAAAACTGATGCTATCTTACATTCACAATTTATAGAGACATTAATAGGTGTAGTTTGGAATGAAGCTATTGACTTTATGAACTTTCAAGAACAAATCCAATTGAAGGTGATGTTATAGAAGAATGATTGTCCTTAGGAAGCAATCTTGTCTCCTAAATCAACCAAGTTATGTGTGTATCATAGTATTTACTAAGTATAAATTTAATGCTAAGGAAACTATTTCTCTTTAGTGTTTTCCATGCAATGTAAAAAAGGATGTTATGACATTGTGCGATAGCAAGTTGGTTACTATCTGTGTAATCAAGTTTGCAAGTTTTTCTTAACAAAGCTCGTTGATACCGGCCTTAGTCCGGTCAGTGATCTTGTTGTAATCAAAGGTATTCCCCTTAGCTTGGGATCCCTGGGGAGATATTATGAGAGAAAATTAGTAAGTCCTTAGATGCAAGTCAGATTGAAACCTTGAAGGGTGTTTTGGGAAGTTATTCCGCTATTGGGTCAATAACAACATAGGAGGTGTGTAAACTTTATTGTTTAGACAATTAGTTATGGTTGCCTAGATTGTGTTAGCTAAAGTTTTATTTCCCAGTAGTCAATGATTGAGAAGAGTAGAATAAAAAGAGAGTGTCTCTCTCTTGTGATAAGTGGTACATTGATGATAAGAGTAACTACACTTGCTTCGAAAACACTCTCATTGACTGAATCTTCGTTACAAGAAAGGTAGCCTCGCTCCCTATTTAAAAATCAGTCGTTATAGACAAAGCTTCAAGAGGAACAAATTGTGGCATAAGGATGATGCTATAAAGCTTCATTTGCTGGAAGCTAAGAAATTAAAGAGCGTTGATTCATATTATGTTGATCCAAAAAAATTTATTTGGTTGGTTACTAGCTTATCCATTTCAAGTTATTTCAATGTTCTATCTCGCATAACCTGCAACAAAAGCAAGGAGTGCAAGAGGTCATTCACAAGGGGAGAAAATTGTAAAAGTGTGTCTGTGTTACAACTATGTGTAGTGATGATGAGTCTTTGTTTTGAGAAGTTGATTTAGTTGATGGTTCAATTTGTGTCTCCATTATCTATTTGTGTTTTTTGTATTGCCTATGTGCAATATGTCCTAAAGTATTCCATTTTTCCATTGTGTACATTTCCTCCACTTTTTGTCAATATTTTGGCTAAAAAATAGGAATAAAGTGTGTTGTGTTGTGTCTTGATGTTATATCACATGTATTGACATGTTGATTAATATTGTGATAGGATTGTGCTACTACTGAGGGGGATTAGTCTTGTGTAGTTGCAGATGCTTACTGTATGCAACTATTGTAGAGGAGTGTGATAGTTTACTTATCATGCTTGTGTGCTTCTGCTGCTGCAAATGTGTTTTCTGGTGTGCAGAGATGTCAAACCAGATGTTCTGACACTACTTATGTGTGAACTAGGATAGCTCATGTTTGCTTTTTTAATGGAATTAGTCCCATATGTGTGAACTTAGATAGCTCATGTAGGTCGTTTTGGTTTTTCTTAGTTCTGGTCTATTAATTCCTTTGGTTGGGTTTCTGGTGACCGTGGATAAATAAATCTGGGATAATCAAGCTATCTAAAGTTGTGTTTTTATTCCTCTCTCCTCATTTTTTTGTGCTAAGAGTAATTTAGCCAAAATTTTCTAAAGGGGGAGATTGTTAGTACCATAGTTTTGTGATTGGCTAAATTTTGGTAAAACATGGTCTGTCATAATAGGTCTGATGTTATGTGCTTTTCAACCAGATGTCGAAGGCAATGTCATGACATCTTGCTCTGGTATAACAAGTGCAGTTATTTGGTATTTCTTGACAAGATTTGATTTTATTTTCTGAGATTCCTTTTGAATATATCTTAGTTATTTTTGTAGGTCAAGAAGATGTAATCTGGAACTTGTGAATCAAACCTCCAACAATATTAATGTTTCTAAATTTGGTTGATGAGACAATTTAGGATACTCAAAGATTTGTTCCAAGATTTAAGGAGATATTTTCTACAGCAATCAACGCTTGGATCAAGGAATAATTGAGCAGAGAATTCGAAGCCCATGGAATGCTGAAGCTTATAAAAGGAATACCAAGACCTAGGGAAAATTATTTCTTATTTTGTTTAGCTAAAAAATAAGGGTTTAGGTTTTGAAAGTCTCTTGATATCCTTGTGATGTAAGTCACCCTTTGTATCTTTTGATACATTATGGTAGACATAATGTTCTCACTCAGAAACCTTTAGGTAATTAGTTGAGTATTTTTCTCCTCTACGCTTTTAAGAAAAGAGTTGAGTAGTGTTCTTGGATGAAGCTTTTAAACAAAATGTTGTTCTTAGTTAAGATTCTTAACTAAGTATTGCATTTGTTAATTCTCTATTTTAGGACTGGAATTAATTTTAGTAAATCAAATTAGGAAGAAACATGTTAAGCAGGATGCTCTAACTTGCAAAGGAAACATGTTAAACCAGATGTCCTATGCAGAATCATTCGACATCGTGTATGTTACTGCTGGATATTTAGATTATGTTAGTTTGTTACAAAAGGTGAATATTCTAGGAATATTTAGTAATCATATGTGGCGTCCAAGACTGAGAAATCATAGATATATGTTGGTATTCATGTTATTTAAGTTTTCTAAATGTTGAGACATTTTAGGAAAGTTATGATTAAAGACCTATTTTCATGGAAAAGATTTTGTAGACTTTGTGTAGTCTCTTAGCGGCGTTTTTGAATCCCAATCCAGCCTAGAAAAAGGATATAAAAAGAAGACTCTGTACCTAAATAATACACAAGCTAGAGTTGTAAAAGTATTAATCTTTAGGGTTTTATCTGTTTATTATAAGCGACTCTTGTATTGTTTGTTACTTGAGTTAGACTTTTAGCTGAGTTGTAATTATGAATCACTCATAAGCTTTTAAGAAAGAGCGAATTATGTTTATTGGAGTGTGTCTCCTTCTTGATTGGCAATCAATCTTAAGCTTCTAAGTATAGAGTGATTATGTGTTTTGACGTTTGTCTTCTAACTCATTGGAATTGTGTTCATGTCACTATTTGTGACTGTAAGGGATGTGAGAAAGGTCTCATACCTAGGTGAGTCTTAGGTAGAAATATAGCACGGGGAGTGATTAAGTGAGAAGTTGTAAATGAGGGAGCTTAGATTCGAATTGATATTTTTTAGTGGATTTCCTTCCTGGCTTGGTAGCCCCCATAGTAGGTGCTGTTGTACACCAAACCAGGTTAACAATTATGCGTGTTGTTCACCTTATGTACTCTTAGTTGTTGTTTTAAAATTGATAATTATGTTGTTGTTTAGAGATTAATGTCTTGGCATATATTAGGACATTTGATATCTGACTAGTATAATTTCAATTGGTATCAGAGCAGGCATCCTGCTCTGACTCTGGGTGTGATTCTGGGAAGATACCTTCTGGTACAATGAACAAGGATGTTAGATTTGTGTTCAAAATATCTCTGTAAAGGGTTGATTTGAAGAAGACATATTTAGTGTTGATGACTAGGGAGTTCATTGGTAACACTCTTATAACATGTTACAAACTCAAGAAGTGCGGGATATTATTTGATAGGGGTAAGAGGTGGAAGGCCACCTGAAGATGGTCAAGATTGTCTTTTTTTCAAAGCTATGGTCGCTTATGTTGTTACTACTGATGGTGGTATGTGTGAGCATGATGTCTTGCCAAATGTTACAACATATTGTCTAATGTTTGAACATGGACAATTCATAATGTTGTTTGGATTATCCCTTGAGGGGAAGTATTGATTATTTGTGACAGGGTGAGTAATAGTTTTGTCTAAAGTTGTCGGGCATGTTATTGTGGTGGTGAGCTGCTATGTTTCTGATTTTTGTGTTTGATTTATTTTCAAACCTATGATGGTTTGTTGTCACCTGGATTATAGTGCTTGTGTTCAAGAGTTATTAAGATGTGCCTTAAGGATGTTGAGGAGATGTTGATTTGTGTTCCGCTGCATGTGTATTTGATGAAAAACCTCTCGTAGTTTCTTGTGTCTCTGGTGTTGAGGTGTTAGAAAGGTCTGCTCTTGGAATACCAATAAGGGAAAAGCATTATGATCTGGTCTCCTCTGGAGGTTTTTCCTATGATGTTGTAATACTTGGAATATAGGTTCAACCAGCTTATTAAAGTTGCCAAAGAGACTTGAGGTTCATCTCAAGTCCACTCATAAAGGTACTTTCAAGTGTGGTTGATGAAAAGAATCCTGAAGAAATGGATCTTCCTAGTTCTTGGCTTAATTAGGAAAGTAATCCTAACTTTGTTATTACTTGTTTTTATGGAAGATGAATGTCTTTTGTAGAACTTGAAAGTGATCAAGAAATGTTCAGATTTTCTAGGAAAAATATGCCTTTAGAACCAAGCTCAATAATGTGTTGGAATGTCACATCAGTAAAGTGTGAAGAACCCTGTTGGACAAAGGAATGGCATAGCATATGTTATGGGTGCTAAACAGATGTGTGTTGATCACATATGTTTGGAACTTTCTCCTGAAATTGAAGAGGCATCTGAGTAGTGTGTCTAAGAAGTTTCTATCCAAGAAACATGTCTTAGATAAGTGGGATGGTCAAGAGAAGATAAACCTATTGATTACTTCTTGGGTCGATTTATTTCTGATACAAGTAAGTAGGAATGCAGTGGATGTGCTCTAACTTCTAGTGGAAGTTTATTTTCTCAACCAAGTTTTGTATATATGGAGGTCAAGTTCAAATGTCGAAGACATCTTCTCTGACATCTGGAAGATTCTTCAAATATTAAGAAGCCATATTTGTGTGATCTTGCTTGTGGCTGCTTTTCTCTAATGGAATAGGTTCAGATTAAGTTGGAGAAAGGGGACCTTAAGCAGTAATCGATCTAAATGGATTACTGGTAATTCTCTTAAACATGATGGAGAGTGTTCGCTCAAACTTGAGATCATTATCAAGTCTGTCAGAAAATGGAACTCTTGTTTTGTTATAGTGGAAAAGACATCCAATGTTGGATGATTTATGGAAGCCTAATGGATATATCTCCTATAGTTTATTAGGTAGTATTGACGACTAGTGGATTGTGTGCAATTGAACTAGATCATCTTGAGATAAGTTAACTCTCAAGTGTGTAGAATATGGATTGATGCATATATCTGTGATCTGGCTTTAAAGGGTAATGTGTCTACTGCTATATGATTCTCATGCAAAAGGATGTGTATGGGTTACTACGGGTGTTGTCTCCAGAACCATAGTAAATGATAAAATCCAGTGATTGAGATTTTTTTTCTGAATTGATGTTTGAACATCATCTCAATGTTTACTTCTCAAGAAAAGGAATTTGTTCTTAAAGTTCATGGTGTGCAGAGTGTTGATCACCATTAGATTCTAAATTTGAATGTCTGACCATGGTGGACTGTAAAGTTAAGCTACAAATGGTTTGTGGAGTGAATATCAGTCATAATTGTGCTAGTGGATTGAAGAAGAAGGATGTCAGACCAAATGTTCTACCATTTGTGGGAAGGTATCCCTATTTGATGATTGTACCTCAAAGGGAAACTGTGAAGGAAGGGACGTGAGGAAATGATTCTCTCATATGGTTGTGCACGTGTCTGATGTCAAATCCTTTATTCTTTACATCTTTCCTAAAGAAGGGAGCTGTGTATTTGTCTAACATTTTGATGCAGATTGCAGTATGAACATTATGTTTCAGAAAGTGTATGAGAGTTTATTTCTCTCCATTTTTTCGTGTGTTTGTGGTAAGATGAATAAGTTGCAGAGGATGTGTCCTATTTATGAGTGCAAATTCACTATTAGATGTTTTGTATGATGTCCAAACTCGGAAAGATAGAATTTCAGTATGGTGGACGATATCCTTATGTATTATTAAACTCCCTTGCAATAGAGGTCTTAGGAATCATTTAAAACAACTTTAAAATTGGTCTAAATTATTAAAAATCATTTTTGCATAAAATCAGCACTTATGTGTTGACCTGGAATTTCTGCATTTCTGCATTTTCTTAAAAGCTTCAGTATGTGTCGACACATAACTTTTTCAAGTAGACACATGTAGTGCAATATTAAAGCTTTCAGCATTTCCGCTCTAAACCACATGTACATGTGTCAACACATACAATTTTCAAGCCGACACATGTACGACATTTTTAAAGCCTGTAGCTACAATTTTGCATGTGTCGCCACATAACTTTTCAAGTCGACACATATTGTTTTGTGGGTCATTTTTTCATTATTTTTTTAATTCAGAAACTATCCTATTTTACCTAAAAAGAGTCCAACTATAAATATATCATTCATGCATCATTCCGACTTGATGAAAGCATACAAATTAACATATTTCTCTCATCATCATAAACCTCCAATCTATGCATAAACATTGACATTACATTATAGCGATGTTTCGTTGGGGTTCCATCTAGACGAGGATGGTTAGTGACCAATTGTGTATTGGGTTGAGTTTTGTAGGGATTTTCATCCAAGAAAAAAACATAGGTTTTATCCTCCAAGATCATCAGTTGATTTGGGGGTTTTCATGCAAGATCGTTCGAGAAGGAATCATCCATGTGAATCACCTTGGAGTGTTTGAAATCTTTGTAAGGAATTTTGGAGTGTTTGAAATCCTTTCAAGGAAGTAGTGTGTATTGGAAGATATAATTGAAGATCTTGTGTTAATTGAGTGCAATCGGATTTAGTCAAGTAAAATTCCTTGGAGTGTTTGAAATCTTTGCGAGGATCCTTGGTGTGTTTAAAATCTTTTCAAGGAAGTAGCTTAAGCGAAGAATAAATTGCATCTATCAGTCTTGGTCTGTTTGAAGATCAAAATAAGAGAAGGGGTTTAATCAACATCAAACGATTATGGTTCATAGTATTTCTCTTGAACACTTCTCTTGTAACCATACTTTTGCAAAGTAAGAATTATCCTAATTCCATTGGAATTAGGCGCAGAAAGTGGGGAACTGTGTAGAAAAATCCTTGTGTCTCTTTTTTATTTTATCTCTTTGACTTGCTTTAAGATTCTTCAATAAATTTGTCAAATAGCATTGCGTTATCAATTGATTTGTAAGTAATTTTCCAAACTGTTTTTTGATTTACATCAAGTGTTGATATTTCTTATAATCACTTTTTATTATAAGTGCTTTTGTGTATCAACACAACTTAAAGGAAAATTCTGAAAATTCACTTGGACACCAAGTGTTTTACAAATTGTTTAGCTTGTTCAATTCAAAGGAAAATCACAATGTTCTATCACTTACTATCATTTACTCTCTATGTGCAATTTGTTAATGTGTTGTTTGATTGGTCAATTCGTATATAATTTTTCCTTGATTGTTAAAGTTTAAATTGCTTTTTTGATTAATTTATAATCACTTTTGTTGTAAGTTCTTTTTCATATCAACTAAGCTCAAAGAAAATTCTGAAAAAATTGATTACCTGCGACATGTTCGATAAAGTTTCGAGTTATATTTTTAATATGATTTCTTTGGAAATATGAAACCATTGTGTTGAATATTAAAGGGTTAATTGAGATATTATTATGTTAATTGATTTATCATTATGTTAATTCCATATGGCTCGTTCATATCCACGTTTCCAATAACTAGGTTCGTTTAGACTACTATATTGATCTGGGCCAAAAACCTTCCATTCAACATTGTTTTTCAAATAAGTTTTAAATAATCATTTTGAAAGGAATGTTTTATTTTGGGATCTATTCACCCCCCTCTAGATTCTGTGTCGTAGTCTAACACTATCTTCTTGTATAAGCTTGAGAGAAGGATTTCTAAGCATAATAAGTTATATGGATAGTGGATCAAGAACCAAAGTGAATGGATTTTGTGATAAGAAGCTAATGTCATAAATGATGTTATAACATCATGCTTGTTGATGGACAGTAGAATATAAAATACTTGTATACAAGGCACACGATTCAAAGTGCTTGGGTGATCTCTCAAGAGAAAACTTAAAGATAAGACACCGTAGAAGAAACATCCAAACCCTAATGCCCAATCTTGTGTATTGATGGTATGAAATGACATATGAATATTAGGGGGAAAATTGGGGTACAACACACAGCTCAGTCGATTTGAGAAAAACCAGAAGAAAAAAGTTGGAAAGGTATTTGAAAACACACGAGAAAAAGTCACTTCAAGTTAAAAACTAAAGATGCAATCAATATCATAGTGATGAGAGCTACATTGTAGCAATAAGATTGGAGAGAATTGATGGAGTAATGTACATGTTGAAGTTCCAATTCAGAGCTCTGAATATTGACTTGGCTAGCACGATTGAGGGCACCTCAAGGCTTGGTTCTTCTTCTGTTAGCTTCACTGAAGTTTAAGGATGAAGAATCAACAAAGAAATTGGATCGAAAGATGCTTTAGAATCAAATTCGAAGTTGTAGAATTATGAGTTCTGGAGGGAGTTCAACAAAGGTTCTTTGGCTCTCTAAAGATTATCAAATCAGTGGGATATAATCCTTTATTTATAGGTAAGTGATAGATGATGAGAAACAAGAGGAATTATGGGCAAATCGTGCAAACCAAGCCTGTTGGGATCATGCCAAACATGTGACTTGAAATCCCTCGAAACGACCTCATATAAAGTGAAATTCTTGTCAAAATGTATCTGGAAAATTAGTTAAACAGGTTTAGCAACTAAACCTTGAGTAATTTGACCTGTAATCCAAGTTCACTCATGCTAAAAATTCTGACTTGAAGCAAAAACAGATTTCATGGAGCCAACTTTAACAGTGCATAACTCACTACTCAGGGATCTTTATGGGATGGTTCTTGAAGCATTCGAAAGATAAGGTTACAATATTTACAATTTTCCAAGAAAGACTCCATTTGGATGCATGAAAAAAAAGTTATGTCCAATTGAACTTGTGAAAAACACACGGATGTTTTGTACTTAGAAAAATTCTAAGTGTTGAACTTCAAAATGACCTATAATAATTTTCAAAATTAAAGGACTTTCCACTCAAAATTCGGTTTTGATATTTGAAGATGACATGAAGTAGACCTCTTTAATTGAATTATGGAATTTTGATCACTCAAAAATCCTAAAAATTTAAAGAGTTATGGTCTTTGGAAGACGATGAACAAATTTGGGGAAATCACAAAAGACCTATAATCTTTTCAATTCTTCAACCACTTTCCAAGCATTCTTAAGTCTTGCACATAGAAACAAAGTTGTGGTAGACATCTCGAAGATTATTATGGAAAAAATGGGCTCAAGGAGATAATAATTAAACGAGTTATGATCATTTGAAGTCAAACCCTAAAATTCAAAGGCTCTTCAAGGAGGCTTGTAATATTTCTCAACTTTTAGTGATCTTCCATTCAAAATTAGCCTTAGACTTCTGAAGAGAGATTATTAAAGACCCTTTAAAGAGAATCATGGCTTTTGATTCACTAAAAAATCTCAAAAAATGAGCAAGGTGTGGCCCTTGGAAATCAACAAACCTTAGCTCAGAGAGTGTCAAAATGACTTGAAACCCCTTTCAACTTTTGATGATTTTTCTTGCACAATTGGATCTTGTCATATGAGGAGAGGTTGTTGTAGATGATGATAAGAATCCATAGCAAAAATAACCAATTCAAAATGTTGAAAACTGAGAGATTTATGCACTTGTGATCACTGAATCTAGTATTTATTCAATTAGGTCAAGTTTGTTGAGTCAACCTTGAATATTTTTGAACGTTCATGGAAAAATAAGCATGATGAATCATAAGAGACCTTGAAATGATGTTGTTTTGAAGAAAAATAAAATATGGAGCTTTAGTCTCAATGGAGCATGTTGAAGAAGGCATGGAAATAAACACATGAACCTATGAATCTTCTTTATGACTTCCACCACTAACTTTAAGGAGATCGTGACTTAAATAATGTGAGAGGGATTCTTGAACCAAAAATAATTGATTCCTTGAACATGACCTTGAAGATTAAGCTCTTGCAATCCATTAGAGAATCATTTGATTGAGAATCACCCCTCAAATCCTAGATTAGATGGTGCGATGAATGCAATTGTGATCACCTTCAATATGGACATTCAAAGGAACATATATATACACATATTAATGTTAGTTAAAAGAACACATTTACAAGATACACAATTCAAGAAGCTTGGTAATCCTTCAAGAGCAAACTTAAAGATAGGATAAAGAGAGAAATAACCCTAATGTGTGTGTGTCTTGATACATTGTGACATAAGATGTTGAGAAAACATAGGGGGAAAAATTGGGGTATAACAGCTTCCCTTATTTAGATGTTATCTATCTGAAGTATGAAGGTTAAAATTTTTGTCTCGACGCGATTAAAGATACTTAAATACTAAATAAACCCTATTTTTGGCCCTAAGATGCCATGAAATGCTTATGATCATGAATGCAAACAAATCCAAAGGTGACATAGAACACCACTGGGTAAGCACAAGATAAAACAATAGATCCAAAATAGAGTCCAACCAGGAAAATAAATCATTGGGGAACAGAAGACTCCACTCTACTAGGCTAAAGACCAAAGAGGAGATAAGGCATCACTAACTCAATAAATGAGGAAAAAGTAATGAATAACAATGATTGGCAAATAACTGCAAACTACCCACCTCTAAATGGGATAGCAAAAAAGAGTAACATCGACTCACAAGGAATCAAAAATTAACGACACGAAGGATGCAAATAGAAGCGGTATAATGATACAGCTAAATACCAATATTAGGGCCAGTAACAAATGATTGGAATCAATACTTATGACTGGAAACTGTAAGTACGGCGTGCTCCTAAGAGGGGGGGGGGTGAATTAGGTACTTTAAAAATTTTCTGGTTTTAGTGATGATGAATATTATTTTTATGGTTTATGGTGAGTTTATGAAAGAGTAAAGTGCAGAAAAATAAAGAGACACAAGCGATTGGCAGGAATCTCTTCTTTTTTAAATCCATCAAAGTCAATTCCATAATGCTCCAAAATAAGAGTGATGAAATAAGCATATGGCAGGAACTTTGACTTTGCGTCGAACCGCAACATGTGAGTCATAATGAGACGAGCCCAGTTAACACTTATTCCTATTTTTCTAGTGTACAACAATTTCATCTCAAGATCTGTCACAGTGCAGTGATTTCCAGCCCGCGGAAACATGATGTATACCATAAATTAGTGAAACAAGCTATCATCTATATAAAAATTACCTGCACTCCACGAGTCTCTTGAGGGAACAAAACTGTCTAGACTTTGAATCCTTTTTGCACGGAATTTTGCTTCATTTAACCTTCCGATACTGTAGTAAAAATTCTTCTTGTTGTAGTCGTTCCAATCTTTATCTTCCGGGTCATAAAGGGTGCTCCCGATATAAGGAATGTTTAAGATACCTCCAAGAATTTCAGGGGTTAGGGAGATTCTTGTACCCAAAACATATGTGACAAACTTTCCTTTATAAGTTGCCAAGTTGTTGAAGAATGTCCGCACCAAATCCGAGTAATAGTATCCATATGACGAAATGATCGGTTCCAAATCATATGATGCTAAAACATTTTGAAATGTAAATCATTCTTGAGGAAAGAATGATAGCATACCATATTTTGGAGTTGAGACAATTTTCCATTGAAAATACTTTGTGAACCTCTCTTCTTGTTGTTGTGTTAGAGTTTGAATGAGCGGATTTTCCATAGATGAAGAACCAACTTTCTTCCCTTTCTCTTGAGCTGACAATTTTCTCTTTTGTCTAGATACCATGAGGAAGGTGATTTTTGAAATTAGAGTTTGGTGGGTTTGTATATGTTACAATACTTTTGATGTCTTGAGAAGTAGATATGTGATGAGATGAATTTGGAAAGAAGGTTGTGTTATAGGATAAGATTTGTGATTAGAGAGTTATGAGTGAGATTTAATGTATTCAAAGTTATTTAATTGGTCAATAATGGAGGTGAGATTGGGAATAGGAGAGGATAGGAATTCTGCCAACGTTAAAACATGTCATAAAGTTAAATTACAGCAGGTGCAATCAATTTGCACACAAATGCAATCGATTTGCACAATAAACAGAAACAACAGTAAACTGAAACAAACAGCGTGCAATCGATTTGCACTATGGTGCAATCGATTTTCACTGAAAAAGAATGGTCATAAAATAAAAACATACAGTGAGAAATCAATTTACACAATGGTGAAGTCGATTGCATCAACCAAAAATGACCAAAAATATAGTTTTCTTGAATTTAAATAAATCTTAATATACATAACATCTTAAGGCAACATATAGACATGAACTTTTCACATATAAACATGAATATCACTTTGAAATAATTAAGAAAGAATAGAATGCACCTTAGACGTCATGTTCTTCCCAAATACCAAGTTCTCGTCGAATTTTTTAAAATGGTTCTCTTGCCAAAGGTTTTATGAAGATATCGGGAAGTTGATTATGAGTATCTACAAATGTTACTTTGACATCTCCTTGAATTACATGATCACGAAGAAAATGATGTTGTATGTCAATGTGTTTGGTTCTTGAGTGCATGACCAGATTCTTTGTAATATTTATCGCACTTGTATTTTCGCACCGTAGAGGAATGCATCCTAGATCGAGTCCGTAGTCACGAAGTTGTTGCTTGAGCCATAATATTTGTGCACAAATACTACCCGCTACAATATATTCTTCTTCGGTCGTGCTAAGAGCAACGCATGCTTGTTTCTTACAAGCCCATGATACTAATGCATTTCCAAGGATGTTGCAAGTACCACTTGTGCTCTTTCTATCAGTTTTACAACCTGCATAATCCACGTCAAAATAACCAACTAAATTGAAAACACTACCTTTAGGATACCATAATCCAACGTTCGTTGTTCCTTTGAGATACTTCATGATCTGTTTTACCGCCATGAGATGTGATTCCTTTGGATTTGCTTGAAAGCGAGCACAAAGACACACACTAAACATTATGTCAGGATAGCTTGCCGTCAAATACAATAAAGATCTAATCATACCTCGATATTTTGTAATATCAATAAAGACACCTGATTCATCTTGATCAACATATGTACCGGAAACCATTGGAGTAGTCATAGCTTTACAATTATCCATTTCAAATCTTTTCCACAGTTTCTTGCAATACTTCTTGAAAGCCTTGAATGCATCACTTTTCTGCACTAAAAGGAATGTCCAAGAATATCTCGAGAAATCGTCAACAATAACCAAGGCATATACATTACCTCTGAAACTTCTTATTCTTGATGGACCAAATAAGTCCATATGCAACAATTGTAGTGGCCTTGTAGTAGACACCACATTCTTAGATTTGAAAGTTGATTTTGTTTGTTTCCCTTTTTGACATGCATCACAAAGTTTATCTTTGACAAAATTTATCTTAAGTAACCCAATGACAAGATCATGCTTGATTAATTTATTCAAGTGTTCGATATGAATATGAGTAATTATTTTGTGCCAAATCCATGAATCATCGTTGTTCGCCATGAGACATTTTACCTTCAAAGATGGATCATCAAGGGAAATCATAAATATATTATTAATTCTTTTACCTTTAAGTATAACCTCATGTGTGACTTCGTCTTCTATCAAGCATTCATCTTTGGTGAACTTGATTTTGAAGCCTTTGACACAAAGTTGACTAATACTAAGAAGATTGTGCTTTAGTCCTTCAACATAAAGAACATCTTCAATGGATGTGAAAGGTGGAGCACCAACTTTGCCTTTTCCAAGAATTCTTCCCTTATTGTTGTCTCCATAAGTGACAAAACCCTTGGCTTTTAGCACTAGATTTGAAAATTGGTTTATGTCCCCCGTCATATGCTTTGAACAACCACTACCAAGATACCATAGATTTCATGTGGTCTTCAAGCATACCTACAAAACAAATTAGGTTTTATTAGGTACCCAAGTTGCTTTGGGTCCTTCATAATTAGTACCTTTTTTTTACCCACACACAATGCCCACTTGCCACACTAAAGTTTATAACATAGAAAGCATTATGTGTGTGGCCTTTAATACCATAATAAAAACAAGTAGGTTCAAAGTTACTTCTATATCTAGAAGGATAAGATTTCTTCTTAGGAAATTTTTTCTTTTTAGGATAATGATGAACCACTTTAGGTTTGTTCACTTTCTCTTTGGATGATTGATCACTAGCCTTAACAAAGATAGTTTCATTAGAACTCGGTTTTGAAAACTTTGAATATCCAAGTACACTTTTATCATTGGAATATCTTTGTTAGCTAAGAACACCTTCCAATCCAATTTGACCTTTTTCATATCTCCTAATAACTCTTTTTAATTGGACAATTTGGAAAGAAAGTGATTCACAATTTTTGCATACAAAATTCTACTTTTGCTCACTAATTTTTTGTTTTTCATCTTTGAGATCTTTTTCCATAGATTCACATTTTTCTTCTAGAGATGAAATTTGTTTCTTTTGAGATGAAATAGTTTTGTATAGAATTTTGCATTCATTCAATAGTTAACCTATAGCACCTTGTGCATCATTATCAAAAAGAGAAAATTCATTACTAACCTCGTCATCTTCACTATCGGAATGGTGTGAGGCCATAAATTCTAGATTTGCACTTTCATCATTATCAGAATCGGACGAAGAACGTATCTCATTATTCTCCCATGAAACATAGGCCTTTTTGTTCTTAAATTCCTTTTTGCCTTTGTAGCCACCTTTCTTGGAGAGTTTCAGACAATCCGGTTTTATATGACCTTGCATACCGCATTCATAACAGACTTCTTATGTTGATGTGGAAGCTTCCTTTTTCTTGAATTGTTTCTTTATTTTTGCATGAGAAAAAGATTTGTCATTTCTACCAAAGAACTTACCAAGCCTTTTAACAAGTAGCATGAAATTTTCATATTCTTTCGGATTGTATTCCTTTTTAACTTCCTTGGAATCAATCTTTAAAGAAATATTCTTGGATTTCTTCTCTTGATTCTCATTCTTTTCAAGTCTTCCGAGTTCCATTTCTTATTCTTGAAGTTTTCCAAACAACGTTCCAGACGTCATTGTAGAAAGACTTTTCTTTTCAGAAATTGTCGTTACTTTTGGTTGCCACTCCCTAGTTAAAGATCTAAGCACTTTCAGATTTAGTCCATCATTAGTTAAAGTCTTACCAAGAGCACTTAGATGATTTTTCAAGTGCACGAATCATTTATACAAGTCAAGGATGGATTCTTCGGGCTGCATTCTAAATAACTCGTATTCTTGACTTAAAGTATTTAATATTGATCGTTTAACTTCAACGGTTACTTCATGAGTTTGTACCAAGGTATCTAATATTTCTTTCATTGTTTTGCATACCGAGACACGGAAGAAATCATCCATGCTAAGTGCACCTTGAAGAATATTTATTGCCTTTTTATTATAGAGGTCCTTTTTCTTATCATCTTCATCCCATGCAGTTTTACGCTTTGATGAACCAGCACCGTTGATCACCGTTATAGGAATAAATGGACCATTTTCGAAGGCATCCCATATTTCTTCTCCTTGTGCTTCCAGATATGCCTTCATGCGTATTTTCCATAAGTCAAAATATTCACCACATAATAGAGGAGGCTTGTTGTTACTACTACCACCATCTCTAAAAACAGGATTTTGATTTGCTGAAGCCATTCTGGATCTCTAGGAATAGGTTACCTATAACCTGCTCTGATACCAATTGTAAGTACGAAGTGGGCCTAACTGGAGGGGGAGGGGGGGTTAATTAGGTACTTTAAAAGTTTTCTGTTTTTAGTGATGATGGATATTATTTTTCTGGTTTATGGTGAGTTTATGAAAGATTAGAGTGCAGAAAATAAAGAGACATAAGTGATATATCCTGGTTCCCCTAACAGTCCGAGAGTACTCCAGTCCCCTTTCAATATGAAAGAGATTTTCTTATAGTTGACAAACTTAAACAAGAACTACCAAAACCAAGAACAATCCTCCTGGACCAAGAACTATCCTCTTGGATTTTCACTATGTCAGCAATGAGAACAATCCTCTCAATATGAAATTACTTGTTTCCAACAATCTTGGAAAAACAAGAGTACAAAAACCACTAATCTTATTTCCAACAATCCTGAAAAATAAGAAAGTGTACAGCAATATTTTGATTGAGTGAGTTTGTAGAGAAATAATCACTTTGAGTGATTTTATCAATAACTTGATCTTCTCTTCCAATAACAATGATATACAATGACTCAAGACTTAAATTGCTCAAAGTTTTCTGTTATACAAGATATGAAAATATGCAGAAATTTTTTTGAATGAAAGTGAAAAAGGATTGAGTTCAATATTTGAAAATTCAGAAAAATATTGATTGGAAGAGGTTGTTTTTCGATTTTGAAATTTCAGTATTTATATGTTTATATCACCCCTTTGAAACAACATAAGTTTATGTAAATTAATAATGAACAATTGCTAAGATTAAATGAAAAGATTCCATGAAATGATGTTATGAAAAGGTATGTTCAAAGCTGTTGTTTTTAAAAAAACGGTCAGCAAGCAATCGATTGCACCCTTGATGCAAATCGATTGCACGAGTTCTAACAACCAAAAAATTTAAATATTTTCAGTGAGCAATCAATTGCACAAACATGCAAATCGATTGCACTTTAAAACAAAAGCATTTTTAACCAGAGAGTAATCGATTGCACTCTTGTGTAAATCGATTGCACTAAGAAACATAAGCAAAATAGCTGAAAATGTGAGTCATGCAATCGATTGCACCAACATGTAAATCGATTGCACAAAAGTAAAAATGGATTTTTTATATTAGAAAACTTGAGAAAAAGTTTGGACAAGTTTTAAACACTTCTTTTGATCATTGAGCATCTAAGACTTAAGTTCATAGCAAGATTTGTTATTATACCTTGTGAAATTTTCCAAGAGCTTGAATCAAATTTTTTTATCCATTGATGCTTTAACTTGATCAATATCTTTACCTTCTTGCCATTATGGTTTGTATTCATCAAAATAAAGTTCATTGAGAAGCTTGATATTACAGAAACAAATAGCTGACATCAGCACTTATGGTTGGGAACAAAGCAGCTCTTTTAGAGTAAAGTGAATCTCAACAATGAACAATCTCCCATAATGATGAGACTAACATCCATTGGAGTACAATCTCAACAACGAACTATCTCCCATAATGACGAGACTATCATCCATCAGAGTAAAACCTTAACAACAAAATATCTCCCATAATAACGAGACTGTCATCCATCAGAGTAAAACCTCAACAACAAACTACCTCCCATAATGACAAGACTATTATCTATTGGAGTACAATCTCAACATCAAACAATCTCCCATATTAAAGAGACTACCATCCATCGGAGTGAAACCTCAAAAATGAAATATTTCCAATAATGTCGAGACTACCATCCATTAGAGTAAAACATCTCAACAACGAACTATCTCACATATTGAAGACACTTCCATTCATCAGAGTAAAACATCTCAACAACGAACTATCTCCCATAATGAAGAGACTACCATCCATCAAAGTAAAACATCTCAACAACGAACTATCACCCATAATGACGAGACTACCATTTATCGGAGTAAAACATCTCAACAACAAACTATCTCCCATAATGAAGAGACTACCATCTATCAGAGTAAAACATCTCAACAATGAACTATCTCCCATAACTACGCGACTACCATCCATTAGAGTAAAACATCTCAACAATGAATTATCTCCCATAATGAAGAGACTACCTTTCATCAGAGTAAACATCCTCTCTGGAATTGACGGACTTATTGGGGAAGAATAGGTTGCTCAAATAAAGAGACCTGCCACTTTCTGTTTATGAAGTTGAATTTTACTGATAACACAACTGGGAAATGAATCTTGATTTCCTGGGGAAGTGACAATACATTCATGTTAAGGAGATAAAGTCTTCTCGTGCAAAATAAATGCATATTCTCAATCCAGGGCTCAAAGCCTACATAAATTAAAATAACAATTTTGTTTGGCACCAACATTCAAACCAGGACAACACCCAATAAGGAATAAGCTCAAATTGGGATCACATTTCATCCAGATAATGAGCTGAATAGAAAGGCTAAAGTAAAAATCTTCCACGAGGGATAACTCAGTGGGGAAATTGAAAGGATATACATTTTTTGCTTAAGGTTAACAATCTATTGGAGAGAGGGTAACATAACTCTGCAAATATGGTAATATGCCAATAAAAACATTAATGAATGCAAATGAGAAATGAATTTTAATTCATCTATGCATGATGTATGTATGAATGCATGAATGTTATCATGTGTGTCTTGACAAAACAGACATACAACACTGGGAATAAACAGACAAAACCAACTTGGGTAAAGACAACATTCGTCTAAATCACATCCAGGATGAAGATTCCATAAGAGAGTAAGCACTAACTGATGAAATGAATTCCTACTTCACGACTTAACTCCACTAGGAAGAAACATGGCTTGGACATAATCACAACATAATCTGATTGCAATAAACCAATATATTTGCAAGGAAATAGCAACCTCCTCCAGGCTTCATTGGCAAATAACATACGAACTTCACTATGGAAGACAATGTCATATCATCTAGACTTCAACCGGGGATTCCAAACCGACTTCATTGGATAAAACAACACTAAATCATTGAGGGGAACCCAAATACAATCTTCAATATCAAGAGTAATGGTTGTGCAAAATCCTCTAGGAAAAAATTATGAAACTTCATGGGGATAATAACTTTAGAGAGAAGCATCATATTCACTTCATTTGGGGATTTTAGAAGTTAAAAACACAGTAGGAAGTCAAAGTTATGGGACTTTTAAATCAAACACAACACTTGGTGAGAGAAAACCCAAAAAGTTGACAGTTGTCTCAACACTTCTTAGAAAACGGTACTGCTTTCATCTGGCCACTTGAGAAGTACATAACAACAACAATGTCATCATTGGAGAGAAAAATTCTCTTTAAGAGATTCCTCATCAATTCTCAACACAAAGGAGGAAAGAATCCCATAAAATAAGCAAAGGCTTCATAGGTTTTACAAAATTTGTTTGATCATAAACCAGTTGAGGAAAGAATCACCCTCAGCTAAAGAAACCTGAATCAAGACTTAGCCGAGAAATATGGGAGAGAGGTATCAAAACCAACACCACACCATATATCAACTGGTATGAAATCCATCAATCCTAGGAAAAAACACAAGTGGACTATACACATATCCACAAGAGTAATCCCAGGATACCTCTTGGGAAATATTTTCAAAACTTCGGAGTTCATCCATCCTTGGAATCACTACTTTTGTTCCACTTGAATCACAAAATCTGAAGTAAAAAGTAATTGGCGAATTCTTTTCGAAAACATTTTTATTATTAAGTCCTTTTGTTTTGAAAATAACAATCAATAATAAATGAAATTTTTGTAAATAGAATAAAATAGGAACTACAAAGAATTGGATAAAGGCTCAAACTTTATTAATAGAATGGTAGTCCACAAATGGCGTGACTCTTTATATGATTACAAAGTTTGTAAAATGTTAAATACATGGAAAATATATATTGAGATACAATTACCACTTTTCCCCCTAACAACTTTGAACTCCTGAGCAGAGGCTTTAGTTAAAATGTGATGAGAATTTGAGAAGATTATTGCTTCGATGATCAAGTCTTGTCTAACGCAGTTACTTGCCAATAAATATCTAACTTTTTCCTAGGTTGTCCTCGTGATTTTTCAACCTACCGAGAAAATTTATTCTGTTTGAGTCTCTAACTTTTTCCTAGACCGCCCTTTTGGGTTTCTAGCCTACTGAGACGCTCTTTTTTTCCTAAGTCGCCCTTTCAGGTTTTCAACTTAGCGAGCTGTTCTTTTATTTCTTTAGGTGAAGTATTTCTTGACTGCATCAGCATTCATGGGATGTGGGAACTCCTCACCATCCATAGTTTCAAGAATCAATACACCGCCAGAGAAGGATTTCATGATAACATATGGGCCTTAATAATTGGGAGTCCACTTTCCCCTAGAATTAGTGTTAAAAGACATGATCGTTCTGAGCACGAGGTTGCCTTCTCTGAATTCTCGAGGCTTGGCCTTTTTATCAAAAGCTTTCATCATTCTTTTATGATATAACTGATTATGGCACAAAGCCGTCATTCTCTTTTCTTTAATTAAATTTAACTGGTCAAATCGTTTCTGGACCCATTCGGCCTTTGACAATTTGGTTTCCATTATTACACGCAAAGAGGGAATCTCTACCTCAACGAGGAGAACTGCTTCTATACCATACATAAGAGAGAATGAGTTTGCCCCGGTTGAAGTGTGGACGGATGTACGATACCCATGCAAATAAAAATGGAGAATCTCATGCCAATCCTTATAGGTGACAACCATCTTCTGGATAATCTTCCTAATGTTTTTGTTCGCAGCTTCAACAACCTCATTCATCTTGGGCCTGTAAGGAGACGAATTATGATGGACAATCTAAAATTATTCACAAAGTTATGTCATCATTATGTTATTCGGATTTGAGCTGTTGTCAGTGATAATCCTATATAGCACACCATACTGACATATAAGATTGTTCTTGATAAAGTGTACTACCACCTACTTGGTGACATTTTCATAGGAAGCCTCTTCAACCCACTTGGTTAATTAGTCAATTGCCTCTAAAATGAATCGATGTCTATTCAATTCTTTGGGTTCAATCATTCCAATCATATCAATACCCCACATAGAGAAAGGCCATGGGGAAGAAATAACATTGATAAGCGTTGGAGGAACATGAATCTTGTCAGCATAAATCTAACATTTGTGGAACTTCTTCACAAACATGTAACATTAAGATTTCATTGTCAGCCAATAGTAACCTGCCCTAAGCATCTTCTTTGCCATCGAATGTCCATTGGCGTGGGTACCAAAGGATCCTTCATGGATCACATGCATCAACATGTCTTCTTTGTGTCTATCCGTGCATCTGAGCAAGACCATGTCATAATTTATTTTGTATGTCACATCTTCATTAAGGAAAAAAGCTACCTGCCAACCTTCTCAATCTCTTTATATCTTTGTTTGACGCACTAACCGGGTATTCCCGAGTCTAGAGAAAATGCTTGATATCATAATACAAAGGTCTTTCATCTGTCGTCCCCCTTTGTAGAAAACACATGAGTTGGGCTATCCAGATGTCGAACTATGACCTGAGGTACATCGTTTCAAGCATTTACTTGGTACATGAAAGCCAAAAGTGGCTAAAGCATCTGCCATCTGATTTTCATCTCTGGGAATGTGATGGAATTCAACTTTATTGAAGAAAGATAATAATATTCTTGCATAATCTTTGTATGGAATCAAGCCAATGTGACGAGTCTCCCATTCTCCTTTGATCTGATTTATCACCAAAGTTGGATCACCATGTACATCAAAAAATTTGATTATGAGATCTATAGCCTCTTCAAGACCCGTGATACAAGCTCCATAATCCACCATAGTATTGGTACAATCAAATGCCAACCTTCCAGTAAAAGGGATGTGTGACCCATGGGGAGTGATAATCACATAACCAATTCCTTTTCCATAAGCATTTACAACTCCATCAAACACTATACCCCACCGGGATTCAAGATTTGAACAATCCTTAGGCGAAGGCTAATCACAATCTTTAACTTTCAAATACATCACATCCTCATCACGATATTCATATTTAAGAGACTGATAATCGTCAAGTAGTTGGTGAGCAAGGTACTCTACCAACACACTGCCTTAAATAGTTTTCTAAGTACGATATTCAATATCATATTCAGACAACAGCATCTGCCAATGGGAAATTCTTCTAGTAAGAGCAGGCTTTTGAAAGATATACTTAAGTGGGTCCATTTTGGAATTCAACCTAGTAGTGTGATTCAACATATATTGTCGTAATCCCTTTGTTTCCCGGGCCAAGGCACGACATGTTTTTTCTAGAATAGAATATCGTGACTCACAGTTAGTGAACTTCTTGCTCAAATAATAAATGGCATATTCTTTTCTTCATATTTCATCTTGTTGTCCAAAAATACAACTCATGGAGTTATCTAACACAACCATGTACATAATCAATGGTCTTCCTTTAACAAGAGGGAGAAATATAAGAGGCTCAAGTAGATACTTTTTAAAGCTTTCAAATGCCTTTTGGAAGTCATCCGTCCCCACACACCATTGATCTTTCTTTAACAGCTTGAAGATTGGTTTTACACGTTGCAGTCATATGGGAAATAAATCAGGAAATGTAATTCAAACGTCCAAGGAAGCCTCTAACTTACATTTCAGTTCTTGTTGCAGGAATTTCTTGAATTGCCTTAACTTTATCAAGATCAACTTCAATTCCTTTTTTGCTGATAATGAAACCTAGCAACTTTCTTGAACGAACACCAAAAGTACACTTATTTGGATTCAAACAGAGAAGATATTTCCTCAAACGCTGAAACAATTTTAAAAAGTCTTCTATATGTCCTTCCTCAGTATGAGATTTGGCGAGAATATCATCAACATATACTTTAATTTCCTTATGCATCAGATCATGGATTAGGGTTGTCACATCCCTCTGGTATGTTGCATCAGCGTTCTTCAACCTGAATGGCTACACTCTGTAGTCGAATGTTCCCAAGGGTGTGATAAACATTGTTTTTTCTATGTCCTCGAGAGCCATCCTAATTTGATTGTATCCATAAAATTCGTCCATGAATGAGAACACTTTGAATTTGGATGTACTATCAACCAACATAATAATATGCGATAATTTGAAGTCATCTTTCAGACTTGCTTTATTTAAATCTCTATAATCAACAAACTTGTAGACCTTTCAGTCATTCTTTGGTACTGGAAAAATATTGGTAATCCACTGAGGGTACACTGATTTCACAAAGAAACCAACATCAATTTGTTTTAAAACCTCTTCTTTCATCTTCAATACCATGTCAGGATGAGTTCTTTTTAGCTTCTGCTTGATTGGTGAACATTCTAGCTTAAGCGGAAAATAGTGTTCCATAATTTCGATATCCGAACCAGGCATGTCTTGATAAGACCAAGAAAATATATTCACATACTCTTTCTACAATTAAATTAACCTACTCTTCACATTGGAACGAAGAAGTGCCCCAATCTTGACTTCTTTCAGATCTTCCTCTGAACCCAAGTTAATCGTCTTTAACGACTCTTTATACGACTGAATGGTATTTTCCTCGTGCTCAAGAAACCGTGAAACCTCTTATGGGATTTCATCATATTCTTCTTCTTTAGCCACATACACAGGATGTTCAAAGTTGGGAGAGGGTGCAGGGTCATTGCACTCAACGGGTTTTTTTAATTAATCTGCACATATGATTTATGATTGATTTTAGAAACTGACACATGTAACAAGTGATTATGCAGATTTATTTACAGTTATTATTTATTTCGAAAGGTTTTTTCTGATTACCATTTTACAATAAAAACCATAAAATAAAGACATAATTTAGAAATAAAAACAACTTTTATTAATGATCTTAAAATTCAAAACAAGAGACACGCCCATACAATCATTACTTCATACTTGGGAGGAGTGAAAGTTTTTTGAAAAGACAAACAAAAGAAAATTACTTTGAAATGTGAATGCAAGAAAGAACATCAACATTGATCCAATTTTGGACCCTGAATCCATGTGTCACGAAGTTCGGCATCTCTTGCTCTGACTCATTTTTGAGAATAGCGTTTTTCCTTAGAGTAGTCAAATGAAGATATCCTGCACATTGAAAGATGTCTTGATATTTAATCAAAGTGGACTTTGAATTCACAACTTCCTTATTCAGGGAGAAACCCAAATCAGTCTCATTACTGTACACAAGTGGATTAATAACCTTCCCTCACACCTTGCTAGAGCCATTTTGCACTACATGCTGCATATCCTTAAATGAGGCGATAGAATTTTCATTATTCCTTATATTATCAATGGACAAAGCTTGGAACTGATTTCCAATAACAGCTTCGTCAGCTTAAATAAAGACAAATGAGATATCTACAGAGCATGTTGACTGCTCATAATGACTACCTTTCCTTCACGAACAAATTTCAACTTTTGATGCAAGGTTGAAGTAACAGCTCATGCTTCATGGATCCAAGGTTCTCCTAATAAGAAACTAAAGGCTGGGATAATATCCATAACTGTAAAGGTAATCTGGAATAGGTACCTATCTATATGAATAGGTAAATCTACTTCTCCGATGACAGACTTTCTCAAACCATCAAAAGCTTTCACTATAATGCCACTAGGGCGCATAAGAGTTGCCTGGTACTTAAGCTTCATGAGAGTACTTCTCAGTATGAAATTCAAAGCAGATCCATTATCAATCAGCACATTGGACAAAGAGTCATTCTTAAAATTCATAGAGATATGGAGAGCTAGGTTATGGTTTCTCCCTTCATCAGGCAACTTTTCATCATAAAAGCTCAAATTGTTACTAGATGTAATATTCCCCACAACACCGTTGAACTGATCTAAAGACATGTTACTTTTAACAAAATCCCGATCCAACACCCTCATCAGAGATTCCCGATGAGCAAGAGAGTTCATCAACAAAGCTAAAATGGAAATATTAGATGGAGTTTACAACAACTGATCTACAATCTTGTAGCCACTCATCTTGATGATTTTTAGCAGATCATCAACATCCTTTTCCAAGCCAGCTCCACTAGATTCTCCTTCCACTTTCTTAGGCTCAACATAAGTCTCAACAATATTTTTAGCAGAATTAACATCTCCTTGAAAGGTGGGGGAGAAAACACGACCACTGCGAGTTACCAGACTAGCCACAACAATATTCTCAACATGGGACAAAGGTTGGATAGTAATTTACACACCACCTTCCAGGATAGTTGCATTGTACTTATAAGGCATAACTTTATTTGATTCATATGGGATAGGACAAGGCTGACAAATAACCACGAGAGAAATAACAGGCTTACTATGGTACTCAATTTCTACAGGAGAGGGATCATCAAAACATGGCACAATAACATTTACCCCCACTTCTTAAGAATATTCAGGCATCACAAAATCACTATTAGAAAACATACCTTCATCGGAAGAAAAGAACCCATCGGCAGGAATGTACTCATCATCAGTTATGGCCTCAATAAAGTAGTCTTCAATCACATTAACTCCATTATAATCATATTTGTTGCATGTGTCTCTGATAGTACCATTATTTAACAGCAATTGAACTCCTCTTCTTACAACAGAACAACCACGGGAATCCTTATAGCAGATCTGATAGGACCCATAATGATCTACCCCATGGCCATCCATGTGACAAAATGTGGTGTGCAGCGGTATCAAAGCATCATTCAGGTAATTCACATCAAAAATCCAGAATTAACCGGGACATCCATAAACCATATTCACATCTTCTTCATATTCAGCCCTTGGTCTGATTATGTGAATGAGACCTTGGTCTAGCATTTCTTGAAGATCATCTATCACTCTATCGCATCGAGGATATCTAAAATGTAAATACTATAACTCGCATGATTGTGTGTACAATAGCTGAATTCATAGATTAACATGCATCTTCACTAAATCACCTTTGACCAGGTTGATATAAAAAATCCAGAAATCTCCATGAGAACCAGCAACCATATTTACATCACTTCCACCTCCATGTTTGGGTAGTGGATTATCCTTCATATTGGGACCAACATAAAGATTGCAAAAACACAAGAAGGGGGAGTTTGAATTGGGGTTTTCAAATATAAAACAGTAGACGCGTTGGTTATCCTAGTTTGTTTGAACTCAAACTACTCCATTACACCCGCCAAGGTGATTTCGCCACTTTGAAACGAGTTCTTAATCCACTAATAAAAACTTGATTACACAAACATAATGACTACTGTCAATGTCTTCTTGAGTCTAAACCGCAACCCGATTTTCTCAAGGTATTACAAAATAAACCAAATTAAGAGTGTGTACAAATATGTTTTTTTAATAAAACTTTATCACAACAATGATGTATACACAATTGAAAAGCACAAGATAAAGCTGTATTATAACATTTTCTTTTGGTGCCCAGTAGTGTTGTACGATTTCTTTTTCATGTCTTCTTTATATAGGCGATACATGAGAGACATGAAAAGATTCTTTTGGAAGTTTGATAAAGTGTAGTTAATTTACTTTTCAAAAATATAGATCTTGTCTTGATTCAGCCGTTACATGAATGATTTGTAACGCATCAGAACATTGCTTTCTTGGGATCATATCAGAAGATAAATATTACCGTTGGGTCTTTCTTTTGTTCTTCCAGAACTTTACTTTATCATAATATCAGAGTTTGGCTCGCAACGTTTGTGCAATCAGAAGTTGTAACATTAGAACTTCTTCATTTAAGTGTTTCACACAAATTTGCTTCTGAGTATGATGTGTCACAACAGAGCTTCAAAAAAAATGTAACTCTCTCATCTTCTATGCTTCTTAAATCAGAATTTCCCAGCATATTAAAATACATTATTAGAGAGCATATTTGTTCTTTATATATATCATATGTTTGTTATCATTATAACTCTTACAAGGATGTAGATTCAAACTATGTTCTAACAATCTCCCCCTTTTTGATGATGACAAAAACTTGTATATTTTAAAATATTACTTAAGAACATAAAGAATTAAAGTCTCCCCCTGAGTTAAATACTCAAATAAAGAAAAAAAATACTTCGCTGAAGATGCTCTAATCAAAGCTTTTATGTTGAATCTTTTGAGACGTCAACGGGGCTGAAATTACTTTCAGAAGTTGCTTTTCAAGAGATTTTTCGTGTTTGCTTTTAGAGGATAAAAATAGAGGTTATGATATTCAATATGGTTGATACCGAGTCTCGATACTGTTATATTCAAAATATCATATTTTCTCCCCCTTTTTGTCAAGAATCAAAAAGCAATAAAAACACGTAAATGTAACAAGAAAGGATTCTGTATTCAAAGTGGATTAAGATAAACAGAGAACATAGATAAACAAAAGATTAAAATGAGATAAAAATAGAAGAAATAAAACAATTTTTCAGAGCTATGTTTGAGGAGGTGGAAGTTGTGTGAATAAGGCTTCAAATAAATTCTGGATATGATTGTTTGATTCCTCTTGTTTCCCAAGCATCTCCTTAATTTCCTTGATAGTTTCATCTTGCTTGTCTAACCTTTCCTTAAACACAACATTTTCTTTCTTCAATTCCTCCATAGTTTTCAGCACAAGAGAAGATGAGGCTATTTCAGCAGAAGAGAGCATATTCTCAGAACTTAATGCACCTGATCCTTGCTCAGGAGATTCTTCGATTGACTTTCCTTTATCTTGAAACATTACCAGAGGAAGAGGATTTGGAGACGGTTCAATATATTCTGATGTCTGAGGGGCTTCCTAAGGGGTGTAGGGGCTTCCTTGGTGGTGATTGTTGGATCATTCTTAATAGTTTCAATAATTTTCATCTTTTTTAGATTATTGGCGTTTAGGGGCTTTGCAGCACAAGCTTTCAAAAAACGTTCTTGTTGAGCCTCAGTCAGATGTTCTATCAGTCTGTTTTTTGACAGAATATCTGGAGTGAGTCTTCCTAGAGGAATCCAATCTCTCTCTGTTCTTTCTTCTTCTCTTGTTTTTTTTACACTAGTTTTCAGGTTGTTTAACAGAAGACGTGGAAGATGAACATTTTCTTTGGTTGCGATGAAGTACACAAGGTATTGTTGATCAATGTTGATTTAATCTGGAGAGCTGGTTGATTTCTTATGATTGATGCACCCCAGAATTATTTTGTACCAAATTCTGAGATAATCCTTCAGATCTTTGATTTTGTTAGATGGTTGGCCAGAGAAAAAATTTCTTTTGAGACAATGGATAGGTCAAAACCTTTTTCCACCATATCACTGCATCTAATACCCCCACCTTCGTGACCTATGAGTTTCCCAATAATATCTTCAGTGATGATGATCTTCTTTCCCATAACGTAGGATGTTACTTGATGATTTGAAGTTGTGGCATGGATCCATAATCATTTTATTAGTTTTTGAAAAACCAGACCTATGAGACGATCAAAGTATTTCCCCCATCCTTGGAACTCAACATCAGGGGTTAAGTCATACCCATTTTCTTTCATGCTAACAAAATCGATAATAAGCTCACAAAGAACTTCCAGAGAATCAATGGGTGTGAGAACCGTTCTTGATGGTTCGACATACGTTTCTTCATTTGTTGAAGAAGAACTAGGACTGAATTGAGAAACTTGAGGAATTTGTTGAGAGAAAGCCATTTGTTCAAAGACTCTTTTAGGGTTTTTGAAAGATGAACAGATGAAGAGAGAAAAGTGAGTGAGAGTGAATATGTGATAGTGTTTGTGAAAGGGTGGAGTATAAATATCCAAAAAAATTGATTTTAGTTTAAAATAGTAAAGAAAATGATTACGTGCATTTAATGATTTCTGAAAAGCGGGATAATGAAGATATGGAACAATTACCGATTTGACTCGTGCCTCCGTGCATCAACTCAACCGTTTCAGTCCCTTCAAATTTTGAACATGTGTTCACCCTTAGAGGGTGACCTTGCATTTAGAGTTAACAAATGGTAATATTGTGAACTGCTTGCTTCTATCTTAGAAATGAAACGTTTTTGGAGAACATTCAGATCTTCTGGATAGTTCCTGATACAACTTTCCTTCTCACTTCTGAAGAACTATTGTTCAGATGTTCACAAAAAAAATTAAGGCATAAAGTTCATAGGGTTAAATATACAAAAACTACCTTTTAATTCTAGGCATAATTCCATACTGAGATGATTCATAATGAAATTAAAACTATATTCAGAACAAGGTTTAGTGAAGACATCATCCAATTGATAGTCAGTGTCTATAAATTTTAAAGAAATAATTCCCTTCTGAATATAGTCCCTAAAAATGATGTTTAATTTCTATATGTTTAGCCCTAGAATGTAAAATAGGATTTTTTGAAAGACCAATAGCTGAAGTATTATCGCAGAGGATAGGAATGTTACTCTTCTATATGTTAAAATCTTCTAGCTGACTCTTCATCCATAGAATCTGTGTACTGCATCCAGCTGCAGCTATATATTCAACTTCGGAAGTTGACATTGCAATAGTGGATTATCTTTTGCTGGACCACGAGATTAGGTTGTCTCCCAGAAATTGGAAGCTTTTAGAAGTACTTTTTCTTTCTATTCTGTCTCCGGCAAAGTCAACGTCACAGTACCCTACTAATTTATATTCTCTGGATTTTCTATAACAAAGACGAAGATTAGTAGTACCTTTCAGATACTTGAAAATTTTCTTAATTGTTGTTAAGTGAGATTCTCTAGGATCTAATTGGAATCTAGCACAAAGACAAACTCTATACACAATATGAGGTCTTGAAGTTGTTAGATATAACAGAGAACCAATCATACCTTTATAGAGCTTCTGTTCTACTTTCTTACTTACCTCTTCCATTTCAAGAATGCATGTAGGATACATAGGAGTTTTGGACGACTTGCATTCTGACAAATCAAATTTCTTCAGAAGTTCTTTGACATACTTGCTTTAATGAATGAAGGTTCCTTCTGGAGTTTGATTGATTTGATACCCAAAAAGAACTTGAGTTCACCCATCAAGCGCATTTCAAACTCTGCCTGCATAGACATAGAAAATTCTTTTCCCAAGGATGCTATAGTAGATCCAAAAAGTATATCATCTATGTAAAGTTGACAAACCAAAATGTCATTTTTAAACAGTTTACAGAATAAGGTTGTGTCCACGTTCCCTCTCGTAAATTCATTTTCTAACAGAAAATTACTTAGTCATTCATAACAAGCTTTGGGAGCTTCTTTCAGACCATAAAATGATTTCTTAAGTTTATAAACATATTCTGGATGTTTTGTATTTTCAAAGCCAGGGGGTTGGTGCACATAAAATTCTTCATCAATGTAACCATTTAAAAATCACTTTTAACATCCATCTGATAAAGAGTGATGCCATTATTTACAACAAAAGAAATTAAAACTCTGAAATATTTTAACCTAGCGACTGGAGAAAAGGTTTCTGTATAGTCTATCCCTTCTTGCTGACTATAAACTTGTGCCACCAATCGTGCTTTGTTTGAGGACTTCTCCTTGTTTGTTTAGCTTGTTTCTGAAGACCCATTTGGTTCCAATGATGTTGAAGCCTTTTGGTTTACGAACTAGATCCCACACATCGTTTCTGGTAAATTGATTTAGTTCTTCCTACATTGCAAGGATCAAGTCATTTTATAGAAGAGCTTCGTCAATGGAAGTTGGCTCAATCAGAGATACTAATCCCATGAGTGATTCTTCAGAATTTCTAAATGTAGATCTTGTTCTGATTGGGTCATCTTTATTTCCCAAAATTATGCTTTTCGGATGAGCTAAGCTGCTTCTGCATTGTATTTTCTGGATGGAGTCTTCAGAAGTTGCTGTAATATTTGAGACATCTTCTTCTGTATTTGGCTGAAATTCTTTATTAGTATTTTCCGACGATCTGTCTTCAGAACCTATAAATTGAACTTTTATATCTACAAAATTTTTACCTTGCTTTGACTATTGAGATCCAAGCTTATCATCAAATCTGATACTAATAGATTCTTCCACAACTCGTGTTTCTGTGTTATATACTCTATAACCTTTTGAGCGCTCAGAGTATCCTAACATGATACACTTTTGTGCTTTAGAATCAAACTTGTTCAGATGTTCTTTAGTGTTTAATATAAAACAAGTACATCCAAATGGGTGGAAATGAGAGATGTTGGGCTTTCTGTTCTTCCACAGTTCATATGGAGTCTTATCCATAATAGGTCTTATTGAGATTTCTGAATATAACACGCTATGTTAATTGCTTCTGCTAATAAGTTTTTAGCAATGTTAGTCTCTTTAATCATGGTTCTTGCCATTTCTTGTAAAGTTCTACTCTTTCGTTCTACAACTCCATTTTGTTGAGGAGTTATAGGAAAATAGAAATCATGAGAGATGTCATTCTCGTTAAAAAAGTTTTCAAATATTTTGTTTTCAAATTCCACACCATGATCACTTCTGACTTTAACAATTCTAAAATCTTTTTTGTTTCGAACTTGGTTACATAAGGTAGAGAACACCGAGTGTGACCCATCCTTGTGTCTTAAAAACTTTACCCATGTCCATCTTCTATAGTCATCTACGATCATTAATCTATACTACTTGCCACTGATGGATGCAGTTTTCATTGGTCCAAATAGATCTATATGTAGAAGTTCTAATGGTGTAGAGGTGGAAACAACATTTTTTGATTTGAAAGAAGGTTTTGCAAACTTGCCTTTTTGACATGCTTCACACAGAGCATCAGAGATGAACTTCAGGTTAGGAAGTCCTATGACCTGATTGAGTTTGTTAATATGAGATATTCGTCTCACACTAACATGCCCTAATCTTCTGTGCCATACCCATTTCTCGTCATTAACAAACATTAGGCACTTTACATTCTAACATTTTAGTTCATAAAGTTTTATTTTGTAAATGTTGTTCTTTCTCTTTCCATTAAAAAGAATAGACCCATCTTTCTGACTAACTGCTTTACATGACTTTTAATTAAATATTATATCATAACCGTTATCACTTAATTGACTTATGGATAACATGCTATGCATTAATCCATCTACTAACAGAACATTAGTTATAGAAGGAAGTGTAATGTTACCAATAGTTCCAGAGCCAATAATATTTCCTTTCTAATTGACACCGAAACCTACAAAGCCTCCAGATTTAAGCTCCAGACTTTGGAACATATGCTCTCTTCCCGTCATGTGTCAAGAGCATCTAGATTCCAGGTTTCCAGATTGGTGTTTCAACTATGCTATTAAATACATCTACAACATAGATAATTTTATCCTTAGGTACCCATATCTTATTGGGTCCTTGTTTGTTAGTGTTTCCAAATTTCTGTTTGAATTTTGGTTTTGCAGAGAAATCATTACTAGTATATTTTATATCATGTGCATGTCCATATGTAAAGTGTGAATAGAGAGGAGTGTGTTTTATAACTATATCATCAACCTTCTTTGGTTGAGATGTTTCTTCTCCCCTTGGTTTCATAGATCCTATACCTTTTCTTCCGTTTCTGCTAACTCCATAGATCATTGAAGCCATCTTGATCCTATCTATGTTCTTAGCTAGAAATTTTTGAAAGCTATGATTATATTCTTTTATGTTTTTATGAGAACTATTCGAAAATTTTGAAAAATTTTCTTTCTGAGCTTTTATTAATTAATTTTTAAGTTTGGAAATGGTTTCTTTTAGCTCAGAGTTTTCTGTTTTTAGTTTCTTAGTTTCTTAGCACAGTCATGTCATCTACGCTCATATCAGGTTCAAATGGGGTGTTATCGTCATTCACATTTATGGTTTGATGATAGTCTTTTCAGGCGAACACGAGATTCTGAGTTACCATTGACCTTATCTTGACCTAGTCTTTACCTGTGAGCGGGGAGGGAATAATACTTACAAGTACATGTGGTGACTATTTGTCCTGATGGTGACTGTGTGTTGTTTTTGTGACTTGATTTAATTTGGTTTATGTTCCACACCTTTGACCATGTTATTCTCATCATATTTAAAAAATAGTACAACAAAACCCCGGTGTTATGGAAGCCTTGATTCCACGTGTTATTATCTTTGCATCATGGCATGTTTATTTTTACAAAAAAAATGTATATGTCTAAAAGAGTTAACATGCAGTTGTATCTCATTTCCAGGGTGTTTCAGAGTAGTCATCTGTATCAGAAATGGCAAGTAACAATGGTACCATCAAGAGAGATAATAGAGACATTTTTGGATACAAGTTCGACACTAAAAGTTGGCCATGTTTAAGATTGTTGAGAAAGGCGGTGGTTTATCCGGATTCATAAGCTTTTACCTCTATTGACTTCTCAGGTAGATGACAGAGCTCTTCAGACTTTGTTAGAATTCTATGATCCAGAGTTGCGATGTTTCACATTCCAAGATTATCAGTTAGCTCTGACTCTTGAGGAGTATTCTCACATCTTAGGGATCAAAGTTACTGATCATATTCCCTTTTCTCAAATTCAAAGCGAGCCCAACTATGAAGCTATCGCTAAGGCACTTTATTTGAGGCTTAGCAATGTGAAAATTAATTGGAGGAAGATAGGCCAGTGGATTCTCTGTGGATTTCTTGTTAAGCAAAGCGGAAGAAACGGTAACTAAGGTCATCAAAAGTCAAATTTTGACTTTTTGGTTATTCAGTTATTATTATTAGAATAATAATAATTATTATTATCAACTATTATTACTACAATTATTTGATTATTAATATAATTTAAAACATTATTATTTTTATTATTTTTATTAAACCAATTTTATTAATTAATACTTATATAATCATATTATTATAATTATTATATATTTTTAATTATTTAAAATTATATTTGAAACTTTGACCAAGTAAAAATTAAGGGAAAAACCCTACTTTTCATTTTCTTCATTCCAAGGCCCAGCGACAGCCGTTTTTGTGTTCTTCTTTCTTTTTCGTCATTAAGCAACAAGTTTGAAAGCCCAAACCCAGATTTCCAAGAATGCAAACTTAAATCAAATCTCAGAATAATCCAAATCGAATCTAAATCAGATATTATTACAAGTCTTAAATTATGTACAAATCTGAAACAAAATCAATTACAAATCCAATCTAACTTACATCTAACCTAATTTCTTCAATCTTTCCTCAATCTCATAATCAGAAACTGCAAATCATATATAATTTTCCTAATCTATCTCTAATAAGGGGGGGAAATGGGGAAGAAGAAAGGGGGGAAATTTTGAAGAAGAAATTAAGAAGGATAAGAAGAGAGATCTGAAGACTTGGCGACTTTGATGTTCAAATCGGAGCTACCTCTTTAAGATATGGGTTTCGAAGTATAAAACCCTAGATCTGTTACCCCTTTTCTATGCCACCGCTTTCACCATCACCTTTGACCGTATCCGCGAATCAAAGAGGAGAAGGAGATCAAAGAGAGTTAAACAAAGAAGCTAACCAAAATCTCAAAGAACCACTGCGTAAAGGTAACATTAGATTCGTAGTTTTTGTCATTTTGGTCTTGATTTTTGGATCAGTGGTCGCAAAAAGGTTAGGGTTTCCGTTTGATTAAAGCGTTTCCTAGCTTAAGAGGCCGCCACCGATCTAGGATTTCTGGGTTTTTTTTTGTGTTGGGTGTTATTATTGTTGTTGTTAGAAAGAAGAAGGATAGAGTAGGAGGAAGAGAGAGATAGATAGAGAGAGTGAGAGAGAGAGATAGAGAACAAGGAAAATAAATAGAAAAATGGAAAAAGAAAACATATACTTCCTCCTTCCTTTAGTCTATTGAGACATGTGGCTAACATATGTCCACGTGATCCCTTTAGTCTGTTGAGACATGTGGCAAACATATGTCCACACGATCCCATGTACCCTTGCCGTACACCCTCGCATCTCTTCCCTTTCATTTTAATAGAACACCTCATATCACACACCCTCACCGTAGCCTCATGCGCCTGCCACACATGATCCAAATGGGTCATATTATTTTCTCTTGGGCATAAGGCCCTTTTCTATTCACCACCTGTGTTTTACTACCATGATTAATACAACACCTCCCCCACTTGTGTAATTGACCAAATTTAATTTCTGAACTTGGGCCCTTAATACTCACACCTCCTGATTTTACTACCAAATGCCAATTTGCACCCCCTACTATTTGGGCTCAAATTTACATTTTGGCCAAAATGTTTTTTTTCCAAATAAATCACCTAGTCCTAATTTCTACACCCTCTTAAACTTAATATTAACCTTATTTATTTTACTTAACTAATCTTATTTTCTTATTTAATTTAATTCATTTAATTGTCATATTATCTTTTAGCATTTTTGCATTAAATAATTTTTTCATAATTATTAAATAATTATTAGATTTTTGAATTAAAATTATTTAAAATATTTCTTAATAAATTATAAAATAGTTATTTATTAATCAAACTATTCTTAAAACACAAACCTTATTTTTAATTGCACTAAACTTTTTGTTCATTCAAATTTATTTTCTCATGTTGCATACACATTTAAAATAGCTAACCAATCAAACACTAACATTTTTCTACTAACCTAAAAAATATGTATATTTTCAAAAAGGTTTTTGGAGACCTCTTTTATTAACTGTGAACTACGTCTACGATTCTGTTATTTTCGAACCCAGACTTGGTTCAAGGATTAATTCAAAATATTTCCACAATCCATAAAAAATACAACCAAACACTACGAACTACGAATTGGGACTCTAATTCCTCATAAGAGGATATGTAGGCACGCGGCTTAAAAACCAAGACGAGTTACCATAATTAAAAAATGAAAACCCTATGCTACCCTTTTAACCTAAATCGTAAGACTTCCTTGAGAATAAGTTAGATGAAGGGTGCCTAACACCTTCCTTTCTTCTAGAGTGAATCAATAACTTAGAATATATGTATTGATTTAGGATTATTCAATTATTCACTTGTTGTTAGGAAAAAATGTAGTGGTGGCGACTCGTTATTTTTTCCTGGTTACGACAGTTGGCGATTCTGTTGGGAACTCAACCCTAGGGTTTTGAAGCTTCTCTCTTTTTAGGTTTAGGGTTTTTGGTGTTTTCGTTATTTTTTATTTCTATTTATTTATTTGTTTTATTTATTTATGGTCATATTATCTTTATTATTTATCATTACTTATTTGTTGGTGGGATTTTTAAATTCGAAAAATTCAAAACCTTAGAAAGAAGGATCATCTATTGGCTAAGGGGATACATCTTCCCTATGAGTTTTTGTGTCGACTACGCCTAGAGTCGATGGAATTCTGAAAAAGGAATATGTTTCAAGAGCTATCCTTTTGGGGGATAGGAATTTTGAATGAAACCTATGACTATTTGTATAACCCTAAAATAAAATATCATGGTGAGACCTCGTACGACCTAAGAGACAAAAGTTTTGGTCTACAAAGAGGCTCCGCTTATGGGAGGCCTTTGTGCCTTTCCCTCTAGCATTATCCATGATTCCCTTAAGGAAGCCACCTTATAGGGAGGCTAGAATATCCATAGGACAGAACTAGGATCCTACCTACTAAGGATATCTTGTCACTATCCATAAACCCGTATGGGTTACCTTCTATCTGTTACATGTAGGATTTTTCTTCTGTATATAATAATCTCTAGCTAGTAGGGTGTCTCTCTATAAGTCATAATCCCTAGCCTGTAAGGGTTTTATTTTAATTGTCACTTGAAGGGCTTACGTTCATGTCATAGTCCATAACTTGTAGGGGTTTTATATCCTTAAACTCGTATAGGGTGTGCTTAGGTCAATCCTTATCATACGCCTGCATGTCATTGCGTCTACATGAAATTTTTAGCATACCCTCAAAAGCCAAAAAATATTTTTTGCATACCCCTGCAATTTCTTAGATTTATACATTCACGTTTCATGCATTTCCACCTTCGCCCTCGGTCTCTATTAATCCAGCTAGCTAGATTTTTTATGCTCAAAGAACAAGTTTCAAGCATGCTTTAAGAAAGATGTGACGGAACTCAAGAAATTCCTAAGTTATTGAAGGAGAAAGTCAACTAGTGAACTTGGTCCTACAAATCTTGTTAAGGAGAGAAGGCAACCCTTCTTCATTCAAGTCAAAGACTTACACAATGCCTCAAAGGCAATTATCATTGGTGATTCAGAAATAACAGTATCAACAATTGCCCTTTTAACAAAATTGGTATGCCCAACAAAAGAAAAGACAAGGGTCACCACCTACTCTGGCAAGTCCAAGATCATGAAGGAGATATCCTAGAGTCAAGTGGATCGACAAAGAAGCTCTTCCGTAGGATCATTAGATTTTATAAATTTCAAGTTGTAGTTTCCAAGTTTCTAAGTTGTATTTGGTTTAAATTTGTACTTTAGACTAGTGATTCAAATAAAACGAGCATGCATGTTTTTGAAATCAATCTATTCGTTTCACTCTTCCATCACTTTCCATAAATATCAACTATTCACTTCCATCTTCCATTTCAAAAATTTAACAAACTTTGAGGGAGAATGATGAAAACTAAATAACTAAATTTGGCTAAACTATGCTTTCAAAGGTAAGACCGAGCTGACGATGTAAGTCATTGTTTCAATTCCTAAACAGTGGAGAAATAAGGTGGTAATCCCTAGTCAACCCCCTCGAGCCAGAAGTTGGAGTTTCGTTCAATTTTCTAAAAAAAACCTTAATCTTAACCCGGGGAAGGATAGTCTTTAAATTAATTCAATGATGCATTCTATGGAGGTGTGAAAAAGACGAGAAGGGGGGGGGGGTTGAATTGGGTCTTAACTAAAAAACTTTTCTTTTAAAATATTCCCCTTTAATTAAAATATTTTTTCCACTTTTGATAATAACAATAGTTAAGAACAGGAAGTAAAGTACAAGGTATATTTATACTAGTTCACTTGAATACTATCAAGCTAGTCTAGTCCACCCACCAAGCTGTATTCACCTCTCTCAAACGAGGACTTAATTCAATAATCCAACTTATTATTACAATGCACAATCTACTCACAAGTGACTAATAACAACCTCTAAGACCACAAGTCCTAGAATTCTTAAAGATACAAACCTAACTGGTCCTTTAAGGAAAATCAAATTTCTAAGACACACTAGTCCTAGAATTCTTAATGATACAGACCTAACCGGTCCCTTAAGGAAAATCAAACAACTATTTGAATACAAATTTTGTTTACAAGAATATTGCTTCTACACAAGCTGAACATGTAAACTATTTTAAGAACAATAGACCAAAAAATATGAAAGCTATGAACAATGCTTTTGCGTGAATATTCAGTGAATTAGCTTCAGCTTTCTATCTTAGTTTTAAAGCCTTTATATAACCAATAAAATAATATATCCATTGAGGGGTACTCTTGGGATTTTTATAAACATTGGCGGCTTGAGCAATCACGTGGGGGACAAGATCGTGCAACGCATATGTCCTTTAATGGTAGTGGAATGAAACGTTGATTGTAGCATGTACTATTTTTACCACGTTAACCTTATCTTATTTCCTTCTGCACTTCAAAGGCTTTTGCGAGCCTGAGTGTAGAAGAGAGAACATAACACAAGGTCATCAGTACTTTCAAGTCTTCAGAGTCTTCAGAACTGCGTCTTCAGATTCTTCAGTACTTTGTCATGAGAACCTTTTCTTAGAACCTTGGGTCTTTAAAACATCAAGTCTTCAGAGTCTTTAGAACTTCTGTCTTCAGAGCCTTCAATACTTGGTCTTTAAAACCCTTTTCTTATAACCATGAGTCTTTATAACTTCAAGTCTTTAGAACTTCTCTTTATAATCTTCATCACCTTGTCTTTAGAACCCCTTGTCTTCAGAAACATGAGTATTCAGCATCTAGACTTAAATAAAACTTTTGTCTTCAGATCTTCTAACTTGTTTCTTTAGAACACGTTGTACTTAGAAGCATGAGTCTTTAGTATCTAGACTTAAGTAGAAATTTTGTCTTCAGATCTTCTGACTTGTTCCTTTAGACAAACATCAGAGCCTACACTTCCAAAGCTTCAACAGCGTCTTGCTACTGTTCATCAGAACTTTTGTAGCGCAGAAGTGGAACTAATTATCTTCTAATGTCTTGGCCATGCCATCCATCAGAGACAGAACATGTTTGTTAAATACTCAAAAATAAAAAACATTAGTATTAAATTTGTTCATACAAACATACTCATTTTTTATCATCAAAACTTAGATAATATTGCAAAACTAAATCTTGTTCTAACGATCTCCCCCTTTTTGATGATAATAAAACTATGTATTTTGATGACACAATTTTGTTCATATAATAAGAAAAAGCGAAAATAAATAGAGTAAGCAACACTTATCCTTTTTATGAAACTCCCCCTAAGTCAATGACTTGATGAAGCTCGAATATCCTGACTCTGAACCATTTTAGTGAAAACTCCCCCTGGTTCCAATAGATCAGATATTGAGATCTTGAGAGTCTTGAATCTAGATTCCAATGTAAATGAAATCAATTTTAATCTTGAAACTTTAATGTCACTAAGACAGCTTCCAGATTCTTAATTCTCAGAGTCTAATTATGATTTGAAAAATTTCTTCAGATTCTGTAGCCAATAGGTTAGACATAAGCTTTGCAGAATGCATTCAGGTCTTTGTCTTTAATTAGAGTTCACATTTCCTAAAAAAGAAAACACTTATAACAGATGGAAAGGTGTGTATGTGTGTGGACTATCGGGATCTGAATAAGGAAAGCCCAAAATATGACTTCCCATTACATCACATTTATGTATTGGTTGATAACACAACTTAGTTCTCTATTTTCTCTTTCATGATTGGCTTTTCGGGTACAATCAGATAAAGATTTATATGGAAGACATGACAAAGAGGACCTTCACTACTCCTTGGGGTACTTACTTCTATAAGGTCATGCCTTTTGGTCTAAAAAATGTTGGTGCAACATATCAACATGCCATGGTGACGCTCTTTCATGATATGGTTCACAAAGAGATCAAAGTATATGTTGATGATATGATTGCAAAAACACAAACTGAGGAGGAACATCTGATCCATCTGCAAAAGTTGTTTTCTCGTCTGCGAAAGTTCAGGCTAAGACTTAATCCGAACAAGTGCACCTTTGGGGAGCGATCTGGTAAAATACTTAGTTTCATCGTAAGTGTACGAGGAATTGAAGTGGATAACAAAGTAAATTAAATATAGAATATGCCAGTGCCGAAAAATGAAAATAAAGTAAGAGGGTTCCTTGGGAGATTGAACTACAAAGCTAGGTTCATCTGTCATCTCACAGCTACTTGTGAATCCATCTTTAAATTGCTGCGCAAAAATCAAAATGTTCAATAGGATGACAATTTCCAGGAAGCCTTTGAAAAGATCAAACAGTGTCTTCAGGAGCCACCAATCCTTATTCCTCCAGTGCCTGGGAAGCCATTCATCATATACTTGACGGTGCTGGAAGGATCTATTGGGTGTGTACTTGGATAACATGAGGAAACATGACGTAAAGAGCATGCCATCTATAATTTGAGTAAATTTTTTACCAGTTGTAAATCCATGTATTCTTTACTTCAGAAAACTTGTTGTGCACTTGCTTGGGAAGCTCGGCGTCTAAGGCAATACATGTTTCTAATATCAAAGATGGACCCAATAAAGTATATATTTGAGAAACCAACGCTTACATGCAGACTTACTCGATTGCAGATTCTTCTGTCCGAGTATAACATTCAGTATGTTAAAAAAAGGCTATCAAGGGTAGCATTCTTGCAGATAATCTCTCCCATCAGCCGTTGAAAAAGTATCAGTCAATGAAATTTGATGTTCCATATGAAAATGTTATGAAGCTTGATGATGTTTTAGGGGTTGATCAAAAATAGCGATAGGCTCTTACATTCGATGGTGCATCAAACGCTGTAGGTCATGGCGTTGGGGAAATACTGACTTCTTCCTGCAATACTTATGTACCATTTATGGCTAGGCTATGTTTTTATTGTATGAACAATGTGGCAGAATATGAAGCCTACGTGTTGGGGCTTGAGGCAGCCATTGACCTTAAAATCAAAATCCTGGAAGTCTTCGGAGACTCTGCTTTGGTCATACACCAAGTATGAGTTGATTGGAAAACCAAGCACCCCAATTTGATTCCATACATGGATTACATACTGTAGTTTATACTCACTTTTGATGAGATTAACTTTGAGCATATTCCCAGATATGAAAATCATTTATTTAATGCTTTAGCTACTTTAGAAGCAATGTTAAAAGCGAGCTTTCTGAATAATGCACCTGATATACACATTATTCGTCATAAAGAGTCGGCACGTTTCTTTCCTACTCATTGTCTCTCAACTGAGGATATGTCTGATGGAAAGATGTGGTATTACAACATCAAAAAGTACCTTAACAAACAAGAGTATCCAAAAGATGTTATAATTTGTGATAAGTGTACACTTAGAAGGTTAGCGTCCAAGTTCCCCTTATTAGGAGACTTCCTATATAATAGAAATTATGACTCGGTTCTACTCAGATGCATGGATAGACACGAAGTAGAGTCGATCATATAGGAAATCCACGAGGGTTCTTTCGGGACTCATTCGAGTGGGAATTATATGACAAAGAAAATCCTACGTGAAAGGTATTTTTGGATGATGATGAAAGGTGAAAGTTGTGTATATGCAAAGTTGTGCCACAAATGCCAAGTGTATGTAGACAGAATCCACATACCTCTAACTCCTTTGAATGTTATGACTTCACCATGATCATTTATAATGTGGGGAATCGACATGATTGGAAGGATTGAGACAAGCACTTCAAATGTTCATAGGTTCATTCTTGTTGTCGTCGACTATTTCACCAAATGGGTGGAACTAGCTTCTTACAAGAATGTAAACAAGCAGATTATTACCAGCTTCATCAGAAAGGAAATCATATGCATTATGGAGTTCCTAACAGAATCATCACTGGTAATGGTTTAAACCTCAACAACAAAATGATGGAGTTGTGTGAAGTGTTCAAGATTGAACACCACAATTCATCGCCTTACCGACCAAAGATGAATGGCACAGTTGAAGCTTCTAATAAGAACATAAAGAAGATTGTCCAAAAAGTGGTGAGAACGTACAAGCATTGGCATGAAATGCTGCCTTTTGCTCTACATACCTATAGAACTTATGTGCGTATTTCAACCGGGGCAACTCCCTTTTCTATTGTCCACGGTATAAAAGCAGTGCTTCCAGTTGAGGTAGAGATTCATTCGTTAAGGGTTATGATGGATACAAAGCTTGATGAGGCAGAGTGGGTTCAGACAAGACTTAACCAGCTCAATTTGATGGACGAGAAATGACTGGTAGCCATTTGTCATGACCAATTATACAAAAAGATGATGATGAGAGCATTCGACAATAAAATCCATCCTCAAAAGTTTTATCATGGTGATCTGGTAGTTAGGAAGATTAACGTGAAAAGACATTCCGATCAAAGGGGTAAATGGACTCCCAACTACGAGGGACCATACATTATGAAGAAAGTCTTTTCAGAAGGTGCTCTAATCCAAACAGACATGGATGGGGAATATGTTCTGCTTCTTGTCAATTCATACTCAGTCAAAAAATACTACATATAAAGGACCCGCTAAGTTGAAAACCAGCAAGGATGACTTAGGAAAAAATGGGCATCTCGGTGGACACAAAAAAAATGAAAAGTCCCAGAAAAAGTTAGGGATAAAAATAATAACCCGCTAAGTTAAAAACCCACAAGGGTGACTTAGGAAAAAATGGGTATCCCTCTGGATTGAAAACTGGAAAGGGCGATCAATAAAAAATTTAGAGATCATGAGCGAGAGGATGAAGTATGAATAATCTTCACAAATGACCATGTACATCTTTTTCACCTTTTTAGTGAACGGATCGATCTGACTGCTATTATTCAGAAGCAAGGCATTGAGACTACCAAGGATATGGGAACTATAGCAATACCAGTTTTAATGGAAATTTGAGCATTTTTCATTTCCATTTTATCTATTGTATATTCTTTTTATTTTTGAAATTACCTCATTTGGGAGTTGTTTCCTTGTACAAACACCTATTTACATGCAAATTTCCAATCAATAAAGATGTTTTCATCCAAAAAGCTATATTTATTATCGTTGATGTCTTGTTCTTTTTCGTATGTGAAATGTGATTTAATTCTTTATTGAACATTGCATTGAAAATGCAGGGAATAATAATTTCAAGCCAAAATGAAACATGACTTTACATTGATATGAAAATCATCCTAAAGGAGTAACGTAGCATTCCAAGCGTTGTTTCTTCGTGCAGGAAGCAACTCATAACGGCCACCTAGACCCAGACAACATTGTGAGAGTCATCCTTATCACATACAAAGGTTCTAAATATACTCCCCAGGAGTGATGAAACTTGAGGCACTCAGAGTCTTCATATGACTGAACGTGCGTATTCAGCATGATTCCCCACCAACAGTGTAAACTTGGGCACTCAAAGTCTTCGTGTGATTCAGCACGTGCATGTGCAGTTCTGGAATAAAGTAAACTTATGGAAATCGAGAGGTTTTTCATGGTTCAATGTGTAATCCAAACATAATAGTCTTCTAATCACCAGCGGAGAAGTAAACTGGTGCATTTGAAAATGTCTATGTCCGTCTCTTGACCCCTAAGTGGTCTAAGATGTAACTCCCTAGAATATTGAAGACTCTGGGCATTAGAAGAGATCCATGTGGTCTCCGTATCCATTCCCCGGCATGTCTGTATCTATTCTACCATCCACAAGAAACCAAGGATGTAGAGAAGTTAAGTCAGATCATTTCCTCCCTAGCAAGTCTATAATTCGTAATTCAGTAGTGTATATGAAAACTCACTCCATTAGCAATTCAATCCCAGGTAAAGTTGCCAAGGGTCCTTGGTTCTGCGAGCTTTCCAATGCCAATTTGTATTGGTATTTCCATACAACGAGCAATAGTTCCCAATAAGCCTATTCTTGTATCCACGGAGTTTATTTCTCTGCACTTTTCATATAGTTGTCACTGCATAATATTGCATTCTCAAAAGCGTAGCATATCCATTAAAATGGATCATTGCGCCATGAAATTCAAACATGCATATGAAGCATAAGCCAGATTTGGTACCTTGCATGAAAGACCTGAATCATTCAAAACAACAATACATCTCCATATAGAATATCAATCCAAAATCCCCAGCTGACGTACTTCGTTATATCACGATATCCAGCTAATAGTTCCAATACCATGTACTCCCAAACACTTGTTCGTATCAATTCTCTAAACACTCATCCGTGTCAGCTTTTTGAACAATCCTCTGTGTCAATTTTCCTTGATACTTGTCTATATCTTCTTTTGATGCTCGTCCCTATTGATTTCAAGCACTCATATGTGTAATTGTTTCCTTGATACTCGTCTGTATCTTCTTTCGATACGCATCTGTATTGATTCAAACACTCGTCCATGAAATCATTTCCTTGATACGCGTTTGTATCTTATTTCAATAATCGTCTGTGTTTTTTCAAACACTCGTCCGTGTTATCCTTTCCTTGATACTCGTCTGTATCTTCTTTCGATACTCGTCTGTACTGGTAAACACTTGTCTATGTTAATCTTTCACTAATCCCCGGTGGAGTTCTTCTTTCAACATTAATTGGTTTTAATCTCAGTAACACTCATCAGTGTTAATTAGCAACACACTTCCATGTTAATCAATTTAACCTCCCTACAAAATACCTCGTATTGACACCGTTACCCCGTTACGAGAAATCACAATTCCAAAATTCACCCATAAACCTTTTCAACCCGTAAAACGAAAAAATTATTTCCCCAACATATATCACAAAAATAAATAATCCATGCTTACCATCCTTTCATAACAAATGTTTGGCATTCATATTTAATCATCTTCTACCTCAAACGTTCGAAAGGCCCGCACCAATCACACATTCAGGTTTAAGACGATTAAATAGGGGCAGCTGTCATACTCCAAATTTGTCCTGCCCTTTTACAAAGTTCATATGGCTTATGCATATCCTTCAATAGGTCATCTAGCATTGCATGCATCATTGATGGTCATGGGATCAAGGCATTTCTTTTGGGAAGCTACAAAAAAGAATGTTCTGTCGGGCAGCACAATAGTGAAAAACTATGGTTTTTCAAGGTTTAAACGTGTTTCGCATGTTTCACAAGCTATCAAACAAGTGATTATTCAAGCCATCATCTTGTCAATTTCTCATGTATTTTAGCAAACTATGAACTGCGGAGAAATTGGGTGTTTCGATGAATTTGAGATAGTACAAACTAGAGACTGTGTTTTTGCCAGTTTGAGCTTAGAAATTTGCAACGTGCAATCAGGATACAATTTTGATTTGATTCCTCAGGCATTGGAACTGTCTCAATATTTTCTTCATTTCATATGTTTAGACCAGAAGTCAATTATGTGAATAAAGTCTCTGAATAATTTGATTTCCCTAAAACGGTACTTGTAATTAATGACTGGTTATCGGTTTCTCGGGCATTTAGAAATTCGTAACTTTCATCCGATTTAGTTTTTTTAGTTGATTCTTCGAGCATTAAGATCGTATTGATTTTCTTATCACTTCTCACGTTCGAATCGAAGGAAAACTTTGTGAAGAAGGCCTCATGGAAATTTTATTCTTTAAAGACAGTGTATTGAATTTAATTGGTGGTCCGTCGTTACGCTAGCACTTAAAATTTCATAACTTCTGATTGAAATATTATTTTAGAGTAATTCTTGAGGTGTTAAATTCGTCTTAATTCCATCAATGATTCGTATGTTTGGGCCGAGAGCCAATTCTTTGAGGAGGATCTTCGAATGTGCAGATACTTTGAAGCTAAACGGTGAAAAAATAGTGAAAATACTATGCTTAACCATTATTTTGTAGACGTTCAAAAATTCACAACTTTCGCCTGGTTCAATTTTTTGAGCCGTTCTTTGGTAGAAATATTTGTATTGATTTTATCTTCATTTCGTGTTTGGGCCGAGAGCTGGTTCTTTGCAGAAAATCTTTGAAAGTTTGAATTACAATATATTTTTACAATGAAAAAAAGATTGGCAGATAATCGCTTATGTGGCATTCCAAAAATCATAAACCATAAATCTCTCAGTTTTCATCTTATTAGACCAGTTCTTGAAGCTTTGGATCATTAATTTTTTCTACTTCAACTTGGCTTCAGATCTCGAGTTTAAACGGTACTCCGAAGGCTTCTATTTATGGTCTGCTTCGTAAGTGGAACAATATAGTTGTCTTAGATTGAAAAGAAGCTTGTCTGAGACAAAACTTCTCTTTGTTCTGATGGCCATAACTTCTTCGATTTTTATTGTACCACGTCTGTTCTTTCGGCATCGCGTCATAAATTTCGTCATCTTCATTTTTGTTCAGGGCTCAAGTTGAGATTTTGCACCCATGATGAGTTTTCATTTTGTACTCCCATTATGTGTTAAATTTTCCGACACTGTCAAAACAAGGCCCAATTCAAATTCAAATCCAAGGCCCAATTGGAGGGAATATATAAGTTCAAAATTCAGATTTTCTCTCATAACTTCACTTACTCCCAAAACTCCTCACAAATCTCTCTCTATTCTCTCAAGGACACAAAACAATCTTCAACAACCTCAAGATTAAAAATCAACAAAATCATAAATTCTTTCAAATTTCTTCTCCTCTCCTTCTGGTTTGCGAAGACCTCCGCCTCCCGCTCCGATTTGCCACCTCAAGCCTTCCCTCCAGCTATCGCGTGAACACGGTACCCCTCTCGTCGCCATCGCGAATCTGCGACTAGTCTTCCCCCTCCGTCTAATTTTTGCAAGTCCACTGTGAGTCTCTCATCATGCTTTGATCATTTTCTGAAACCATATCCTCTTTAACTCCTCCGATCTATTTTCTGGTAATATTCTTGAATCCACCTCTTGCATTTAATTGTTTGTTACATAATCAATTATGTGAATTGACATTAATTTGAGTCGTGATTCTTGAATTATGCTTGTTTGTTGACAATAAATTGAGTTGACATAATGTGAATTGAATTGTGGAAATTGACTTGATTCTTGATTTGTGATAATGTAAAAAAATCCAGAATTGGTTGATAATTACATAATCGATATAGATACTGAATTCTATTCGGTAAATTGATGTTGATTTTTGAACACCAAATTTGAGATTTAATATCGATTATGGAATTATGATAACAATTAAGTTGTAATTCATCAGTTAATACAACTTTTCAAATCAATTTGTTGATTATTTCAATTTTTCAATGCGTAAACTTTGAATCCAATAAGTTGCGTTAATACTTGAATTGTTTTGTTTTGACTTGAATTATGCATACTTAATTTGTTTGCAAAGTGCTTGTAGTTTCCAAGCGACGATACATGAACCGGTATACGTTTTTGCATCCGTTTATGGGCTTTTAAACTCGTTTCTATTCACTACTGGTATATATAAAATTTGCTGCTCGGAAAGTATAAATACATTGCAAATGGATTTTCTGATATTGCCAAATGCATATTCATAGTTCGTTATGCGTTTGCGGACCATTACAATTGAATTTCACTGTTTCCGATGTGACTTTTTGAGTGGTTTGTGTGTTGATAATGTTGCTGCCCCGGAACGGTAATTTACACTTGCAATATGATTTAATTCATGGTGTAAACTTTTGTGAGCTTCTTTGTATGTTTGGAAGCTACTGTTATGTTTTCATGCGATTCCATTCCAACTTTTTGTGCACTCATTTTTATAACGCAATGTTGCCCGAAGTTTGTGTTTGTGCTTCTGTGATACGGTGGCCAGAACTGGGACGTGTTTCCCTTATTTCGTTAAGGAAATTTTGCTGGTTTGTGTTTTGTGTTTTTTGTTTGCAAATGTCGCGATAAGCAAGAGTCGCCACCGACTTTTATTTTATCCAACAAGGAAAGGAAAAAAGCACAGAAAAATTCCTTTTTCGAGATATTTTTGAGTACGGGGGATAGATTATAGAAAGGGAAGGTATTAACACCCTTTCTATCCGTAGTTATCTACGGGCTCTTAGGTACTTGCTCATCATTTTCAAAATTGTTTTCTTTGTGTTTGTGGGCTTTTGAAAAGTTTTTGTTTTAACTTCGATTTAACTCTTTCTTCTGTCTTCAAGAGTGTAATGAAGTGTTTTTTTTTTGAAAACTTGTTTGTAAAGGAGTGTAAGTGTAAAAATTTTGTTTGGAATGAGCAAGTACTTAAGAACTAATCTACCTACTCGAAAAAAGAATCGTTCTATGTTCGTTTCCTTTAGACAATGTTATCCCACTATTAGTGAGTAGGTAGCACCGTTGTTGGAGTTTGAGGGTCAATTCGAAAGGGACGTACGGTCACTAAAGCAATGTTAGGACGTCTTAGTAATAACCCTAATGTCTTAGATCATTTATCCGAGGTAGCAATATCCGAGGCAACCATTCCGAGGCAACTACGATCTTTGGACAAAAGGAAGACCACTAAAATATCCTATACTCAATGACCGTTTATCGAAGGCAACCAAGTGGGAGTGTACCCTAGGAGTGCGCATGTGCGAGTGTGTCAATTTCAGTTTATTTTATCTTTGCACATTTAGGGTGATCTAACTGTTTTAAAATTAGACATACATTCTTGTCATGCAAACCCTATTATCAAACATCTAACAATTAATAATTTGCGGAATTTTAAAATGCGGAAATTAAAACTACGCTATTACAAGTCTTCGGGTATTTACATAGCCAAAAACAAACCCTTTGAAAATAAAAGCGATAAATGTAAAAGTCCTAATTAAAACTATTACAAACTGTGAGCAGATACAATAATCAGATAAAAAACAATAAAGCGCGCGATGAAAATTAGATTGAATGTGAAACTTAGGGTTTTGACCCTTCTATCCTAATTAAAAAAGAAATGTTTTTTTAGTTGTTTTTAAAAGAAAGAATTAAGTTTTTCTAAATTAAATGCTAAATTAATTAGTTATTAAATTAATTAATGAAAATGATTAAATGACATATTTTTGGTTTTTGGTTATTTTAGGAAAAAATAAAATGATTAAGTTAGTAATAAAAACCTATTGATTCTAATTAATTTTAATTATTTGCAAAAAGAGAAATTAAAGTTTTCTAATTTAACCAAACCTAATTTAATTAATTAATTTATTGATAAAAAATAAAATTCTAATTTTAATTGGACATGGAAATATTTTTAGTGATTTTTTGATAAAAAGAAAATTAATTTTGGTTAGTAAATAAATAGTAAATGATTTAAATGAAATATATATAAAAAAATAATAAAGGGATAGAGATTGGGCCTGAGAATGGGGTGTCAATAGCAATTTCCTGGGCCCATTAGTGGAGGTCCACGCTGACTTTTTTGATCCTGTATGGCACGTTTGACTTGACCTAGGGTGTTCCTTCCTGGATGGCCATCAGATTTGGCCATCCAGCCACTTGGCATGCCAGATCTTGAGGGAGTATGATGGGTCTTGGAGTTATGCACACACTAAATTCCCTGGAAAAAAATAGAAAAATAGCAAATGCTGGAGGCAAGGATCGAACCCCTGACCTCCAGCCTCTAAAGCCTTAAGCGCTCACGTGGCCACCACTACGCCATTTGTTTTTGTTATAATAATAACACAAAATAATAAACAAATAATAAACAAGCGCAGTAATGGAATTTCAGCGCGAAAATTCAAACAAGCCAATAAGAGGGTGCCAGCAAATCGTCTCCTTCCTCCCTCCGTGGCTAAAGGTTTGTTAACCTATACCTATTGATAAACGTCCATTGCTAAAGACCTGTGACCTCTCAAAATCTTCCACAGGCCATGGAAATAACATTTAAAGCCATGGTTGAGGTCGTTTCATCCTCCTGATCACAATGGTACCACTTACGAAGGCCAATTGTTCCTAAAATCAAAAACCCTAAAACAAAGCTTCGAAACCTAGCAATGGTGATTTACCGTATGGACCATATAAATGAAATTGAATAATGCAGGAAGCTTGCAAATGCTTCATAGATCAAGAATATGCAATTAATTTAATCTAACAATGCTTAAAATATGAGATTCGAATTCAAGAACAGGGCGAAGTTGTGAACGACTTACAGTGTGTTTTGGGACTGGAATGGACTGGTTCTTGATTGCTTTAGCTTCTAGAGAGTCCCAGGAAGCGACTGGGATAGGTAACGAGCCTTGAGGATGCCTCTAAGTGCCAATTCGATCTCACACTTTTTCTTGTTTTATTCCAGATTTTTGTTCTTGCTCTCACGCCTGTTTCTAGCCTTCTTTTAGGTCTGGCCTCGTTCTATATGTATGAGTGAATGCATTAGGGTTGATAATTGCATCCAAATCTTTCTCCTTCAATGATTTTTGATTTGATTTGATTCACTTTTAAAACCTTTCCATACATGGCCTTTTTCAATCTTTTTGTTCACTCTAATGCCTTGCACGAATTTGAATGATGCTAGCTGTGTAATAAGACCCGAAACAATCATAAAATCTCTTGTTATCAATGTTTTGGATTTTATTTGATTTGTTTTGATTTAAATTGGAATAATTCAAATAAAAACCAAAATAAATAATAAAAATAAGATATGGACAAGTGGAAAAGGTTAGAGCTCGTGGGCTATGTTGCCAACTCAAAACAAGTGAAAAAGATTGGACCCATTTGGCAAAATTTGAAGTTTTAGGGATAGTTGACTTTTGGAAATTTTGCAAAAAATGTCAACTTCACCAATGCATAACTTCCTCAATTTTGACTCTTTGGAGGTGTTCTTTGACTTTTTAGAAAGCTTGAGATGTCCTATAATCAACCCTTTTGGTCTCATCTCAATTTGATATTCCATTCTCATGTATGAAGCTTTGACAAAAAAGGTGTTTTTGTTGACTTTTCAAAATGACCTATAATGTCCAAATTCACAACTTCTTGTGAGTGCCTATTTTGAACTTTGGAGCTGAATATTGATTGTAGGGAATTGCATCCTCTTCAAAATGAGATTTGGATGGTTCATTTCTCATAAAGTATGAGAAAGTTATGCTTGGTCAAAGTTGAGTTGACTTTTCCTGCAAAACCCTAATTTAGCAACTTTTAGGTCTTGATGAATTATGAGCAATCCTTCATGAATCATGATCAACACTTGATCAAATGATGAAATATACTTCAAAATGAGTTTATTGACCAAAAATCTTGAAGTTTGACTGTATGTGGGTCACAGTTGACTTTTGCTCTAGCCAAGTCGATTTTCAGGCCTTTGAGCAATTGATTGAGCAAACTTTCTCTGCAAGGCTTGAAACTTGACATGGATGATCTTTGGAACATATTAGGACATTGGTGAGAAATTGGGATCACTTGGACTCAAGTATCTTTATGCAACATGAAACCCTAGTTTGAGGTAGGCTGCCTTAGGAGAGAGCTTGTTTGGCCAATCCTTGGACTACTTTGAGCAACTTGAGGATCAATGTTTTGAGAAATATGGGAGGGAAAATTTTGGGGTACAACAGCTGCCCCTGTTCAATCTTCTTAAACCTGAGGATGTAGATTGGCTTTCGTGTCTTTCGTGATCCGATGGTGGAAGTTGATTGAACACTAGAGTGCCCAGAAATTTTCACTCGCACGAAGTGGTAATTGTCTTGTGATGTCGGGAATGGGCTTATAGATACCGTTTGGAAATTACTGATCAGGGGATGAGCTTAAAGATGCCATATGAAGGAGTGTCGGTCGCATAAGAGATTCCTTAGCGAGAGCTTGTATACCTGTCGTCGAGGAAGATTCCGCTGGGGAAGTCTGATCTTTGTTGAGAGAAGTAGAATTGTAGGAGCTTTAGTCGTCTGTTATTCTGCTGGTGAGTCGTCTCTGTTGATATTTAGGAACTTTGGTCGTCCGTACTTTAATGAGGAACCATCTCTGTTGATATTTAAGAACTTCGATCGTCCGTACTCAATTGAGGAATCATCTCTGCTGATATTTAGGAACTTCGATCGTCCGTACTCAACTGAGGAATCATATCTGTTGATATTTAGGAACTTCGATCGTCCATACTCAACTAAGGAGACATCTCTGCTGATATTTAGGAACTTCGATCGTCCGTACTCAACTGAGGAAACATCTCTGCTGAGATTTAGGAACTCGTCCGTAATTCAACTGAGGAAACATCTCTGCTGAGATTTAGAAACTCATCCGTAATTCAACTGAGGAAATATCTCTGTCGAGATTTAGGAACTCGTCCGTAATTCAACTGAGGAAACATCTCTGCTGAGATTTAGGAACTCGTCTGTAATTCAACTGAGGAAACATCTCTGCTGAGATTTAGGAATTCGTCTGTAATTCAACTGAGGAAACATCTCTTCTGAGATTTAGGAACTCGTCTGTAATTCAACTGAGGAAACATCACTGCTGAGATTTAGGAACTCGTCCGTAATTAAACTGTGGAAACATCTCTGCTGAGATTTAGGAACTCGTCCGTAATTCAACTCAGTAAACATCTCTGCTGAGATTTAGGAACTCATCCGTAATTCAACTGAGGAAACATCTCTACTGAGATTTAGGAACTCGTCCGTAATTCAACTGAGGAAACATCTCTGCTGAGATTTAGGAACTCGTTCGTAATTCAACTGAGGAAACATCTCTGCTGAGATTTAGGAACTCATCCGTAATTCAACTGAGGTAAAAGCTTCATAGCTTAAATTTTGTGAGAATTTAATTGTATCCTTCCTGAAAGGTAAAGGTTAGCTGTATGTAATGCATGATATGTATCAGGCAATGATGTTCTCAAAATAAATGAGATTATGTTCGTATGATGCGTATATGCATGTGTCATGATGTATGGGTATGTAATGTTTTTATGATGTTCTCTAGCTAGGGAAAGTAAATCCCAGATTGCTGCTGGAGAAAAGAAATGAATTCTTCGTTTCCACTGGAGATAGTGGATGAAGACGTTTGGGAGAATAAACCTACATGAGAGGATAACTCTGCTGGGGAATAAGCTGACGAGAGAATGACTCTGTAGGGAGGAGATGCTCTACTGAGGATCCTGCTGATAAATTCAGCTGGGGGATGAATTACCGTTACTAGCGATACTGAATCCTGTTGGGGATTGAGTTTCCGTTTGTGAAAGGAATGAACTCCGATGGAGATGATTTTCCAGTTGCGACTTCATGGGGAATAACCTTTTAGACTCTACCGGGGAAAATATTCCAGAGTCTACTGGGGACAATTCTTCAAACTCCACTGGGGATGATTTTTCAAACTCCACTGGGGATATTTTTTATACTCCGCTGGGGATAATTTTTTTCAGTGTTGATGGTAGATAAACTCGGCTTGGGGAAAATATTACCGATTCATTCACAGTTGCGAGTCTCAGATGGGGAGAGCTAACACCACTATCTTTCTCTTTACTCTGTGAGGAATAAATGTACTTTCAATCGTTTCCTCCAGCTAGGTATATCCCTATACCTGGTGGACAGAGCAACTGTACGGTTTGGACATTTCTCATTTGCCCCTGTTTCTGATATTACAAGTAATCGTCTTTTGTTTCGCATGTAAATTTTTATGAGCAACAATCAATGTCAAATGCATATATCAAAAATGAACATTGGACGTTCTCGCAAAACAAAACAGAAAAAGGAAAATAGTTTGAAATTTCTTTGTAAAAATGACTTGTATTGATTTTGAAGTTAGCCTGTAAATAGGCGTTTTTTGTACAAGAGGCTGACGTCCTAGTAAGAGAACATCGCCGAACAAATAGAATTTATACAATTTGTGAAAAATAAAGAAAAACAGCTATGTGAACAATCCCACTGGGTTCCAACTCTGCTATTGCCCTTATATCCTCGAGCATCTCATCACTTTGCTACTTGGGTGAAGGTGGATTAGATTGTTTGGTGCCATCCGAGCTTGATAGTCGATACCGAAGTCTGGTTGCAAGGTGATCCAATGAGACATAATGTTACGCTTTGATCCCTAATTTTTGCCTGGACCGCCCTTTCGGGTTTTCAGTCCACCGGGATACCCTTTTTTTCCCAAGCCGCCTTTTCAGGTTTTCGACTTGCCGGGTGTACAGATTTTTTTATTTTCATCCCTTATTTTTGCCCGAACCCTTTTGGTTCGCCGGGAAGCCCTTATTTTTGCCTAGGCCAGTCAACCTAGCGGGTCTTTGATTATGCGTAGTATCTTTTCACTATGTCTTCATTGACGGGGTGAGGAAGGTCATCACCATCCATGGTGGTTAGAATCATAGCTCCTCCTGAGAAAATGTTCTTAACCACAAATGGCGCTTCGTAAGTAGGGGTCCATTTTCCCCTGGGATCACCTTGAGGTAGTATGATACGCTTGATCAACAGATCCCCAACTTGATACTCTTGTCGTCTGAATTTCTTGCTAAATGCCTTGATCATTCGCTTTTGATACGTCTGACCATGACAAATAGCAGTAAGCCTTTTCTCGTCGATTAAGTTCAGCTGATCAAGCCGGGTCTGAATCCAGTCATCTTCGCTCAAACCTGCATCCTTTATAATCCGAAGAGAGGGTATCTGAACTTCAATGGGAAAGACTACCTCCATACCATATACCAAGGAATAGGGTGTTGCTCCTGTTGACGTCCGCGCTGAGGTACGGTACCCATGAAGAGCAAAAGGTGACATCTCGTGCCAATCTTTGTATGTCACCGTCATCTTCTGCACAATCTTCTTAATGTTCTTATTAGCCGCTTATACAACCCCATTCATCTTAGGCCGGTAAGGAGAAGAGTTGTGATGCTGTATCTTGAACTGCTTGCAGAGCTCGGTGATCATCTTATTGTTGAGATTTCTACCATTGTCTGTAATGATCCTCTCTGGTACACCATATCGATAAATTAGATTGTGCCGAATAAATCGTGCCACGACGTTCTTGGTCACGGTAGCAAAGGAAGTTGCTTCAACCTATTTGGTAAAGTAATCAATTGCTACCAAGATGAAACGATGCCCGTTGGACGCAGTAGGTCTGATCTCGCCGATCATGTCAATGCCCCACATTGCAAAAGGCCAAGGAGCTGTCAAGATGTTCAGAGGTAATGGAGGTATGTGCACCTTATCAGCATAAACTTGGCACTTATGACAGGTCCGAGAATGCTGATAACAGTCGGTTTCCATAGTAGACCAATAGTATCCTTCCCGAAGGATTTTCTTTGCCATGGTGTGTCCACTGGAATGAGTTCCGAAAGTACCTTCATGTAAATCTACCATAATCCTTTTTGCCTCACTCTTATCCACACATCGCAGTAAAGTCGAATCATGGTTACGCTTGTAGAGGATACCATTGCTGATGAAGAACTTCGCCGCGAACCTCCTCAGAAACTTCTTATCATTAACAGATGCACCCTCAGGGTATTCTTGAGCCTCAAGATACCTTTTTACCTCGTGAAACCAGGGTTTATCTGTTACCTCTTCAGTATCAATGTCACAACAATGTGCAGGTCCGTCCAACCTCTCAATGGTAATCCGGGGAGCTTCATTGTCCCACCTGACTTTGAACATAGAAGACATCGTAGCTAGCGCGTCCGCCAACTGATTCTCCTCCCTAGGGAAGTGTTCAATGGTTATCTCCTTGAAGTGTGGAAGCAATGTCAACACATACTCCTTGTAAGGAATAAGATTTGGGTGTTTCGTATCCCACTCGCCTTTAATCTGACTGATCAAGAGAGCGGAATCTCCGAATACACTTAAGTACTTAATCCTTAGGTCAATAGTTGCTCGAAGACCCATAATGCATGCTTCATACTCTGCCATGTTGTTAGTGCAGTTGAAACATAGTCGGGCGGTGAACGTAGTATGAGAGCCTTCAGGAGATATGATCACGGTGCCAATGCCATTACCCAAAGAGTTTGAAGCTCCATCAAAGTACATAGACCATCAGGATCCTTCCTCAGGTCCTTCATCCGGTCCAGGTGTTTCACAGTCGGTCACTAACATGATGTTCTCATCCGAGAATTCAAAGTTCATAGACTGGTAATCATCCACTGCCTGATGTGCCAGATGATCTTCCAACATACTTCCCTTGATTGCTTTTTGGGTCGTGTATTGGATGTCATACTCAGTCAAGATCATCTGCCATCTTGCTATTCTTCCGGATAAGGCAGGCTTTTCGAAGATATACTTGATCGGATACATCTTTGATATCAATAGAGTAGTGTGAGTCAGCATATATTGTCTCAGCCGGCGAGCAGCCCATGCCAAAACGCAACAAGTTTTCTCAAGCAACAGGTATCGGGTCTCGCAGTCGGTAAACTTTTTGCTAAGGTAGTAAATAGCATGCTCTTTTCGGCCAGACTCGTCATACTGCCCCAGCACAAACCCCATTGAATTGTCGAGTACTGTGAAGTATAAGATGAAAGGTATCCCTTCAACTGGAGGCATCAGAATAGGTGGCTCTTGGAGATATTCTTTGATCCTTTCAAAAGAGGCCTGACATTCATCGTTCCACCTTACCACTTGATCTTTCTTTAGTAAATTGAAGATCGGTTCACAAGTAGCAGTCAGGTGTGACATGAATCGGGCAATGTAGTTCAGACGTCCCAGAAAGCCTCTGAGTTCTTTTTCGGTTTGGGGAGCTGGCATTTCCTGTATAGCCTTTACCTTTGCAGGATCCACTTGAATACCTTTGTCACTAACGACGAAACCCAGCAACTTACCAGATCTCACTCTGAAGGTGCACTTGTTCGGGTTTAACCTCAGCTTGTACAACTTTATCCTGTCAAATAGCTTCTAAAGATGGTCAAGATGTTCTTTCTCAGTCTGGGATCTTGCAATCGTGTCATCAACGTATACCTCAATCTCATGATGAATCATGTCGTGGAACAGAGCGACCATGGCGCGCTGATACGTTTCCCCAGCATTCTTCAATCTGAAAGGCATGACTTTGTAGCAAAAGGTACCCCACTGCGTGACAAAAGTTGTCTTCTCCATGTCTTCGGGAGCCATCTTAATCTGATTATAACCGGAGAAACCATCCATAAAGGAGAAGACCTTATGCTGTGCGGTGTTATCAACCAGAACATCGATATCAAGCAGAGGGAAATCATCCTTGGGGCTCGCCAGGTTCAGATCCCTATAGTCAACACACATACGAACCTTACCATCTTTCTTCGGCACCGGAACTACGTTGGCCACCCACTGCGGGTAAGAAGTAACTGCTAGAAAACTGGAATCAAATTGTTTCATAACCTCAGCCTTGATTTTCTCAGACATCTCTGGGCGCATTCGGTGAACTTTCTGTTTTACTGGAGGACAGTCTTCCTTAGTTGTCAAGTGATGAACCACGATATCGGTATCCAACCCAGGCATATCTTTATAAGACCAGGCAAATATCTCAACATAGTCACGCAGCATCTGTATCAACCGTTGCTTAACATTAGACTCCATATTTGCACCAATCTTGACCTCTTTCTTGTCTTCCTCTGTACCCAGATTTACTGTTTCCACTGGCTCTTCATGCGGCTGTATGGCCCTCTCTTCCTAAAGTAACAGTCTAGCAAGTTCCCCAGGCACTTCACAATCATCCTTACCTTCGTCCACTGCTTGGTTGATATGACTTTTGATGTCATAATCGGCAGTAGCAGAATCGTTATCAGTGGGATCCAGAGTGGATGTAGACCTGTATATGTGAGTGTGTGTAAAATAGCTGTTTTGCGAGATAGAAAAGAAAAACAAGGAGCGCAAAATTCGTAATGCAAGAAAAACGTCCAATGCTTTTATTGATGATATATGGAAAAGACACATAATAAGCCCTCAAACAAAGCCACGGTGTTTCGGGCAAGGCACCGGGCCGTAAAGTTTAAAATTGTCTGTTACAAATTCAAAACAAAAGTATATTATTGTGTAATAAAAGAAACAGGCATGGAATCCTTTGTCGTCCAATTGCTCAAGCCAACATCGGTAGTCGGGTAAATCTAGCTATCAATATCAAACTCTTCTTCATCATCTCCAATTGCATTTACTCCTGCGTCATGTTTTGGCATAGGAGCCGTTATGACGTTGGGCTTTTCTGGTGCTTCAAATTCAATCTCCTTAGCATCGACCAGATCCTGCACTTTATTCTTCAAAGCCCAGCAATTGTTGGTATCATTCCCTGGGCTATCGGAGTGATAAGCACAGTGGGCGTTCGGATTATACAACGGTATGTGGTGTTGGAATCATTTGGAGCCTCCTTCGGAATCACCAAGTTGGTCTTCAACAATTGCGGCAGAATTTGAGATAAAGTCATGTTGAGCCGAGTAAACTGTCTTTGCGGTCTCTCTACTCTTTGTTGATTGTTGCGTTGTGGGGCAACAATTGGTTTTGAAATAACTACCGCATTAATCGCTTGGCGGCGCTCAAGTCGATTTTGGCTCCTCAAGCTGTAAACTGCACTAGACTCCTTCTTGAAAGGCTTCTTATCTGTACTTGATGAAGCACATTTCTGTATCTTGCCGCTTTTGATTCCGGCCTCAACTCTCTCCCCAGTCATAATCAATTCAATGAAACCTGACGATGAACTTTCGATCAAATGATTGAAGTATGGACCAGATAAAGTCCCAAGAAACATATCCACCAACTCCCTATCAGCCAGAGGGGGTTGGACTCTGCCAGCAAGATCTCTCCACTTCTTAGCGTAGTCCTTAAAACCTTCGCTCGCATCCATAGACATACCCTGAAGTTGGGTACGCGTGGGAGCAAGGTCAGCATTATATTGGTACTGCTTGTAAAAAGCAGCAGCAAGGTCCTCCCGGTTGCGGATGTTAGCTCCTTCTAGTTGATAGAACCATTCAAGTTGAGTCCCTGAAAGACTATCTTGAAAGAAATGAACCCAGAGGTTCCTATCGGTAGTATATGGTTGAATCTTTCTGACATACGACCGGAGGTGTAACTTCGGACAGGAGACCCCATCGTACTTAGAAAAGACATGCGCTTTAAACTTATGGGGGATCACCACCCCAGATGCCAGACCCAAATCTCCAAAGTCTAATCCAGGTATCTTCTAGATCTCCATCGCACTTAACCGGTCTTCGAGCTGCTTATACCTATCCTTGGCAGGAGGATACTGGTCTTCATCAAAGTCAGTGTCATTGTCTGAAACCACAAGGCTAGGAGCCCGCCTTTCTTCTTGATTCTCTCCCCCTCCAGATGAGTGAGACAAATCAACTTCCTCTCGCAACCTATTCCCAAACCTGTGACCCATATTCAGGAGGACCGTCTTCTTCTTCTTCTTCTTCTTCTTCTTCTTCTTCTTATCCTTCAAGATAAGATTCTTCAAATCTTTCTTCCCCTTGGCCAGGTTCATGAACATTTCTTGGAACTGAGCATTCTGAGCTTGTAGAGCCTTGATGGCTTGATCAGTAGAGGTTTCAGAAGACATGATTGCTGAAATAAACAGCAAAGAAGATGAGAAACCGGTAAGGGTACCTGTGATGAGGTGCATGGGAATGAAATTCATATGATATGATTTTAAAGACTTTAGGGAGATTCAAATTTTTAAACCAAAATGAAACGCACTTTATTATATTAAAAACTTAAAACAATGTTTGACAAATGCCTTTAAGGCGTTACAAAGAGAAAAACTGAAAAGTAAATCAAAACTAGAAATAGCAAAAGACATCAGCGCTCCCATGGTCATTTTCCTTGCATGCTGACATAGTCATTGAGGAACCTCTCATTCTCCAGCTGCCCTGTAAGCTTCAGGATCTTCCGTTCCTGCTCATGATACTTTTCTCTGTAAGTATCCCGCTCTTCCCTCAACTGGATCTAAGATCTCTTTAATGCCTCAATGTCAGTAGGCATGTATGGATGGAGGAAAGTATGAGGAACCCATTATTCAGCAGCATGCTCTATAATCACTGGTAAGACATCTTCATATGGCATCCCTAGCTTTTGGGAACGGGCCTGAACCCACCAGAGATATGGTTGCATCGGAAGAGAAGTCTTTGCTCCTAGCTCATGCAGATCAGACCTGTTCACCCTCTCCCAAGCTCGTATGAACCTGCAGCGATGTCCCTCTACATCCCCCTGGAAGTCAAAGACAATGTTTGGAAGCAGCAACTCATGAGGTCCGTCCCTCCTAGCTCGCCCAAACTGTCGTAAGGCCAAACAAGGGTTATAGGTGATCCCTCCTCTGATTCCAAGTAATGGAACATTGGGGTATTCCCCACAGCGATCGATGACAGCTACTTCTTCCATGTCTTTAGTACTCCAAAGGATGTCTGTATGAGCAAGGGTCATAATTCTGTAGGCCCAACCCATACCTCCCACGTTCCTCAATACAGATTTGGGGAGGTGAGAAATAAAGCACCTCGCCAACAGTGGTACACAGCACATAAGGGTTCCTCTTTTCCGGGCAGTACGGGCATAGAGAGCATGTAGAATGTCACTTAAGAGAGTGGGCACTGGATTACGGGACATAAAGATCTTGACTGCGTTCACGTCGATGAAAGAATCTGAATTAGGGAACAAAACCAAGCCATAGATGAGAAGTGCTAGGATGTCTTCAAATGCTTGAAAGTCCAAACTGTCCCAAAACTGTTGAGCCTGATCAATCAAGAACTTAGCCAGGAAGCCTTTAACCCCACTCCGAATATCCCAGTTAGACATTACCCCAGCCTTTGTCATATGTAAGGCTGTAGCAATATCTTCTGACCTAGGAGCTACCTCCAAACCTGTAAATGGTGTCTGCTCTAAAATAGATATACCAAGTAGATCATATAACTCCTCCAATGTAGGGACCAACTGATAGTCTGGGAAGGTGAAGCAGTGGTGCAACGGGTGAAAGAACAGGAACAAGACACTCATCATTTGTTCATCCAACTTGGAAGTGACCAGGCTGAGGAGATGACCATGTCTTCTGTCAAAGGAAGAAGTATCAGGAACCTTAGAAACCAACTCTTTAAGTTGAGCAGGGATTTGTACGAAGCTGATGTGAATAGTATTTCTGCGCATAGATGCCATGATCTGCAAAACAGAACAAAGATGAATCCCCTCGGTCTTTGAAATGGTTAGTCTAATGAAATATGCATGCAATGTTATGATGCATTATGTCATGATAAGAACACACCACAAGTTGGTTCAACCTGTCCTAGTAATAGTAACCGGGTTCTAGAGGATCTCAATATCACTGACCATCCTCGATCGGTCATAATTCTAGTTTAGCAACCTTTTCTTACGGCTGGAATCATCGCGAGAGTATGGTCTCAATGAGTGTAGCATACTGCTACTTTTCTATGGCCAAGTTGGTCAATTATAGGTTCTAAGGTCAGTTGATGCTTAATGACCCATTATCAGCCCCATACTCTCCTTGTTCCTCCACAAGGGATATCGGTACCAACTAATATGTCACACCAACGTAGCTACTGCTTCAACCGTATCGGTCTATGCCGTACAGTTCCCTCACAGTCTATTGCTACTTACCTAAAAGGTATCCCCAGATCCGGCTTAGGATCTATAGTAACTCTGATACAAATCCCATAAAGATAAAACAAATAGATCAAACAATTGAAAACAATATGATGAACTAATCCTAAGGTATACCCCACTTATTATTCCTCAGCAGAGTCGCCAGTTCTGTGATACGGTGGCCAGAACCAGGACGTGTTTCCCTTATTTCGTTAAGGAAATTTTGTTGGTTTGCATTTTGCGTATTTTGTTCGTAAAAGTCGCGGTAAGCAAGAGTCGCCACTGACTTTTATTTTATCCAACAAGGAAAGGAAAAAAGCACAGAAAAATTCCTTTTTCAAGATATTTTTGAGTACGGGGGGGTAGATTATAGAAATGGAAGGTATTAGAACCCTTTATATCCGTAGTTATCTACCAGGTACTTGCTCATCATTTTCAAAATTGTTTTCTTTGTGTGTGTGGGCTTTTGAAAAGTTTTTGTTTTAACTTCGATTTAACTCTTGCTTCTGTCTTCAAGAGTGTAATGAAGTGGTTTTTTTGAAAACTTGTTTGTAAAGGAGTGTAAGTGTAAAAATTTTGTTTGGAATGAGCAAGTACTTAAGAACTAATCTACCTGCTCGAAAAAAGAATCGTTCTATGTTCGTTTCCTTTAGACAATGTTATCCCACTATTAGTGAGTAGGTAGCACCGTCGTTGGAGTTTGAGGGTCAATTCGAAAAGGACGTACGGTCACTAAAGCAATGTTAGGACGTCTTAGTAATAACCCTAATGTCTTATATCATTTATCCAAGGTAGCAATATCCGAGGCAACCATTTCGAGGCAACTACGATCTTTGGATAAAAGGACGACCACTAAAATATCCTATACTCAATGACCGTTTATCGAAGGCAACCAAGTGGGAGTGTACCCTAGGAGTGCACATGTGCGAGTGTGTCAATTTCATTTTATTTTATCTTTGCACATTTAGGGTGATATAACTGTTTTAAAATTAGACATACATTCTTGTCATGCAAACCCTATTATAAAACATCTAACAGTTAATAATTTGCGAAATTTTAAAATGCGGAAATTAAAACTACGCTATTACAAGGCTTCGGGTATTTACATAGCCACAAACAAACCCTTTGAAAATAAAAGCGATAAATGTAAAAGTCCTAATTAAAACTATTACAAACTGTGAGCAGATACAATATTTGGATAAAGAACAATAAAGCGCGCGATGAAAGTTAGATCGAATGCGAAATTTATGGTTTTGACCCGTCTATCCTAATTAAAAAAGAAATGTTTTTTTTTTGTTTTTAGTTTTTTTAAAAGAAAGAATTAAGTTTTTCTAAATTAAATGCTAAATTAATTAGTTATTAAATTAATTAATGAAAATAATTAAATGACATATTTTTGGTTTTTGGTTATTTTAGGAAAAAAATAAAATGATTAAGTTAGTAATAAAAACCTATTGATTCTAATTAATTTTAATTATTTGCAAAAAGAGAAATTAAAGTTTTCTAATTTAACCAAACCTAATTTAATTAATTAATTAATTAATTGATAAAAAATAAAATTCTAATTTTAATTGGACATGAAAATATTTTTAGTGATTTTTTGATAAATAGAAAATTAATTTGGTTAGTAAATAAATAGTAAATAATTTAAATGAAATATATATAAAAAATAATAAAGGGATAGAGATTGGGCCTGAGAATGGGGTGTCAATAGCAATTTCCTGGGCCCATTAGTGGAGGTCCACGCTGACTTTTTTGATCCTGTATGGCACGTTTGACTTGACCTAGGGTGTTCCTTCCTGGATGGTCATCAGATTTGGCCATCCAGCCACTTGGCATGCCAGATCTTGAGGGAGTATGATGGGTCTTGGAGTTATGCATGCACTAAATTCCCTGAAAGAAAATAGAAAAAAAGCAAATGCTAGAGGCAGGGATCGAACCCCTGACCTCCAGCCTCTAAAGCCTTAAGCGCTCACGTGGCCACCACTATGCCATTTGTTTTTGTTGTAATAATAACACAAACTAAAAAACAAATAATAAACAAGCGCATTAATGGAATTTCAGCGCGAAAATTCAAACAAGTCAATAGGAGGGTGCCAGCAAATTGTCTCCTTCCTCCCTCTGTGGCTAAAGGTTTATTAACCTATACCTACGGACAAACGTCTGTTGCTACAGACCTGTGCCCTCTCAAAATCTTCCACAGGCCATGGAAATAACATCTAAAGCCATGGTTGAGGTCATTTCATCCTCCTGATCACAATGGTACCACTTACGAAGGCCAATTGTTCCTGAAATCAAAAACCCTAAAATAAAGCTTCGAAACCTAGAAATGGTGATTTACCGTATGGACCATATAAATGAAATTGAATAATGCAGGAAGCTTGCAAATGCTTCATAGATCAAGAATATGCAATTAATTAAATCTAACAATGCTTAAAATATGAGATTCGAATTCAAGAACAGGGCAAGGTTGTGAATGACTTACAGTGTGTTTTGGGACTTGAATGTACTGGTTCTTGACTGCTTTAGCTTCTAGAGGGTCCCATGAAGCAATTTGGATAGGTAACGAGCCTTGAGGATGCCTCTAAGTGCCAATTCGATCTCACACTTTTTCTTGTTTTTTTCCAGATTTTTGTTCTTCCTCTCACGCCTGTTTCTAGCCTTCTTTTAGGTCTGGCCTCGTTTTATATGTATGAGTGAAAGCATTAGGGTTGATAATTGCATCCAAATCTTTCTCCTTCAATGATTTTTGATTTAATTTGATTCCCTTTTAAAACCTTTCCAAACATGGCCTTTTTCAATCTTTTTGTTCACTCTAATGCCTTGCACGAATTTGAATGTTGCTAGCTGTGTAATAAGACCTGAAACAATCATAAAATCTCTCGTTATCAATGTTTTGGATTTTATTTGATTTGTTTTGATTTAAATTGGATTAATTCAAATAAAAACCAAAATAAATAATAAAAATAAGATATGGACAAGTGGAAAAGGTTAGAGCTCGTGGTCTATGTTGCCAACTCAAAACAAGTGAAAATGATTGGGCCCATTTGGCAAAATTTGAAGTTTTAGGGATAATTGTCTTTTGGCAATTTTGCAAAAAAGGTCAACTTCACTAATCCATAACTTCCTCAATTTTGACTCTTTGGAGATGTTCTTGGATTTTTTAGAAAGCTTGAGATGTCCTCTAATCAACCCTTTTGGTCTGATCTCAATTTGATATTCCATGCTCATGTATGAAGCTTTGACAAAAAAAAAGTGTTTTTGTTGACTTTTCAAAATGACCTATAATCTCCAAATTCATAACTTCTTGTGAGTGCCTATTTTGAACTTGGGATATGAATATGGATTGCAGGGAATTTAATCCTCTTCAAAATGAGCTTTGGATGGGTCATTTATCATAAAGTATGAGAAAGTTATGCTTCGTCAAAGTTGAGTTGACTTTTCCTACAAAACCCTAATTTAACAACTTTTGAGTCTTGATGAATTATGAGCAATCCTTGATGAATCATGATCAACCCTTGATAAAATTATGAAATATACTTCAAAATGAGGTTGTTGACCAAAAATATTGAAGTTTGACTGTATGTAGGTCACAGTTGACTTTTGCCCTAGCATCGTCGATTTTCAGGCCTTTAAGCAATTGACTGAGCAAACTTTATCTTCAAGGCTTGAAACTTGACATGGATGATCTTGGGAACATATTAGGACATTGGTGAGCACTTGGGATCACTTGGACTCAAGTATCTTGATGCAACATGAAACCCTAGTTTGAGGTAGACTGCCTTAGGAGAGAGCTTGTCTGGCCAACCCTTGGACTACTTTGAGCAACTTGAGGATCAATGTTTTGAGAAATATGGGAGGGAAAATTTGGGGTACAACAGCTTCCAATATGCATTTAATTCACACTTATTCTTGATTTTTAATCATAAATTGAATTGTGTTGAGAATGCATAACTTCGATTGTGGTTTCTTGTTATCATAAATGTGTTTGTTGACTTGTGCAAGGTACATTGTGAGAGCTTTCAATCATGTAATTAACGTGTTGGTTATTTGAATGAAAAGCATTTTATTTGTGGATTCACTTTCGACGTGATTTATCTTGATTCTCATTTCATGAGAAATATATACTGCTTGTCTTTTTTTTTGGATGTGAATTTATGTGCATGTGTTCTGTTTATTGCAGATGTGTTTGACACACATTCTCATTGTGCTTTATTGATTGAGGCATATTGTGACTATTATGTTATTGATGCTAGCTTTCTCGAAGTGTTCCGAATTATTCAACTTTATCTTGTTTTGCTACCAATTATTGTTCGATTGGTATTCTCATTTGTTTCCTTTTATCTCTTGCATTTTTTACCACTTTCTGATTATATAAGAAGTAGGAATACAGATGCATGCTTTATCGCTTTCTGATTCCATAAGAATTAGGATTAGAGATGCATGTTCTGGGAGTCCGTTTGAGGAAAGTCGCTGTTTAAAAAACCTGTAGCAGACAATTCCTACTTGTGCATGTTTACCATATTGTGTGTTTACATTTGTGCCAAAGACCTCGATGAAGGCATCCCATTCCAATTTCCTATTATTAAGTTCTCATAGAAGGCAAGGCGAGAAGAGGGTCTTCAATCGAACCTGCCATTTCTAGTCTGTGTCATTCGTAGCCCGCGTGCGCCGATGCTACGGATCGTGCTATTCTTGTATCGAGTCGGTCAAGTGGAATACATGGATCTATAACCAATCCCCCATGCTCTATCATTAGCTCACATGACGTACACGTTGACACTCCGATGTGATCTCACTATTGCCTTCTATCTTCTACCTCAAAAATATGATATCTTGGTTAGATATTTAATCGCTTGTGACGATTCACTCCCGCTCTTCTCTTGCCAAGATAACATGATATCTTGGTAAAGGGTCTTCACCCCTTATCTTTATTTCCCTGGTAACATGATACGTATGTTAAGAACCACTTATTCCCCAATTCTTACTTGCCTTGATGATTTGATATCTTGGATAAGCCTCGTTTATCCTACCTAGATTACCCAATATCTTGGTTAGGTGTCCCAATTCCTTTGTCCTACCTTGATGAACTGATATCGTGGTTAGGCTTGATCCCTCTACCTTGGATTTAAAATTGACAAGGCACCAATCAACACCCAAGTGGAAAAAGTCTCACTCCACTACATATTGTAGAAGTATAGTAGCTTGCATCACTACAAGATCAACAAGAGTCCAATCTTTTGAGAAAAAGTTTTAAATTGAAAAGCCAAAATGGAAAAATTGTTTAAATAAGGTTAATGAATATTTTGAAGAAGTGAAAAACACAAGAAGGGGGGGTTGAATTGAAACTTTAAAAACAAAAGCAGTAGACACGATATTTTTATCCTAGTTCGTTTGATCTCAAACTACTCCAGTCCACCCGCCAAGGTGATTTCTCCTCTCTCCAACGAGGACTTAATTCACTAATCAAAACTGATTACAATACTACTTTGACAACTGCCAAAGTCTTCTTGAGTACAACCATAACTCGGTTTATCTCAAGGAAAACTAGCTTAATCAAAAGAAAATAATTTACTGTGTACTGTTGTTTTTCGTTACAAAAATTGTATCACTACTGTGATATTACACAATTTGAGAGTATAAGAGAATATGAATATTTGCAGCGTTTAAGATGTATATAGCAGTCGTAGGTCAAAATCGTAAATGATTTGTCCTTTAAGCTTGTTTATATAGCGTGGAAATCTTGTCCAAAATAAAGCGTGATGATGGACACTTAATGCAATTTCCATATTGAGAAGATTCTCATCTGAATGAAGCCGTTGCATATGATACTGTCTTAATTGAAAAGTAACGCTTCAGAACTAGAACTTTGCATGCTGCTTTTACTTCATAACTTTGATGACCCATAGATGTGAAGATCTGATGGTATATTAGACTTCTGCTCAGAGTTAGAGTATCTTTTACTTTAACGCAGATTCTGATCATCATTCTTCAGAACATTCTGATTAGCTCAGCTTGAAAGCCTCTGTGGTTTAACTTCTGATGTTGTTTCAGTCAGAACTTCTGTATAAGAAACAACACAAATTTAGAGTTCATGAAAACTCTAATTAAGGGTTGTAGAATCAAACTATATTCTAACAATCTCCCCCTTTTTGATGACGATAAAAACTAGGATTTTCAATAAAAAATATAGAACAAAAATCTTAAGAGAGTCTCCCCCCTGAGTTCATTACTCAGTTAGAGATGAGTTACTTCCCTGAAGTTCCTTCTCGTCAGAGATTTAGATGCATCGCCTTCTGTCTTTATCAGAATATGTTCCTGTTCAAGCTTTCAGAAAACATAGAAGTTAAGATATTCAGAATGTTTGAGACTATGTCCCGGTATACTGTTATTGAAAATATCTTAGGTTCTCCCCCTTTTTGTCAGGTATCAAAAAATAATATAATTAGAGTCAAAAAGATGATTTATATTCAAAACAGAATGCAATGACATTTTTCCGAAACAAAGAGGATAAGATGAAAAATACAGATAAAAAGTTAAAGAAAATCTAAGAAGGAGGGGGAAGGCGTGTGAACAACGCTTCCAGCAAGCTCTTAATCTGAGTGCTTGATTCTTCCTGCTTTCCCAGAATGTCTTTGATTTCTTTTGTTGTATCTTCTTGTTTGTCCAATATATACTTGATCTCTTTGTCTGTGCCTTCTTGCTCATCCAGTCTGGCATGGATTAAAGCATTTTCCTTCTTTAACTCTTCCAGAGTTTGCATGACTAGAGACGAAACTGGTGTATCTTCAGGGGTTGCATGTCGTTCAGAACACTCTGCAACCTCTTCTGATTGAACAACTTCTTCTGGAGCAGTAGTCAGAGGGTGACTATCAGAATTCTGTTAAGTGGCTTCTGAATGTTAGTTCTCTTTCTAGGGAGCATTTTCCAGCAGAAGAAATTCTTTCTTGTCCCAGTGGCTTAGAAATTGATCTTTGAAGGCTTTCAGCTGATCACTGAAGTTCTGTTGAGCCATCTCATAGCTTAATTCTTTCAGCTTCTGGGATTTAGAATTGAACCATTTTCTGAATCTATCCCACAGAGAATCAGAAGCAACGTGATTAGAATTCTCTTGACTTGCTTGTTTCAAAGAAGTAACCCATTCATGTATTTCTGTTTCAAAGATCAACAGGTTCTTACCAACATCTGATTTGGTTAAGGTTGGTTTTGGTTTGGGGATGGAAATTTTATTGGAGGATGAAGCTAGGTGGTCCAACGCTTCTAAATCAATGATTGTTCTGAGATGATCAGTTGGACGGTTAATGGGAGAGGGAGCAGGAGAATCAGAAATTATGATTGGTGAGTGAAGAGTGTTTAGTGGTGTGGATTCATATGGTGAAGGTATTTCTGGAATATCATGAATGAAGAGAGGTAAACAAACCGTAAGAGGTTCTGTTATCCCAGGAATTGGGGTAGTGGTATCAGATTCTGAAAGGGAGTCTTCTGATTGGTTTGCGGTAGGGTGTTGAATTTTTGGTTCAGATGTTTCAGAAGATGGATTTTCAAATTGAGGAGTGAGAGGGTTTTCATTTTCTGGTTGGGGTGATTTGAGGTTTTGATGTTCTGGTTGAGGAGAGTGTGGTTGTGGATTTTCTGGTTGTTGAGATTGAGTGTTTAGATTTTCTGGGATTGGTGAGGAAAAGTCTTGATCAAATAGTTCAATATCAGAGAGAACTCTTTCCAGTTCTGGTTGATGTTGTTTTGGATTTGGATTGGGGGAGTGAAGTTCATTTAAGAAATTGCCAATAGTTACAGATGGGTCAAACTCTATGTCAAAATCCTCAAATGTTTGAGGTGAAGGATTTTATGTTAGTTGAGATGGAATGGTTTCAGAGGTTCGAATAGCTATTGATTCTACAACAGAAACAAAAGATGTGCTACCTTTCTTTTTCGCAGCTTTGGGTGTCCTCTGAGAGGATCCTTCTCATGCTTCCTTCCTCTTTCTGGATTTCTTTAGCACAACATCTGGAGCTGGCTTGTGCAGGTCTTGGATGTTGATTTCTGGAATAGTCCCATCTTCCTTGCAAGCTTCAAGGTATCTGACTATAATCTCTAGAGAGGCATCTATCTCAGAGAATAGTGAAAAATCCTTTAGAGGGATTCTCCTAGAAGTGATGACCTCATGATAAGAAATTGTTGGTTCCTTTTTAATGCTTTCAATAATCTTCATTTTTCTTCAGATTCTTGGCATCAGAGGTTTCCCAACAGTTGCTTCCAGAGTGTTTATTTCTTGAGCCTCTGTCAGATGTTCTATCAACCTGTTTTCGGTTAGAATATCTGAAATCAATCTTCCCAGAGGAATCTAATCCCTCTTAGTTCTTTCTTTTTTTCTTGTCTCTTTCACACTTGTTTTGAGATGGTTGAAGAGAAAATGTGGAAGGTTTATTTTGGTCCTCTTTGAAATGAAGTATATCAGAAACTAATGATCAATGTTGATGTAATCAAGAGAGCTTGTAGGCTTCCTGTGATTGATACATCCCAAAATTATTCTAGCCCAGATTCTGTAGTGATCTTTGAAGTCTCTGATCTTGCTGGATGGCTGTCCAAAAGTGAAAATGACCCTAGAAATGGATTTTAGGTCAAAACACTTATCATCCATATTAATGCATCTGACTCCGCCGCCATTGTATCCAATGAGTTTCCCAATCAAATCTTTTGTAATCACTATCTTCTTCCCTATAACATATGACGTGACCTGGTGGTCGGATGAAGTAGCATGAATCCAGAACTCTTTAACAAGAATGGGAAAACTTGGACCTAGCAGACGATCAAAGTATCTGTTCCATCCCTGTACAGTTACATCTTCATACAGATTAAACCCATTTTCTTGTAAACTTTCAAAATCGACGATCAATTCACAGAGAACTTCAAGGTTGTCGACTTGAGTGAGTAGTGTTCTGATGGGCTCCTCATATTGTTCAGTTGATGAAGAACCAGGAGCATTGTTGAGATTCTTGAGACTTGATGAGGATGCCATTGTTCACACAGATTCTTTGAAGAAAATTGATAGAAAGGGTTTTTAAAAAACTAGAGCAAGAGAGAATATTGAAGGTGGTAAAACGTGAATGAATGAAATAGTGAATTGAGTTTATATAAGAACTTTTGAAAACGTAATCAGTAAGAAAGAGAAAAATAAGTAATGATTATACTAAATTAATGAAACCTGAAATTAGGGGATTTAGTGAGATATTGAACAATTACCAATGGCAAGTGTCTCAATGCATCCAATCATAGCCTTGGATCCTTAAGAATTTGAACGTGTTTTAAGCCTCAGAAGGTAGCTTGTGAAAGGATGACAGATGTTTGATGGTGTGAACTGCACGCCTCTATCCTTGAAATGAAAAGTTCAGATCTTCATAGATAGATTCTGAGGCAACTGTACTTTTAACTTCTGAAGACAAGTTGATCAGATGTTCACAGAAAACAATAAAATTCTGGGGGTTAGAATATGCGAATAAAACATTTTATTCTAGACATAATTTCATGCTGAGATTTTTTAGAATGAAATTGAATCTTTCTTCAGAAAGGGGTTTTGTAAACACATAAGCCCATTGATGGTCCGTGTCAATAAATTTTAAAGTAAGAATTCCTTTATGAATATAGTCCCTAATAATGTGATGTTTTATTTCTATATGCTTAGCCCTAGAATGCAAAATGGGATTTTTGGATAGACATATGGCAGAAGTGTTATCACAGAAGATAGGAATGTTACTCTCAAATATGTTGAAGTCTTCAAGTTAAATTTTCATCAAGAGCTTTTGAGTGCTACATCCAGCAGCTACTATGTATTCAGCTTCTGCTGTTGACAATGCTATTGTGGACTATCTCTTGCTGGTCCATGAGATCAGGTTGTCTCCCAGAAACTGGCAGCTTCTAGAAGTGCTTTTACGCTCTACTCTGTCTCCAGCAAAGTCAGCATCACAGTATCCTACTAAGCTGTATTCATTGGATTTTCTATAAAACAAGCCCAGATTAGTAGTACCTTTCAGATACTTGAAAATTCGCTTAACTGCTGTTAAGTGAGATTCTCTAGGACCTGATTGGAATCTAGCACATAAGCAAACACTAAATATAATATCAGGCCTTGAAGCCGTCAGATAAAGGAGAGATCCAATCATACCTTTGTACATTTTCTGTTCTACCTTTTTACTTACCTCTTCCTTTTCCAGAATGCATGTGGGATGCATTGGAGTCTTTAAGGGCTTACATTCGGAGAGGTCAAATTTCTTCATAAGTTCTCTGACATATTTTCTCTGATGAATGTAAGTTCCTTCTGGAGTTTGGATTATCTGAATTCCCATAAAGAATTTAAGTTCCCCCACTAACCTCATCTCAAACTCTGCCTGCATTCACTTAGCAAATTCTCTTCCCAGAGAAGGTTTAGTGGATCCAAAAATGATATCATCTACGTAAATCTGACAAACTAAAATGTCATTTTTAAGTGTCTTACAGAACAAGGTTGTGTCCACTTTCCCTCTGGTGAATTCCTTTTCTAACAGGAAGTTACTTAGCCTTTCATACCAAGCTCTGGGAGCTTGTTTCAGACCATAGAGTGACTTCTTTAGTTTGAAAACATATTTTGGGTGTTTGGAATTTTCAAACCCAGGGGGATGGTCCACATATACCTCTTCATCAATGTAACCATTTAAGAATGCACTTTTGACATCCATCTGATACAGAGTGATGCCATTATTTACAGCAAAAGAGATTAAGAGTCTGATAAATTCTAACCTGGCGACTGGAGCAAAGGTTTCTGTATAGTCTATCCCCTCTTGCTAACTATAACCTTGTGCCACCAGTCGAGCCTTGTTTCTGATGACTTCTCCTTGCTCATTCAGTTTGTTTCTGAACACCCACTTTGTCCCAATGACGTTGAATCCTTTTGGTTTGGGAACCAAATCCCATACGTCATTTATGGTGAACTGGTTTAATTCCTCCTGCATTGCTAGAATCCAGTCAGTGTCCAGAAGAGCTTCATCAATTATTGTTGGTTCAATCAATGAGACCAGTCCCATGAGGGATTCTTCAGAGTTTCTGAATGTTGATCTTGTTCTGATTGGATCATCCTTCTCTCCCAGGATATTATCTTCTGGGTGAGCTATGCTGCTTCTGGATAACCTTTTATGTAGTTGATCAACAGAAGGTACTAGAGCACTTGTAACATTTCTTTCTGAAGTTGTTGGAGTGTCTCTGTTAGGAACTTCTGATGAGTTATCTTCAACACCTGTGAATTCAACATCTATATCTGCAAAAGATTCATTCTGCTTTGACTTTTGAGGGTCAAGCTTATCATCAAAACTAACACTGATTGACTCTTCATCAATCTACGTTTCTGTATTGTATACTCTGTACCCTCTTGAGCATTCACAGTATCCTAACATAATACACTTCTATGCTTTAGAGTCAAACTTGTTCAGATTATCTTTAGTATTCAGAATAAAGCATCTGCATCCAAAAGGATGGAAATAAGAAATGTTGGGCTTTCTGTTCTTCCACAATTCATATGGAAACTTTTCCAGAATAGGTCTTATAGAGATTCTATTTTGAATATAACACACTGTGTTAATTGCTTCTGCCCAGAAGATCTTAGCAATGTTAGTCTCATTGATCATGGTTCTGGCCATTTCTTGCAATGTTCTGTTCTTTCGTTCTACAACTCCATTTTGTTGGGGAGTTCTAGGACAAGAGAAGTCATGCGAAATGCCTTTTCATTAAAAAATGTTTCAAATTTTTTATTTTCAAATTCTCCACCATGATCACTTCTGACTTTGACAATTCTAAGATCCTTTTCATTCTGAACTTGGTTACAGAAGGCAACGAACACAAAATGTGACTCGTCCTTGTGTCTTAATAACTTTACCCATGTCCATCTACTATAGTCATCTACGATCACTAACCCATACTTCTTGCCACTAACAGACGCAGTTTTCACTGGTCCAAATAAGTCTATGTGCAGAAGTTCTAATGGCCTAGAGGTGGAAACAACATTTTTAGCTTTAAAAGCAGGTTTTGCAAATTTGCCTTTCTGACATGCTTCACACAGAGCATCTGAGCTGAACTTCAGATTAGGAAGTCCTCTGACCAGATTGAGTTTGTTAATCTGATATATTCTTCTCATACTAACATGCCCCAATATTCTGTGCCAGACCCATTGCTCGTTGTTAACAGAAAGAAGGCATTTTACATTCTGACTTTTTAGTTCAGAAAGTTTTATCTTATAAATGTTGTTTTTCCTTTTTCCATTAAATAGGATAGTTCCATCTTTCTGACTAACAGCTTTGCATGAATTTTGATTAAATATTATATCATAACCGTTATCAGTTAATTGACTTATGGATAATAGGTAATGCATCAATCCATCAACTAAAAGCACATTATTAATAGAAGGAAGATTTCCATTACCTACTGTTCCAGAGCCAATGATATTCCCTCTTTGGTTGCCTCCAAAGCCCACATAGCCTCCAGGTTTAAGTTCCAGGCTTTGGCACATATGCTTTCTTCCCGTCATGTGTCGAGAGCATCCAGAGTCCAGGTACCATGACTGGTGTTTTAGCCTTGCTTCTAAATATATCTGCTACATATATAATTTTGTCCTTAGGTACCTACATCTTTTTGGGTCCTGGTTTGTTAGTTTTACCAAAATTCTATTTGAATTTTGGTTTGGCATAATAATCATTACTAGTGTATTTAATGTCATGTGTGTGCCCGTATGTGAAGTGTGATTTTAGTGGTGTGCATTTTATAACAAGGTCTATGACTTTCTTAGGTTGAGATACATTACCTTGGTATCCTATTCCTTTTCTGCCATTTCTGCTAACTCCATAGATCATTGAAGCCATCTTGCTTCTATCTATGTTTTTAGCCAGAAACTTCTGAAAGTTGTGATCATACTCTTTGATGATCTTATCAGCATTACTGGGAGTCTCTGAGATTATTTTCTTCTGAGAGTTTTATAAATCATTTTCTAATTTTAAAATCTTTCCTTTTAACTCAGAATTTTCTAATCTAAGACTCTTAGTTCTTTCAAAGTCAGAGACAAGATCCTTTTGCAGGTTCTTGAATTTGACTTTGAGCTGCTGATACCTTTCCAGAATTTCATTCAGACTTTCTGTAAGTTCATATTTAGTAAAATTAACAGTGAAATCAGGGAATACCTCTTCTGTGTCTGATTTTGAGTCTGAACCAGAGGCTTCACTATCTTTTGTCACATTTCCCATAAGAGCGATGTTGGCTCTTTCATCATCTGAATCTGAGTCAGCATCAGAAGTGTATGAATCGTCACATGTTGCCATGAGACTTTTCTTCTTCTCCTTGAAGAACTTCTTTTTGGGCATCTCCTTCTGAAGCCTTGGATAATCACTTTTGTAGTGCCCTTGTTCATTGCACTCATAGCAGATGATGTCTTTGTTATTTGACTTTCTGTGACCGGAGGAAGCTTCAGATCTCCTGTGTCCAGAGGAGGACTCATACTTTCTTTATGTGGAGGAGGATTTATTCTGATTCTCTGATTTTCTTGGGTTTCTGAATTTTCTTTGTCTCTGCTTCCACAGATGATTGACCCTTCTAGAGAGAAGATATAATTTGTCTTCTTCTGATGAGGATCCATCAGAAGTTTCTTCCGTAGCCTGTAAAACCTTAGAATCATATTTTTTGTTAGATTTTAATTCTAGAGGCTTACCTGGCTTCTGAGGCTCGTCTTCTTCTAGCTCTATCTCATGACTTCTGAGGGAGCTAACAAGTTCCTCTAGAGATATCTTATTGAGATCTTTAGCCAGCTTAAGTGCAGTGACCATTGGCCTCCATTGCTTTGGTACACTTCTGATGATCTTCTTTACGTGATCAGCAGTAGAATATCCTTTGTCATGAACTTTCATCCCAACAACAAGAATTTGGAATCTTGAGAACATTGCTTCTATGGATTCACTGTCTTCCCTCTTGAATGCTTCGTATTTCTAAATGAGAGCAAGGGCCTTGGTTTCTTTAACTTGTATGTTTCTTCATGAGTTATTCTCAAAGATTCAAACATGTTTTTGGTTGTCTCTCTGTTTGAGATCTTCTCATATTCTGAGTATGAGATGGCACTGAGAAGTATTATTCTGGCTTTATGATGGTTTCTAAAATCACGCTTTTGGTGGTCAGAAATCCTCTTTCTATCTATCTTCTGACCACTTTCATCCACATGATGTGTGTATCCATCAATTACCATGTCCCATAGATCAACATCATAATCCAGAAAGAAGCTCTCAATCATGTCTTTCCAGTAGTCAAAATTTTCTCCATCAAAGATTGGAGGTTTGCTGCTGATTCTGTCCTTGTCCTCATGATGTTCGTTACTAATGTTTTGGCTTGGTCCCACCATAGTGTTTTTCTAAAGCTTGGATCTTGTACTGACACAGTTTAGTGTATGAACTCAAAACCAAGAACTCTGATGCCAATTGAAGAAGTGAAAAACACAAGAAGGGGGGGTTGAATTGAAACTTTAAACACAAAAGCAGTAGACACGATATTTTTATCCTGGTTCGTTTGATCTCAAACTACTCCAGGCCACCCGCCAAGGTGATTTCTGCTCTCTCCAAGGAGGACTTAATTCACTAATCAAAACTGATTACAATACTACTTTGACAACTACCAAAGTCTTCTTGAGTACAACCATAACTCGATTTATCTCAAGGAAAACTAGCTTAATCAAAAGAAAATAATTTATTGTGTACTGTTGTTTTTCGTTACAAAAATTATATCACTAATGTGAGATTACACAATTTGAGAGTATAAGAGAATATGAATATTTGCAGCGTTTAAGATGTATATAGCAGTCGTAGGTCAAAATCGTAAATGATTTGTCCTTTAAGCTTGTTTATATAGCGTGGAAATCTTGTCCAAAATAAAGCGTGATGATGGAGACTTAATGCAATTTCCATATTGAGAAGATTCTCATCTGAATGAAGCCGTTGCATATGATACTGTCTTAATTGAAAAGTAACGCTTCAGAACTAGAATCTTGCATGCTGCTTTTACTTCAAAACTTTGATGACTCATAGATGTGAAAATCTGATGGTATATTAGACTTCTGCTCAGAGTCAGAGTATCTTTTACTTTAACGCAGATTTTGATCATCATTCTTCAGAACATTCTGATTAGCTCAGCTTGAAAGCCTTTGTGGTTTAACTTCTGATGTTGTTTCAGTCAGAACTTCTGTATAAGAAACAACACAAATTTAGAGTGCATGTTTTTTCTTTGTGTTTGTTATCATCAAAACTCTAATTAAGGGTTGTAGAATCAAACTATGTTCTAACATTTTTGTCTTCTAAAAGGATGTCAAAGTATGATTAAATTTATTAAATGTTTAACAAAGAAAAAGAATTTTGAAAATGCATGAACCTAAGTCCAAGTTTGTTATGAAAGCGGATCAAGTTTAAAAAAAACGAGAAGAGTTTTGAAAACGAGGGAGAAGATTTTGAAATTAAAGAAGATGGGAGGAGATGAAGGGACTATCATGTGTACACAAAGTAAAAGCTAAGGTACGGAAAGGTCTAACCAAACATGAAGCTAACACTTGACATACAGAAGTCAAAGTTGAATTACCATCCTTTGGATTAAAATCCAAGCAAGCATAATACTCAGATGAATACCAAATATCAAATAAGTTAAGCCTTAGATGAATACCAAGCCTCAAATTAATACCAAGCCTCAGATGAATTAAGAACCAAACTAAGTCTTCATTGACAAAAATTTGCTAGAGTAACAGTTGTATACAAAGGAATTCCCAATCACAATGCCTTGGATTTCCAAGGACCTTAGACAAAGCCTAGAACTCATAATAACTTGCACACATAATAACAACAGAGTACAAAGGTCTCAAAGTATCAAGGCTTCTAATCTTTAGTCCAAGAAATCCACAAATCCAATATGCCAAGGATAGTAACCAATAGTTCAAGAAGTGTCTCAAGTCTTTTAATGTTCATGTTTGATTATTAATGAGTTAAACACAAAATAAAAAGTCCAAGTAGACAAAGGAAAAAGTTTATAAAAATAGATGTTGTACCCCAAAATTTGCCCTCGCATTTTTCCCCAAGAAATCTCAGCTTCAAGCCTTTCCTGATTTTTTTTAAAACTGGCTCAAGAATCGGACAAACGGACTTTTCTTGTCAGTCAAACAAAATTAGGGTTTTATTGATTTTCAGGACTCTGAATTATTTCAAACAGTTGGCTCAGGGTTTTGGTTGATTCTGGCACATTTTGATCAGGCAAACGTTATTTGGCATTTAATCAAGAATTAAGGTCTTATGGGCATATTCTCAGCAAAATTAAAATTCCACAACACTTTGCAAGATTTTCCAAGATTCGGGTTGGATTCACATTGTTTTGACTTAATCAGTAAGAAGAGGCAGTTGGGTTGAATTCATGTTGTTTTGTTTGAGCCAGTCAAAGAAGATGTGCAGTTTGGAATTACAGTGCTTGGCAAAGAATCAATGAAAAAAATGAATGCGCTTGATCAGTTTATTTTGGTTAACTGCTACTTTGTTTTGGATATTGGAAAAGACAGGTTTAATTGATCAATATTACTAAGACATTGTTTTATTTAAGTTATTTATTATTCTAAATTGAATGATTGAAATTTATTTTTCAATTGTTTTAATTCAAAGAGTTTTAAATAAATAAATAAACAATAAAGAAAGAGAATTAGAATTAATTGGGTAATGCAGATTTTATTGATATTTGAATTATTTGTACAAATGTTGTTTATAATTTAAATTACAAACAATAGTTTACATTAATTTAAATATTAAATAAAAAAGAAAATTATCCTATTTATTTCTAATTCTTCATTCTTCACTTCGTCCCGGTGCTCCACTATTCATCTGCAAAAAGAAAAGGAAAAGTCAAAAGCAATTGAATTAATTAAAGACAGATAAAATTTGCTCATCATTAGAGGCCACTGATTGGGATCAGTTAACCCTCTCTGCAAATCACGGGATTTCTCCCGGTTCACAAAGAGGGAAGAATTTTATTCATGAATGCAAAATGTCAAATGCATAAATTCCAAAGTTCAAACTGCATAGTTCAAGTTCAACCAAACTGGAAAGATCAAAAAGTACAGTTTGCTGTCAAATGCCAAAATCTACTCAAAGATATCAAAGAAGATCAAAAAGTACAGTTTGCTGTCAAATGCCAAAATCTACTCAAAGATATCAAAGAAGATCAAAAAGTACAGTTTGCTGTCAAATGCCAAAGTCTACTCAAAAGCTGTCAAGAGAAGATTTTGGAAAGATATCAAAAAAAAGCACACAAATTGTCAAAGAAGGAAAAGATGCCGAGAAATTGTATGCAAGCAACCAGCATCTTTATCATCATTTCCCAACAAGAAGGGGCCCCTTCAGAACAAAATAGTACAGAATAAATCATATTAAAAATATTAACTGTACTATAGAGAGAAAAGGAAGAGAGATAAGAGGCAGGCTTTAGGCTTAGACAGTTGGGCATAACAAGAAAGAAAAATATACAAAGACTCCCCACTGCATAAAAACAGGAGGAGAGATACAAAAAGAGGTCCTGGCCTGAAGCAAACTACACACATAAAAACCAAGCCTGTACCTTTAAGCCAGGGGGACCTGAGATGCAAATATGCTACATACTAAAGCGAACCTGATAAGCATGAAAGCAAGCCAAAACTGCTAAGCAAACCTGAAGCACAGCCTGTACCTTTACCATCAAAACCACGAACACATAACCCATCCTAAAAAACCAACAACCGGCCTAACCACATAAACCTGTCAAAAGCAAGCATCAACCTGCATTTCTAAAACCAATCCAGAAACCTCCTAAAACCATCACAACCAAACCTGCATTAGCACAAATCATCATAAACCATAAACACCTAAAGCCTGCAAAGACCCTCAAACTGTCAAGAAAAGAACTCAAAAAACTAGAAAATATACAAAACCTGCTAAGCATCTCAGAAAAACCAAAAACACATAGCATGTACAGAAGCCTAACCTGCATAAGCCAGTATTCAAAGCAAGATAACCATAAACCTGTCCAACTCCTAAGCCTCAGAAATTTTTCATCATAGGCATATTCAAAGGCAACACGAGAGAAGAAGAGAGAAAATATTCAAAAAAAAGCAGCATTCAAGCGTTCACCTCAACCATTCATAGGCAAATCATTCGAGGCAAGCATACACAAATTCTAGGCAACAAAGAAGATACCGAAGCAGGCATATTCAAACACATTCAAAAGCAAGCGTTTAAGGCAACCAGCAGTTCAGAGAAGAGATAAAGAAGTGAATCGTTTCAGGAGGGTTTTTCAGGATTAAATCATCATCAAAACCCTAAAATATGGCAAAAAGGTGAAAGTACCAAATTTTCCAAGCTAGCTTCCGGCTTCATCGCGCAAATCTCCCTCCGCTCGTTCCGGCCTCCTGAGCGCCACATCCCCCGCCTCTCCTCCTTCTCCAAGGTCAGGTAGCCAGCTTTTCTCTCCGTTTCTTCTTCACCACCTCATAATAGTACAGGTTTAAGGATCATAACTCAATTCAAATTGAAACAACGCGTACGATTCATAAAAGAAAAAGGAAACATAAACATTGAAATCGAACCTTGAATCACAAGTCCACTGAGCTCATAGAGGGAAGAGAGACTTTGGGGGTGACGCTGGTGGCCGGATGGAAGAGTCGCTCAGGAAGATGAAAACGACGATGAACGAACACGAACGCGCCGCTGCCAACCCTAAACGCTTTGTCCTAACTGAACCACAAAACATGAAACCCTAAATTATTCTGACCCCCAAACGGGCCTTGCCCGTTCCGTTTTGCCCAAAGCCCATTAAGGTTCTTGCTTTTCTAACAAAACATTTTATTAAAACACTAACCTCTTTTCTTTATATTATAAAACATTTTTTTTCTTTATTACAAAATCATATAAATAATAAATACATTTTTTATATCATATACTAAAAATTAAAAATGACTTTCTATTCTTTTAATTAAAATATATTTTGTACATAGTTGCATAATTTAATTTCTTGACATTTAAATATTTTTTGTACATAAATAATAAAAAGACATTTTTCATTACACCACAATAAGTATTAAAAACACTTTTCCTTTAATTTGTACATACACATAAGATACATTTTATTTTTATACAATATCATTAAATTTGAAAATATCTTCTTTTAATTAAAATATACTTTGTACATAATTGATAAAATACATTTTTTAACATTAAACTCTTAAACACTTAATTAAAACATTTTGTATATAATAAACAATGATACATCATTTCATAATTTAATTAAAACTTGAGCATTTAATTAAAAACATTTTCTTTGTACATATTAAAAATATACAAATCAAAGATTCATTAAAACACATATTTAGGTCAAATACCCTAATCTCGCCTTAATTTTATATTGTCGCACCTGTAAATAATTACACACAATACATATACATCTCACACTTACACTTACACAATACATTCATATTGCTCCTATACATTTGTTTATCTTATATTTGTATATTCGATATTTACATTTTGATCGCAAATTCGATTTGGTTGTAACTTATTGGATACTATAAGTCTCATCCCCTTTTGTATATTTATACCCCCACTCCCGGATACTATTTGTAATAGCGTAGATTTTACATTTCCGCAATTTACAGTTTTCCAATTATACCATGGTTAGACCTAGGGTTTGCATGTACATAAAATCAAACGCTAGATAACCTAATACAAGACAAATACATGTAATCAATACACAATCACACTTGCACCCCCTGGGGTAATCTCACATGTTGCCTTCCAAAATGGGCCATGCTTGCACGTCAAGTTTCTTTGGCAAAACAAATCAAATGATCATAAGTCTCAAAGTGTTGCCTAAACGGAATGATCATAGTCCCTTCAAAGCAAATTGCCAAAGACACTTGGCATCATTGCATTCATGGTTCATACGATGAACCGCGCCCGTCCCGAATAATCTTCCTAAATGCAAGATTGTCCACCAATTTCAATGGTAGAACAAAGTTGTTAAAAGGGGTTAAAACATAACAAAAATCTTTGAGTACAATAGGGTAGACAAAACTCTTAGTTACTTGAGATCAATTTGCAAAAACACTTGCCTTCTTTTCAAAAACCACAATCCACAACACTTTCAAACAAACTCTCAAAAACATTTGAAACATCTTTTCGAAAAGATCCACACTTTTGTAAAACACTCAATCACGAGTCAAATACATTAGTTGCCTAAGACAAGGCATCTTCTTCCAAAACATTTTTCAAAAGCACCCACACACACACCATTCTCAAGCAATCGAAAATCAAGGCAAGTGATCTAAAAAACCAAGTAACTAAGAGCCCATGGATAACCATGGATGGAAAGGGTGCTAATACCTTCCCTTTTCATAATCTACCCCCCGAACCCACGAAATATCTCAAAAGGTTTTTGCTGTGCTTTTTTAACCTTTCCTTTAGGATAAAGTAAAAAGTCGGTGGCGACTCTTGCTCAACCGCACAAGTGCGAATACGAACGCAAAACACTAGTCAGTTCTCCCACCGTACCACAATAGACATGTGTTTGTTTCTTTGTGAAACAATCACTAGCCTCTTATTAAAGGTTACTTGTAGAATTGGCTATAATAATCAAGATGGGGAGGAGAACCAAAAGCCCTAATCTGATCTTGTTGTGATTGAATCAACATGGTATGATGAAGGGATCTTAGGGGGGAAAATTGGGGTACAACAACTGTGTCAGGAAAAATAATTTCATGTGCAATATTTATATTGCGTTGCACAATTCAGTACACTATTCTTTGAATTTTTCATTGTATAACTTCCAAGAGAACTGCATATTCAGAGACCTTTCTTCGAGGATTAACTTTGGTCCGAACATGCAAGTTGGAGAGGACATCCAGACGGTTTCAAATCATCAAGAATCAACCAAAAACACCATTCTCAAATAGGAGATACAAATTTTTAAACTCAGATTGGTTGAAATACTATTTCCAATTCGCATTGCTTTAAATTTACCGAAAACACGCAAATCTTTCACAACTCGGCAAGCTTTGAAAAATATGAGATCTTTGTTGCGTTGATGAAATTCCTTGATCCCATGTGTATGGATCCAATGATATGCATGCGTGTATATGCTAACAAGAGTACAAGCCAATTATAGTTAAAAAATGAAGAGGGAAAATTTTGGGGTAAAACACATATGTCTTCTTCTTGCTCATTCTCCCACGAGCCACATGCTTAGACCCAGCATCAACAGTATTTCCTCCATTACTTCTATTAGGGCTAGCATATTTTACAAAGATGTTTGAACATCAGCCTCAACATCTGAACCAACTTCTTTCAACTTAGTTGCAACTTCCTAATTTCTTTGCCAGCAACATTCTTTTTAGGTTTAGGCAGATTCTCATTAACAGTAGAGGATCCAAATGGATTCTTCCTCTCTGGATTATTTAACCTAGGTTCCCTATCGGACCTAATGTGAGACACAAATGACTTACCAAAATTCTTGACATTCTTAGAAGAAAAAGCCTTCCTTCATTATGCGATGAAGGATAAACAGTCGATAAAGGAAAAACATCTAACACAAGATCAGAGATATTTATCATTTGATAGGATTCTTCAGCCCTATCATTTGGTGGAGACGACCATTGGTCTTCACATGATGCATTCATGTGGGGGGTGATGAATGTTGAGATATCTTTGACCTTGTTTTGAGTTGATGAGATGTTGGAGTACAGGGGAGAAAATGTGACCACAAACTTTTGAAATAGAAGACGAAAAGAATGTTGGAGCGAAGGGTTTGGTAAAGGTAGCGAGTTTTACATTAACTTAAAAGGCTTTGGCAAGTGTGAGAGTGGGTACGTAAAATTTGAGATTTTGCTTTACCCACATAAATATCACTAATTGTTATAAATTCTAATAACTACTGATACCAAGCATTCCTCCTAAATTTTTAAATTATACATCATCCAAGTCCTTAGTAAATGCATCAGCAAGTTGATTTTTAGTGCAGACATGCTTAAAAATTATGACTTTGTCTTCAACCAAACCTTTAATAGAATGATGTATGATGTGCTTAGTCCTACTATGTTGATTTGAACTTTTAAAATGTCTTGCGTAACACTGTATTTAGTCAACATTTGTTTATCAAAATGTTGTACCATCTCTCCAAACACAAAGTCATCAAAGCTCATGAGCTTTCCATTATTCTTTTTGACACATAGCATTTTAATAATGTCTTTCTTTATTTCTTCAGTCTTCAACTTGTGAGTACCTTTGACAGCTTTATTTGACAGACTCCTCTTCATATTCTTTAGCTTTAAATATCCCAGCTTTTGATAGAAGAAATTAACTTCCTCACCTTTTAGACATTAGATAGTTTGGGGAAAGGTTTGTTTCTTGAGAAGACCATAGGTAACAATTGTCTTTTGATCTAGCTCCCTTCATAACCACTTCATTCTTCTCATTTGTTACCAGACATTCAGATTCAGTAAAGTTAACTTTGAGGCCTTCGTCACATAGTTGACTAATACTTATCAAATTTGCAGTCATTCTTTTAACAAACAACACATCATCAAGAGTAGGCAGTCATGTGCATCCAAACTTTCCAAAACCCTTTATTTCACCATTTAATCCATCTCCAAATATGACATAGCTAGAGGACTATTGTTTGATGTCCACTAAGAATTTGTTGACACTAGTCATGTGTCTTGAACAACCACTATCAAAGTACAATTTCTAGGAATCCACTCCTTCTTACCTTTAACAAAGGTTTTCACTCTTCTAGTTTGAGCAACCAGTTTAGGATATCCATATAATCTTTAACATTTGTGTTTTATGTGACCAAACCTTCCACAGTAATGACATATCCAACATTGAGTCTTATTTTCCTGAGTGAGTTTTTTTATGTCCATGCTGATGTTGGAACATTTGATTTGACATATTTTGTTCTTGCTTCCCTCTTTATTTGACAAACCTTACGTCATGCTCTTTTACTTTTTTCTTCATAACTTGATTATCATACCCAATCCCTCTAACATTTCCAGCATTCTTACCAGTTTGAAGAATCTCATCCAGCACATCAGAACCGTTGTTGAGCATTCTCACAGATTTAGTCATATTGACAAGTTGGATTTGAGTAATATAACTTCACCCTCTAAGCCAGAGATGGTGGACAGTTGCTCCATTTTTTATGTAATGAGGCCAGAGATGATAGACACATGCTCTACTTTTTCCGACTGTAGTTGAGCTATAGTTTTATTTTGCTTTTCTCCTAATTAACATACCTCTTCACTTTTGAGACACAACTCCTTGTACGAAGCAACAAGTTCTTCAAAGGTCAATTCCTTATAATTTGAGTCTTCATCAGAGTCGCAGATTCCAGCCAAGGCAGTAACTTGTTTGGCAGCTTTTTCTTTAGGATCACTTTTAGAGTCTTATTCTGGCCAAGATTCAAACAAACTCCTCTTCTCCTTCTTGAGATAAGTTGGACATTCAGCCCTTATGTGTCCAAAACCATCACATTTATGACGCCAAACTCCTCTTCCTTAGTTGGATTTGTCATCAATTCTAGACCTTGTTTTAAACTCCTGAGTTTTGTTAATGTCGAAATACTTCTCCAATGACATATTCTTGACATTTGATCTTGGCTTCCAGTCCTCCTTCTTTATCACTTTATTTAATTGTCTTTTAGGTAACACAATAGAATTGGATATCCCTTCTTTTGTATCCAAGTCACACTCACCTTCAAGATCATCGGTATTAGAGATAAAGGAAATGCTCTTATTCTTTTCAGACTTTTCACATATCCCTAGTTCAAAGGTATGTAGAGATCCCATAAGCTCATAAACCTTCATGTTGTTTATATCTTGGGCTTCTTTAATGGATGTCACTTTCATGCCAAAACTCTTTGGAAGAGATCTGAGAATCTTTCTTACCAACTTAGCTTCAGACATCTTCTCCCTTAGGGCACTTAAGGCATTGGCTATCTCAATTATATTCATTGGTGGATCCCATCCTTTGACAACAGACTTCTAAGATTTGGTGTCCATGAACTTGATTAAAGCAACCATACGAGCTTTCCAATAGTCATAATTTGTTCCACCAAGTATGGGAGGTCTGTTCATAAATCCTCCTTCCTTGTTCATTGTACCAGAAAGTATCTTTCTTGAATCTCACCCAGAGTCAGAGCAGGTGATAACACGAAAAGTTATAGCATTTTTCGCCCGATTTACATAGATAAAACTTCTGATTCTTCAATTATTATGTCACATTTTATCCCTGCTTGTAGTATTTGCAACATATTTCAGGTACTTAGCTTTTGCAAGGCATAAATGAGAAAAGGAAGAAAAAGAATGGAAAAATGAAGAAGAAATGGCCATTTAGCAGCAAAATGCAGCATTTTGTAATCAGAAGCGTGTCACCCGCCACAGCTCCTACCGACCATCACAAATTAGAAAAGTGTGCCCCTCAGCACACTTCATGTCACGACCGAAACAGACTCGGGGTGCATGCCCCATGTCACAACACACATGACGCTCACCACGATCCATATAACAATTACAAACCTTTCTCCATTTGATGCACGAAATGCATAATCACTTGGATTTTCTCCACGATTAAAGAACGAGAATTATGGGACATTTCCTATTTTATCACCATTTGGAATGTATAAAAGGGAATCAGTTACCAAAATTGAAACTCTCGAGACTTGCTACCATTATTTTATTACATTTTCTACACTGCAATATTAGTTTTGTTTGCATTATTTTCCAGTTCATAGTTTTTGCAATTACTTTTCCAGTTTTCGTAGAATTTCGTAAGCATTAGAAAAACCCCTACCAACAAAGCAGTATTTTTCCACATCGGAGGAATACTGCAAGACTAGTTTTCTTTAAAAACTTCCAGAATTTATTTAGGTTTGTTTTAATTTTCTTCAAGATATTTTGTACAAGTCAATCCTGCCGGCTTGTGGAGGATACGCACTGCTCAGATTATTGCTTCAGTATTTAATTTCAGGTTCCTATTTTGAAGTATAATTTATTTGTTCTTACCATGCATGCGTTATTAAATTTATGTTTTAATTTTATGTTGTTTTGTAATAAAATTATGCCTGGCTAAATCCCCTGATAACGGTATATAAATATTAACGAAGGGGTTCAGTAATTAATTGGCATTAATATTTTTTTACAAAAAAAACACTTTCTGGTGTTAATTCCTATATGGATATTTAAATGTTTTTGTATGAGAGTAAAACACAATCTAAGGTTAAAATCAACAGAGCGAGAGTTTGAGGTTTTAACCAGATAGTGGTTATTAAACATTAATTTTAAAAACAGCGAGAGCACTTTAAAATTAATTGGACTCTAATTATTTTTTAAAAAAATACTTTTGAATTTTAAAATGAAACAGCGAGAGCACTCATTTTGATTTTAATAATATGACCTGACTCGATAGAATGAAAGTGTGAGATGTGGGTTTTTAAATAAATAATTTTCACTGGAACAGTGTTTTAATACTGAAAACAAATGCCAATGACTTATTAAATCCATGAAGTTGACAAGTACATATCGGTGTCCCGTTATTAATTACTAGATTTTAGTTAATTCCGAATTAAACCCAAACACCCAAATTTATTATTTAGCCTTAGCTTTAGACAGTAACCCTGAGATAACAGTAGTTTGACCACCAGTCCTTGTGGGTTCGATATCTTTTAGAACTACGCGATAAGACTGTGCACTTGTAGTCACTACACCCGATAGACTCATAAAGTCACAATCATCAGGATTCCTTCTCTGATACCAATTGAAATTCTGGTAGTTAGATCTCATATTCTTAAGAGACGTCAATACATTGATATCTGAACAACAACACAATGAACAATGTGAAACAATAAAGTAGTGCATAAAATTAAAGAACAAACAAAATTGTTAACCAAGTTCGGTGTACAACAACACCGACTCTGGGGGAAACCAATCCAGGGACGAAGTCAACTAAGTAGTGTCAATTTGTAGACCCATAGAAAACTCTAACCAGTTTACAATCTACTCATTTAATCACTAACCATGTTTAACTTCTACCTAAGACTCACCTAGGTATGAGACCCTTCTCAAATCCCTTTCAACCATAACAGTGATTGAACAAATCAAAATAATTTATAATATTTTTAGAACACATACTTCAATGATACAAAACCCTTAAGTGCTTAAAAGCTTATGAGTGGTTTACAAAAAACAACTCCACCAACAGTCCAACTCAGGTATCAACCAATACATGAGTGGCTCATAATTAAGAAGAACACAAACGGTAAAACCTTCTAAATGATACAATTTGTTCCATACTTGTATTAAGGTAGAAGTATTCATTTTATAACATTGTGTGAACTGGATATAGGCTTCAAAAATGCAGTTGATCTCTTACTGGAAATCAGTAGAAACTTCTGCTTAAAAATAGGACTTTACATATTTGTTTCCTAAAGTGACTCAACCATTAATGAAAAAAATTAATCTTCTGCATAAAGAAGGAATATCTGAAACTTCAATCTTGAACAACATAAACAATATCCTAATATTCCCAGAATATTCAGGAATTATCAAATTAGAATATATGCAAGTTAGCAGCTGTAACAGACAAGATGTCAGATAAACTAGATAGGACATCGTGTCTAACATGCTTTCTCAACAAGATTAAAACATCCTATTTAACATGTTTCTTCTAAATTAGTTTTACCAAAATTAATGCCAATCATGAAAATAGAGAATTAACAATATTTGATTCTACTTTTTCCTTATGCTTCTGTGTTTGTCGTTGTGCGAGAGCGAGAGAATTGAAGATCGTTATTGTTGTTTCTTAAGTGCTTCTGGTGCAAGTAATAGAAGGGAAGGGTTTGAAATAGAGATGGCGTGATAGAGAGGCTCAGAGCGTGAAGGTTGTAGCATGAAGTTGCAGAAGTGAGATACAAATGGTGAAGGTCTAGGGAGAGAGAGAGAGGTAGAAGATGAAGATGCAGAGGTTGAAGGAGAATTGATAGTGTGAATGGTGGTTTTAGAGATGAATTTTGTGGGAGAGAAAATAAGAGGGATGAAGCTTGGTGAAGGGTGAAGAATGAAGGTGAAGCGTAAAGAGTGGATGAGGAGGAAGTGGAGGGTTATGATGTACCCCAAAATTTTCCCTATCAATTTCTCAAAGATTCTCTCACGAAATCTCCATTGCTCAAAACTGCATAAGGTTTGATCAACTCAATACACTTCCTCAACATTGGGCTCAAGTTAAGTTTTAGGTTTGGAAAAGTACAATTGGACTTTTAATGCCTCATATAGTTTCCATGGATCATATTGGGATCTCAAGCATCAGGTCAAAGATGGAACTTCTGAATCCTCTAAAGGAGGAAGAGGAAACTGTCGAAAGGGAAAAGCATATCGAAAGGTGGGCAGCTGCAGATAACAGTTTGAATTCAAAATCGGGTTCAGGCTGTTCGAACCACATGACTGATCGAAAAGGAGTGGTTGGTAGATTTTGACAAATCTAACAAGAGCAAGCTTTCTCCGATCCACAAGCTTCGAGTGGTATATTCAGATGAATATGGTCCATTCGAAGAACATATAATTGGTGGATTCGAAGAACATACATTTGGTGGCCCATTCGAAGAACATACATTTGGTGGATTCGAAGAATATACGTTTGGTGGTCCATTCAAAGAACATACATTTGGTGGATTCGAAGAACATAAAATTGGTGGTCCATTCAAAGAACATACAATTGGTGGATTCGAAGAACTTACATTTGGTGGTCCATTTGAAGAACATAAATTTGGTGGTCCATTCGAAGAACATACATTTGGTGGATTCGAAAAACATACAATTGGTGGATTCAAAGGACATACAATTAGTGGTCCATTCAAAGAACATACAATTGGTGGATTCGAAGAACATATAATTGGTGGATTCAAAGAACATACAATTGGTGGTCCATTCGAAGAACATACAATTGATGGATTCGAAGAACATACAATTGTTGGTCCATTAGAAGAACACACAATTGGTGGAAACAAATATTGTCTTGTATTTTGATGAGTTTGGTCGAAGACTGCTGAACAAATTATTACATGCTTCCAAGCCCAAGTTTGTTGTATTATCCACATAACAGCCTAAAACCATATCAAAAACAGTTTGTTCTACTGCTATGAAACAACCCTGCATCAAGCTGCCACAACACTCCAAAATTGCTGCAAAATAGTCATGATATGCTGCTTCTAAACCAGTCCCATATTTGCACCAAACTAGCATATAAGCGCTGCACCTTCAAAGATATGAAAAAAACATACCCAAACTGTTCAAATTTCATTTGTTTTCCCCCCAAAACTCCAACAAGACTCTTCTATAAATAAGTTGTTTCCGCAACACACAAAGGGGGGGCTTTTTGACAAGGAAAAAGGAGAAGAAAAAAAGAGAGGAGTTAACACAAAGGCTGAAACCTTAAAACACTCTTAAACCTAGAACAAAAAACCACACAACTTTTCTTTTCTTCAAAATGAAGAACATTCAAAGAAAAAACTCAAGTTCGAATCATAAATTCCAGCTTCAAGGTAAGTCTTATTGATTTTAAACCCTTCATTTCAAGCATCATTGATGATTCATCTTCGAAGATATCATGTAATAACCATTGCCTTTTAAACTAACCTTTTCATTTGTCTCCCTTTCTTGTCAATTATATGTTAAGAACTAACTTGTACAGACCATAAAACAATGTTGGAGTTGAAAAAATAATATAATGGTTTGACACAAAGCCTTAGGCTTCGACACATACTGCTTTACAGCCCCAAACAAAAGGAAGAAAAAAGGGTGTGTGAATCGAAGGGTGCATGCTTCGAACATACTGCATGAATCGAAGTATTTTTTTCTCTGTGAATCGAAGGGTGCATGGTTCGAACATACTGCATGAATCGAAAGATTTGTTTTTTCTCTCTTTTGCATTATTTTTGTTTTTTTTATATTTTCTATATATTTTATTTCATTTCTATTCAATATGGTTGTAATAATTAGGACTTTTATTTCCTTCCACCCCCCATTTGTAAATTTGTATACCCCATCCCCAAATTATGTAATAGCGTAGGACATTTATTTTCCGCAATTTACGGTTTTTATATAAAATGCCAGTAATTAGGATGTGTATGGCAAGATTTAAAATCAACAAGTAGACAACCCTAATTCAAGATTAAACCAAGCATGAAATACAATACACTTTTGCACCTCTAGGGTTTAACTCCACTTTGTTGCCTTAAAAAATGGTCATGTTGCGCAAGTGAGGTATCTTAGCAAAAAACAATCAAAAATACAAGATCATAGTCCCTCGATGACGCTTAGAATGTTGCCTTACGAATGATGTTATTCCCTTAAGAGAAATTCTAAGATATCTCACAATATTGTCATTCATGACTATACGATGACCCACGCCTGTCCCTTCACATCCAATGATAGGGCTTCTTACCAAATCAATGGTAAGATAGCAACATATAAAAGAGGAAGAAAAGAACATAGACCTTTTCAGTAGGTAGGATGCTCGTAGTTGCTTGCTCATAAATCAAAACCATTTCCACACTTACACTTTCCAAACATCTTTCAAAAACAAACATCTCTTTGAACTATTTTCAAAACCAACACTTTGTATAAATTCTTATAGAGACTAGAATGATTACAAAGTTTGCCACAATAAAGGCGTTTTCAAAATATTTTCAAACTTACACCATAAAGCACATTTTCAAGCAAAGCATTTTCAAGTGATCTAGCAAGCAACTAAGAGCCCGTAGATAACTATGGATGAAAAGGGTGCTAACACCTTCCCTTTTCATAACCTACCCCCCGAACTAAAGAAAATATCTCAAAGGTATTTCCTGTTCTTTTCACCCTTTCCTTATTGGATAAAAGAAAATTCGATGGCGGCTCTTGCTATCCGCAACAATTGCGATCAAACGCAAAACAACCAAGTCAATTCTCCCACCGTATTACAGAACTGGAAACTCTTCTAGGGAGATACTTAAAAGTGGGGTTACCTTAGAGCTACATAACCTTTAAAATGCTTTCCTTGTTTGACTTGCTTGCTTTATATTTTGGGTCTTTGTTTGGGTTTGTTTTGATCCTCTACCCGGATCTGGGGCACCTTTTTAGGTAAGTAGCAATAAATCATGGAAGTTGTACGGCGTAGACCAATATGAACGAAGTGATAGCTACGTTAGTGTGATACTCTGGCTTGTACTAATGTTCCTTGAGTCAGTCAAGGATAACATTAGGCTTTCTTATAGTGTCATTAAGAACTAACCGACCTTTAGAACCTTTAATTGACTCATCCTAAGCCATTTGAAATTAGTGAGATGGTCGGCTTTAGTTCCGACCGAAGATTGGTTGATACTCGATGCTACACTCATTGAGATTGGACTTTTGGGATATTCTGGCCGCAATACTTCAGTGCTTGAGCTAACTGAAACTTTAAGAGGGTACTTACCTATGACTCCATGCAAGACTAAACCTAAGGACTTGTCTGCTTTATGTGTATATGATTATTTGTACATCAAAACTTGTTTGCTTTTGCTTATGCATGATTACATGTACATAACATTATGACATCATACCACAACATCTCCAATAACCATTTCAAGGATCTCAAGGGTCTGTGATGTAGGGGTATATTGAAATAGATGTCTACAAAGGGGCAAGAGGATTTATTTTCCTCTAACCAAGCACTGTCAAAGACCAAAGCACGATAACTTGAGTCAAGGGCTATGACCCACTTGACATGGTGAGCTTGATTCTCGAAGAAGGAAATTTCAATGATACGAAGTTCTCTAATAAAAGTTGTGATCAAAATTCAACTCCTAACATCTTCTTGTGTTTACCCCGCGAGATCCTTGAAAACATTTACATATCATGCATAACAGGTTTTCCCCATACAGGTTCCCATCTACTTCCTGTTTATTTTAGTAGAGATGGCTCTCGTGCAAACTATCAAGGATGTTCAGACCCAAAATGCTCAGCTTCAAGAAATATTCCTGAATCTATCCAAGGGGCAAGAAGAAGTGAAAACACTTTTCATTGAGAGCATGACTAATAACAATCCTGAAGACGAGAAGGAGGGTTAGATAAGACAATTACAAGCGGAGATAACAACGGTGAGAATCTAGATGTTGGGATAAATGGCTCTTATCCAAAACTTAGCTCAGGGACAAGAAGAGTTGAGAACTCTTGTCAACAAGCTTCATCAAGACGGATGCAATTGTATGAAACAAACAACCAAGGCTGGGGATCAAGTTAATAATCAGCTCCCGAAGAGACAAGAAGTTGGCTTGGTGGAGAGTATACCTTTCCAAATTGCTTCCACATCACGAGCCCAACAACAACCTCGCCAATAACAACAGGGTGATCAGCGCAAGCAAGATGCGCCCAAAAGACAATTTTCCAAGATCAACGTGTCTTTGGCTCAAGCATTGCATCATATGTTGGAAGCCAAACTGGTTGCATTAAGGGAGCCTCCTGAAAAACCTAATACTTCTGCTCCTAGTTACCATCCCAATGAAAGGTGCGCATACCATTCCAACAGTCAGGGACACGACACTAACCACTGTTGGGCGTTGAAGAACTAAATTCAAGATCCGATCAACGAAGGAGTATTGGAGTTAACACAAGATGGTCAACTGGAATTCTTCTGTCATCCCTCAAAGACACGCCATCTGAAGTGACAAATTTAGGCGGAGAAATTTTTGTTCATTCAAATTTTCAGTTGTAATTTCTTTGTTTTCTTAAACACTATCTCTATGTCAGACTTTGGTTATTCTCGTTGATGCATTTCACACGTTTTCCTTGAGTTAATCCATTCGTTTTCATTATAATGAAATTATGCTTTTACCTCTTTTTGTATGATATTCAACTCTCAACTATAAGTCTAAAGCCTTTAGAGGGATGATGACGAAAACAATACCATAATCCTATACAATATGCTTTTGGACAGACCTTACTGACTATGTACAAACGTTCTTTCAATTCCTAAACAGTGGAGTTATAAGGAAGATAATCCCTAGTCAACCCCTTTCAGCCAAAGAAATAGGAGTTTTCTTTTTCACACAAATTGAAACCTTTAATCATAACCTGGGGCATGGTAGTTTCTCAGTTAATCCAAATGCACATTCAACCACAAGCTTTCACTTCATACACAAACATCCTTATGAATCAAAAGAAGGTGATAGTTCCCCGTGAAATAGGCAGTCATTATCTCTCAAATGAAAAGCCCACTGAGTCAAAACCTATGAAGGAGACTTAAGAAAAACTGGGGCATCCCATTGGCTATAATCTTAAAACAAGAATAGTCAGGCAAAAATTAGGGACAGTAAATCAAAAAGAGGGCGCTATATATCCTCGACAAACATGAAAAATGTTGCAAAATGATTGCCTTCTCCGACAAACATAACTTGTCTGAACCATCACCAAAACGTCATTCCAGACTCAATTGGAATTCAAAACGCGCAATTAACTGAGAATAGGGCTAAAGAACATCATGAAGAACGGACGGGTAAAAATAAACTTTGAGCCTTATCCTTTGTTTCTTAAAACCATGAACCAGGACACGTTACAACCCTTTAAAAGCCATAATTGAAGCATGGGTTAGTTCGAAAGCAAACTCTTACAAAAGGTATCCTGACTCCTGTAAGGCTCACTGTAAATCCTGAGTTGAATTCACATTATTACAGAATTTGTTTTATCTGCTAAAAATGAATTTTCAAAACTTCAAGACAAACATAAACTTTGCATTATTTGAATATCGTTGTTTGCATATAGCTAATTGTTTGACAACGGAGAAATTCACACGTTTAATATCCAGTGAACAAAAGACACTCTCAAGAAACAAAATCACTTCAAATGGAAAAACACTTCCAATGACAAACTCTCCATAACCAATGGGGGCATGAAATGTTATTGTCCAACTCATCAGTGGCAGTCAAGTCAAAATTCCAAAAAAAATCTCTCAAGAAGTGTTGAATAACCAGGGGCAGGTCTGCATCTGAATCACTTGGGGCATTGAACATGAATTCCAGCAAAGGGTCACGTACGGCCAAGCACACATTATCTGGCAGTCCTACAAAACTTACTATTGTGGACAACGACAAATCCCCACAAAATCTCTTTCATAAGGTGATCCCCGTTGAAATCCCCAGAGCCACCTCTATAAGGTTATTCCCATAGAATAATCTTCACGGATAAGGGTACAAATGCCACAAGGTCAAATTCATGGATATCTCCACAAAGTTGGATCCATGAAATCCCCAGTCAGAGTTTCAACCTCCGGAAAACCTCTCCCCAGCTGAATTGGTCTTAAGAGGAAGCCTTGAGGAGTTCTGCCAGAAGAAAACACCTCCCCAGCAGATTGTCAAATGGGTTTATTTCCCCAACAAACTACAAATTCACCAGACCAATACAAATCAACAGACAAAACCCTTTAATCCTCGGTAGAGTCATTGATATCCCCAACGAAGTTGTTACTATCCCCAAAAGTTACTAAAACCTGGACCCAACCAAATAATAGTTTAACTTCTTCAAAATCACTAACAAAACTCCTCTTCCCAAGTAGAGTTTTCCACTATCTCTAGTTGAGTTGTTGTAAAACCTGTAATTCGACCGGATAATAGTTAACTTCTTCATCCCCAGAAGGTTGTTTCTTCCTCTCCAATCAAGAGTTAGCGCCTCAGTAGAGCAACAGATAACTAAACTCCTGAACTCTTTCCCTCAAGTAGAAATCAACACTCTCCATAGAGTTTTCCCCAAGCAAAGTCAATGTTCCCCGGCAGAGTTCTCCTCAAACAACAAAACATGAATCCCAGCAGAAACACTCTATACAAAGTTCGAAGATACACATACTCTTCATCTCCAACAAGAAGTCAGGAATTTAACTTACCAAAACTCCCCAGCAGTAGTCAGGAATTTATTTTCCCGGACAAAGATGCACTTCAATAACATTTCACGTTCAAACAGCATAGCACATGCATACGAAACGCATATAGCACGATCTCATTTATTTTGAGAACACCATTACACAGTGAATTTCATACATCATGACATTGCATACAGCCAACTCTTTACCTTTTCAGGAAAGATCAATCAACAGATAATTATTATCAACAATTTTTAACAGGTCCAAGAGTAATTTCTGAAGCAAGACAGAGCAACTACCTACATGACCAGATGCAGCTTCACACGGGCTCATCATGAAGTAATCTTACACGGGTTCCTTCTAACTTCCAAATGCAGCTTTACATTGGCTCATCATAAAGCAATCTTACACGGATTCCTTCCCGTCCTGAAATGCAGCTTCACACGGGCTCATCATAAAGCAATCTTACACGGGTTCCTTTTAACTTCCAAATGCAGCTTTACACGTGCTCATCATGAATAATTATTACACGGATTCCTTCCATCCTGAGATGCAGTTTCACACGGACTCGTCCCGGGGCAGCCCTACCCAAGCTCCTTCTCATATATTTTCAGATGCAGTTTCACACTGACTCATCCCGAAGCAGCCATATCCATGTTCCTTGTCATACATTTCTAGATGATGTTTAACACAGACTCATCTTGAAGCAGCCCTACCCAGATGAAGTTTCACACGGACTCATCCAGAAGCAGCCCTATACAGGTTCCTTCTCACACATTTCCATATGAAGTTTCACACAGACTCATCATGAAGCAGCCCTACCCAGGTTCCTTCTCATACATTTCTAGATGAAGTTTCACACTGACTCATCCCAAAGTAACCCTACCAAGGCTCCTTCTCATAAATTTCCAAATGAAGTTTCACACTGAATCATCATAAAGCAGCCCTACCAAGGTTCCTTCGCATACATTTCCAGATGAAGTTTCACACAGACTCATCTTGAAGCAGCCCTACCTAGGTTCCTTCTCATATATTTCAGATGAAGTTTCACCCGTACTCATCATGAAGCAGCCCTATCCAGGTTCCTTCTCATACATTTGCAGATGAAGTTTCACAGGGATTCATCCTGAAGCAACCCTACCCAAGCTCCTTCTCATACATTTCCATATGCAGTTTCACACGGACTCATCCCGAAGCAATCTTACACAGATTTTGTTTCTCATACATTTCCATATGCAGTTTCACACGAAATCACCCCGAAGCAATCTTACAAAGATTTCTTCTCATACATTTCCAGATAAAGTTTCATACGAACTCATCCCGAAGAAGCCCTACACGGGTTCCTTCTCATGAATTTCCAGATATATTCCCATACGTATTCATCCCGAAGCAATCTTACACGGATTCCTTCTAATACATTTACAAACATGGCTTAACACGGGTCTATTCCAGTATGTCATTCAGAATTAAATCGACCAAAGATTTATTCTGATACTTCTCCCAGTTACAATCAAGCTTAGACTTAGTCTAATTTCTATCAACAATCACCTTTGGAGGGCATCTATAAGCCCATCTCTGACAACTCTCCATCATCTCTCCAAATTGAATCTTTAAGCCCATTCCCCGCACAATCAACTAACATATGATCGAGTGCAAATTTCTGAGCACTTTAGTGTTCAATCATCTTCTACCTTCAAGCTACGAACGATGATGTTCCATCCTCGCTTTTCAGGTTTAAGAAGATTGAACAGGGGCAGCTGTTGTACCCCAAAATTTACCCTCCAAATTTCTCAAAGGTTCTCTCATGAAATCTCTGTTGCTCAAAATTGCATAAGGTTTGATCAGCTCAAGACACTTCCTCAACACTGGGCTCAAATTAAGGTTTGGGTTTGGACAAGTACAATTGGACTTTTAATGCCCTATATAGTTTCCATGGATCATATTGGGCTCTCAAGCATCAGTTCAAAGGTAGAACTTCTGAATCCTTGAAAGGAGGAAGAGGAAATTGCCGAAAGGGCAAAGCAGATCGAAAGGTGTGCAGTTGTACATAACAATTCGAATTTAAAATCTAGTTCAGGCTGTTCGAACCACATGACTGATCGAAAAGGAGTGGTTGGCAGATTTTGACAAATCCAAGAAGAGCAAGCTTGCTTCGATCCACAAGCTTCGAGTGGTACATTCATATGAATGTGGTCCATTCGAAGAACATACAATTTGTGGATTCGAAGAACATACATTTGGTGGCCCATTCGAAGAATATACATTTGGTGGATTCGAAGAACATACATTATGTGGTCCATTCGAAGAACATACATTGGGTGGATTCTAAGAACATACAATTGGTGGTCCATTCGAAGAACATACAATTGGCGGTCCATTAGAAGAACATATAATTAGTGGTCCATTCGAAGAACATACAATTGGTGGATTCGAAGGACATACAATTGGTGGTCCATTAGAAAAACATACAATTGGTGGATTCGAAGAACATATAATTGGTGTATTCAAAGAACATACAATTGGTGGTCCATTATAAGAACATACAATTGATGGATTCGAAGAACATACAATTGTTGGTCCATTTGAAGAACACACAATTGGTGGAAACAAATATTGTGTTGTATTTTGATGAGTTTGGTCAAAGGCTGCTGAACAAAATCATATATGCTTCCAAGCCCAATTTTGTTGTATTGTCCACATAACAGCCTAAAACCATGTCAAAAACAGTCTATTGTACTGCTATGAAACAGCCCTGCACCAAGCTGCCACAACACTCCAAAATTGCTACAAAACAGTCCTGCTATGCTGCTCCTAAACCAGTACCATATTTTAACCAAGCTAGCATATAAGAGCTGCACCTCGAAATCTATGAAAAGAACATACCCAAACTATTCAAATTTCATTTGTCCCCCCCCCCCCCCCAAAAAACTCCAGCAAGAGTCTTCTATAAATAATTTGTTTCCACAACACACAAAGGGGGGGGGGGGGGGGGGGGAGGGGGGGCTTTTGGACAAGGAAAAAGGAGAAGAAAAAAAAGAGGAGAGAAAACAAAGTCTGAAACCATAAAACACTCTTAAACCCAGAACCAAAAACCACACCTTTGTTCTTTTCTTTGAACTCAAGAAAATTCAAAGCAATAACTCAAGTTCGAATCACAAATTCCAGCTTCAAGGTAAGTCTTCTTGACTTTAAACCCTTCATTTCAAGCATCATTGATGCTTCATCTTCGAAGATAACATGTAGTAACCATTGCTTTTGAAACTAACCTTTTTGTTTGTCTCCCTTTCTTGTTAATTATATGTTAACAAATAACATGTACAAACCATAAAACAATGTTGGAGTTTAAATAATAACAACATGGTTCGACACAAAGCCTTAGGCTTCGACACATACTGCTTTACAGGCCCAAACAGAAGGAAGAAAAAAGGGTTTATGAATTGAAGGGTGCATGCTTCGAAGATACTGCATGAATCGAAAGATTTGTTTTTTCTCTGAGAATCGAAAGGTGCATGCTTCGAACATACTACATGAATCGAAAGATTTGTTTTTTTCTCTCTTTTACGTTGTTTTTTTTATATTTTCTATATATTTTCTTTCATTGCTATTCAATATGGTTGTAATAATTAGGACTTTTATTGCTTTCCACCCGCCATTTGTAAATTTGTATACCCCATCCCCAAAATATGTAATAGCATAGGACATTTTGTTTCCGCAATTTATGCTTTTTATATAAAATGCTAGTAATTAGGATGTGTATGGAAAGATTTAAAATCAACATGTAGATAACCCTAATTCAAGATTAAACCAAGCATGAAATACAATACACTTGCACACTTTACACCTCTAGGGTTTAACTCCACTTTGTTGCCTTAAAAAATGGTCATGTTACACATGTGAGGTATCGTAGCAAAAAATAATCAAAAATACAAGATCATCGTCTCTCGCTGACGCTTCGAATGTTGCCTTACAAATAATCTTAGTCCCTTAAGAGAAATGCTAAGATATCTCACAATATTGCATTCATGACTATACGATGACCCACATTTGTCCCTTCACATCCAATGATAGGGCTTCTTACCAAATCAATGGTAAGATAGCAACATCTAAAGGAGGAGGAAAAGAAAATAGACCTTTTCAGTAGGTAGGACGCTCGTAATTGCTTGCTGACAAATCAAAACCATTTTCACACTTACACTTTCCAAACATCTTTCAAAAACAAACATCTCTTTGAACTATTTTCAAAATCAACACTTTGTGTAAATTCTTATAGAGACGAGAATCATTACAAAGTTTGATGCAACAAAGGCGTTTTCAAAATATTTTCAAATTTACACCATAAAGCACGTTTTCAAATAAAGCATTTTCAAGTGATCTAGCAAGCAACTAAAAGCCCGTAGATAACTACATATGAAAAGGGTGCTAACACTTTCCCTTTTCATAACCTACCCCCAAACTCAAGAAAATATCTTAAAGGTCTTTCCTATTCTTTTCACCCTTTCCTCATTGGATAAAAGAAAAGTCGGTGGTGACTCTTGCTATCCGCAACAATTGCGATCAAATGCAAAACAACCAAGTCATTTCTCACACCGTATTACAGGTTATATAGGTTTTTGAGATTCTGAGTTAGTTATATAGGTTATCTAGAAATCGGTTAGAGAATCTAAAGGTGTGGATTTGTGGATTAGATTCTATTAAGGGTCAGTTTAGTTAGCTAAGTGTTTGTTTGATTCATTTATTAAGAGGTTTGGAGTGTTGGAATAAACTCAGTGAGTTGCTTCGATTGACTCGCTTAGTTAGTAGTAGTTATATGTTATGATTTTCTGTTATTTTAGTTGTAGGTCGAAACTGTTAGGAAATGGTTAGCTTGGTTCTGTTATTAGCAGTTCAGAGGGGTTAGTGAAAGTTTTATTTTCTGCTTTTCCTGAATGCCGACTCTAATGATTTTATGTTAAAATTCGATATTATGGATGCAGGTTGGTTATTGTTTTGAACTGGTTCATGTGAATAATTGCTTCAGCTTGGATTCTTTTCTCTCTTGTATGAACTTTTATGGATATAACTTTAATGCCATATTTTATGAACTGGTTTAGGGACGGATTTGGAGCTGATATGGATTGTTTTTGTTCATAATTTTCTACAGGCTTCCATGGCTGGTAACTATATGCACATGTGATGACCTTTTAATTGAAATTTGTTTTGTGTAATTCTCTTTTCTGGATGTTACAGGTTTGGAAGTATGCTTGGACATTAATTTGCAAAATTGTTTGAGATTGGATATTGACGCTTCGTTATGTTTGTATGTAATCCTTGTAACATGCTTGTATTTTGTGAATGGCAAACCTATATTTGGTTTCATATTGTTTTCTTTGTGTAGGTTAATAATATGAAAGCATAGCATGATATTTGAATGAAAAGATTATGGCTGAAGCAAGGCTAGCCATGAAGGAAGCTTGAAGAGGAAGTGGTACATTGGCATGATTAATGGCGTTATGTGATGAGGAGGGAAGAAAAGACATGTAGATTGAAGTGTGACATTGGATTTGAAGATTAGGATATGTTTTTATTTTGTGTAGTTAACTTTGAACTTGGAACATTCTTGTAATGAGTTGAATGGAAGCCATATTTGTATTTTATCTTGTAACTTGACTTTGAAAATTCAATGATACCTCTAAATGTTCAAAGCATTCTTTTTTTTTCAAACTTGTACTTGAAATTTCAAGTCCTTTTATTTTGTGTTTATGATATGCCTTGTCTATAATGTGAATCTATCAAAGCAATTGCAAAACAATCAACAATGACTTTTGAAGTTTTGAATTATCTCTTGTGAATGTTGACTTGTAATGGAATTTGATGTTCCAAATCTTCTCTTTTTGTCTTTGAAATATGATGATGTTGCCTTTTGAATCTTCGAACCTTTCTTTGCCTTCGTATTCATTAGATCTCTTTGTCGTGGATTTTGTTTGCAATATCATTGATGTTTGGATGTAATTGGAGGGATATAGAAAATTATTTTGTAAAGACATGTATTGCACCACTTGAATGAAGGAATGTATCGGCCTTGAATAAAATTTGAATCACTTTTCATCCCTAATCTCCTTTTGGCCTTGTGTTCCTGTATTGTATAGTTACATAAAATCTTGACTCGATCACTTAGTCACATTGAACTCATAGCATATTCGGATGGATATTTCAATCTCAAACCCATATTAATTTTTCACTCAAGAAACAAACCATAAGCAATTGATAGAGGACAACAATGTCATGATCACAATGAAAAGCTCATTTCTTGTACCATGTCTCAACTCTAATAATCAACAAAATATCAATGCATTGAGCCCTTAAATGATGAAGATAAGACTTATAGTGTAGAAAAGAACATGACCATGAAAACCCTTAAGCCCAATGAACCTCAAGGGTGGTGGATAAGAAATCATGATTCTTTCTTTGGACGCACATTGATAATGAACGTAGCTTGAGGTGATGGAGGGAACCAAAAACCTAGCTTACAAAGATCCTCAGTTGAACCCTTAATGAAGCATAACAAGTTAAAACCTTAGCATCTTTCCCTGATTGTTGAAGAAACAACTTGAATCTATTGAATGAAGGTAAGAGCCTTAAAGCCATAAAGAAACCCTAATTCTTCAATTCCCTTTATCACACGCTAAATTTATTGATTAATGGTGCATGATGTGTTAAATGACCTAATGGAAATGTATGTACATGATTATGCATAAGCCATATGATTTTATTAAAGTATAGGACAAGATTAGGGTATGACAGTTACCCCTGCCCCATTAATCCCTAGTCTCACGTAACTGTATGTGAGGTTAAGTCGGGGTAGAAGGTATATGTAAGCCACTGTTTCCCCATTGTTGGTCAGCAAAGCACTTTCTTTTAGAGAATGACTTCTGTGGTTATGGAGAAAGTGAATTTATTGTTGAGGATTTTTTTTAGAAGAATAAGCTATTGGATTTTGTTAAATGCTTGGGTTATGTCAAGGGTGTAGTCCCCTCAGAGGAGGCTGATAATAAGCATTTGAAATGTTTGATAGAGGTACCCATGTTGATGAAGTCTCTTTCTTATAAAGGTCATCAGATTGTCTTTGGTAAGCTCGTAATTATCTTTATTCTTCATTGTTGATTTCCCTTTGTTAATCTTGTCTCGGAATAACGATAATATTTATGTGCAGGCGTAATGGAGGATGAAGTAAGGGTATGGGTCTTAAATATGGGAATACAACCACTTGGCCCTATTATATATCTTCTTCCTCTCTCAGAACTTTCTAAAAATCTTTCTCTCTTGGGTTTTCATGTAGATCTCAACTCTCGCCCTGGATCTTCTCTGAATCGTCGTGATTCACTCTTCTATGATGATTGGGTGTTTTTTGCTAGCCTCTCCAAGAAAGCCTCACATGAGTATTTGAATACTCTAGCTTGTTCTGCTAAGGGAACTTCCATCGTTTTATCCCTAGCTGGATTCAGATGTTGGGAAGCTCTTTGAACAGACTGAGAACATTAGGAAAATATCTGGATGAAAAGGAGTGTGAACAGTTAGTACTCGGTTATTACACTACCCTTGATGGCCTTTTGAGTAATGTATTGGATGTCGTACTTGGATAGTAACAATTTCCATCGGGAAATTCTTCTTGTAAGAGTTGGTTTTTCGAATACATACTTTAAAGGATTCATTCTTGTGATTAACCACTTGGTGTGAGTCAACATATACCGCCTCAATCATTTAGTATCCCAAGCCAAAGCATAACAACTCTTCTCGATAAGTAAGTACTTGGTTTCACAGTTAGTGAATTTCTTGCTAAGATAGTAGATTGCATGCTCTTTTCTACTTGTTTTATCATGTTATCCTAATACACATCCCATAGACCCTTCAAGCACTGTTAAGTACATGATGACCGGTCTTCCAGAAACTTGTGGCATCAAGATTGGTAGATCTTATAAATATTTCTCTCTCTTCTTGAATTTTATTTGACAATCATCATTCCACAGAAATGTCTGATCTTTTCAAAGTAATTTGATTATAGGCTCGAATGTAGCAGTTAAATGTGATTTGAACCTCAAAATGTACTTTAGTCGTCCTAAGAAACCATTAACCTCTTTTTCTGTCCTTGGAGATGGCATTTCTTGTATGGCTTTCACCTTGTAGGGATCTACCTCAATAATGTGATGAATTACAATAAAACCCAATAGCTTGACTGACCTGACAGCGAATGTACACTTGTTTGGATTCAACCTCAGTTTGAACTTTCGTAGACGCTCGAATAACTTTTGTAAATGTATGATGTTATACTCCTCTATATGAGATTTAGAAATCATATCATCTATGTATACATCAACTTCTTTGTGGATCATATCATTAAAGAGTGTGACCATAGCGTGTTGATAAGTTTCCCCTGCATTCATTAGAGCGAAAGGCATCACCTTGTAACAGAAAGTTCCCCAAGGAGTCATGGAAGTAGTCTTTTCCATATCCTCAGGTGCTATTTTGATCTGATTATAATCTGAGAAACCACCCATGAATGAGAATACTGAAGCTTGAGTTGTATTATCCACCAAAACATCTATGTGAGGTAACAGAAAATCGTCTTTGGGACTTGCTTTGTTCAGATCCCGATAATGTACACACTTGTGTAATTTTCCATCCTTCTTGGTTATTGGCATAGTGTTAGCTATTCAAGGTGGATAATCTACCACCACTAAGAACCATTCATCAAATTGTTTAAGGACTTCTTCTCGAATCTTGCTAGACATGTCTGGATGAGTTCTTCCGAGCTTCTGTCTAATTGGAGAGCAACCTTCCTAGAGAGGTAGTCTATGCACCACAATATTTGTATCTAATCCTGACATATCTCTGTACGACCAGGAAAATATATCCACATATTCATGTAAAAGTTTGATTAATCTTTCTTTGACGCTTTCCTCCAATGTTGCCCCTAGCTTGATCTCTTTTGGATCCTCCTTTGTGCCAAGGTTGATGGTCTCAATGCTCTCTTTGTATGGTTGTATATTGTCATCCTTTTGCTCTAATTCCCTCTATAATTCTTCGCAGAGTTCATGATCTTCATCATCTTCCTCTTTTGCTTGGTTGATGGGTGCATCAAAATTATATCGGATAGCAGCAGTAACATTATTAGTGATTTTAGGAACGATCTGCACATTTATCATGTTTTGGTGCAGTTTTACTATGTGAATTTGAAAAAATGCATATGAAGAAAATTATTTCCATTTTAAAAACATAAGAGATAAATGCAAGAGAAAGACATGGATCTTAATTGAATGTGAAATATAACTTTTATTAATTGCGAAAATTGTTTGAAGAAAATTTGAGGGACCCTTAAAAGCTACCCCTATGCCTCGGGCTTGACATAGGTTCTTTTAAAAACAAGAAAAGTTACTTTGGAAAGAAAAAGATCTCTTGAATCTTCACGACTGCCCAATTCTTTAGCTCTTCGCCTGGAGCACATTCATGGATGAAGTCAGATGCTCTCTTGGTATTGCTCTTGTTAGATATCATCGGCACTTATCCTCCATGCTCTCTTCCTTTGCTGAAGAAGGTTTCCTGGATAGGAGTAAACTGCGCCTTACCTTTTAGGGTAGCCTTTGATGATTCATAGCCCAAACAAAAACATTTTTTTGGTATTTCCATAAGTTTTCCCCACCCTTTTGAGATTCCATCTTCCCCAACTGTTTGTAGATATCTCCATGAAGGAATAATAGGTTTCTTGATTTTCTCCACCGGTAGGGTTACCATTGAAACAACGTCTAAGACTTGAGATGGTGTTGATATGTAGTCTTCATCCACATTGATATATCTGTAGGACTCTATGTGACTTACAAATATTTCCTCTTCACCATCAATTATAACCAATCTTCCGTCAATGAGGAACTTCAATTTCCGGTGTAGAGTTAAAGTAACAGCCCCCACTGTATGGATCCAAGGTCGTCCGAGCAAACATGTGTATGTTGGCTCTATATCCATTGCTTAGAAACTAATGTAAAACATATGTTGGTAGATCTTGACAAGAAGATCTACTTCTCCAAATACTGAACTTTGAGAACTGTCGAATGCTTTGACTATAAAAAACATAGCCTTATAACAACACCATCTAATGTTAACTTGATCAAGCTGGATTTTGGTAACACATTGAGGGAAGACCCAGTATCGGTGAGTACCATGGATATGTTAGTTCTACCTATCTGAATGGAAATGTGCAACACCTTGTTGTGAGCTCAACCTTGTGGAGGCAACTCGATATTATTGAAGCCTAGGTATGATCCAGATGTTATATTTTCTATGACATTATCAACTGATTCATCGTAATCTCTTTTGTGACATGAGTAGAACATATAACCTTCATTAGAGAGTCTCGATGCGCTTCTGAATTGAGGAGCAATGAGAGTATTAAAATCTTGGCGGGTGTTTGGTGTAATTGAACCACCATCCTATAATCACTTTTCTGGATTATTTTCAAGAATTATTCCGCCTCTTGGTCAGTAAGATTCTTGCTTGGATGTTCTTGTTCTTGGATTTCTTCCACCATAACTTTCCCTTTATCTTTAACCATAGCATCATTTTCTTTTGTGGTTTGGGACCATAGATTCGTCCACTGTGAGTCATGCTCTATGTTCCTGCTATATTTATGATTGCATGTCCCTAACTTGTCGATGGCTCACATTATTGCTTTAAACCATTGACATGGACAGTCAAATCATAACTCTGTGGTTCCGCTTTGTTACTTTCGTAAGGAGTGGGAGATGTCTCCCTTATCACCATTGTAGTTTTTGGAATTACTGGAATTCTCAAAGTCTGTCGTGGTATTATTACGGGTGCTTCTGTTGACTCTCCCCATGGAATCACTAGAGTTTTCTTATTAGGACTTGGCCTTTGGCAAGAGGAACGCACACTCCAACAAATATTCTTTCAAAAGGTTTATCGGGGCCTTTATTTGTTTGGTTGTCCCAAAGTCAGTGCCCACCTCAATTTCATTCACCGTTGGTCCACCATGCGGAGGGATGTGATTCTTCTTGGTGTTTGGTTTATAAAAAGTGATACCCTGAGAATCCAAAAAATCCTGAACCTCGTGTCTGAAGGCACAACATTTTTCTATGGTATGCCTTGGAGAATTGGCATGATATTCAAACATGCCATTTGCATCATACTTTGGAGGGCTTGTTGAAGGCTGCATGGTTGGGTGCTTAAAGCTGCAAGTTGCAAGTCACAGGTTATTGATGTTTAATGTTAAAAAGAAAAGCTATCATTATTAGAACACAACCAAAAAGTTATCAACCACTATAACAACAATAAGAACAACTATTATCAAAATGATTTTTCAATCATATTAATAATGATTATGAAGAAGTGAAAAACACAAGAAGGGGGGGGGGTTGAATTGAAAACTTGAAATCAAATGAGCAAAGACACAATATTTTTATCCTGGTTTGTTTGATCTCAAACTACTCTAGTCCACCAGTCAAGGTGATTTCGCCTCTCTCCAACGAGGACTTAATCCACAAATCAAAAACTAATTACAATCACTACTTTGACAACTGTCAAAGTCCTCTTGAGTACAACCATAATCCGGTTAATCTCAAGGAAAAATTTTCTTAATCAAGATACAAGAATTCTGTGTATAATTATTTTTTGTTACAAAAACAGTTACCACAACTGTGATATTTTACACAATTTAGAGCGTAGAAAATAAATATGTAAGCTTGCAGCCTTCTGAGATGAATTGCAGTAGTGTAGAAAAAAATCATGAATTATTTGATCTCTTAGCTTGTTTATATAGGAAAAGGAATCATGTCCAACATTAAGCGTGATAATGGAAATTTAATTTGTTTCCATATTGATAAGATTCTTGTCTGAATGAAGCCGTTGCAAGTGATGTTGTCTTGATTGAATAGTAACGCTTCAGAATCTTACAATCTTGTATGCTGAAATTGCTTCATAACATTGATGACTTAGAGTTGTGAAAATCTGATTGTATCTGAACCTTCTGTTCAGAATTAGAGTATTCTTCACTTCAGCGCATGTTCTGATCATCATTCTTCAGCGCATATTCTAATTACCTCAGCATGAAAGTTTCTATAGCTTTAACTTCTGATGCTGCTTTAGTCATAACTTCTCAGTGTGAAAGCTTCTATAGCTTAACTTCTGATGCTGCTTTGGTCAGAACTTCTGCATACACAGTAACACAAATTTAGAGTGCATATTTGTTCTTTGTGTTTGTTATCATCAAAACTCTAATTAAGGCTTGTAGAATCAAACTATGTTCTAACAATCTCCCCTTTTTTGATGATGACAAAAACTAGAATTTTCAATGAAAAATATAGAACAAAAAGCTTAAGAGAGACTCCCCCTGAGTTGATTACTTCCCTGAAGTTCCTTCTCGTCAGAGCTTTTGATGCATCTCCTTCTGTTCTTATCAACATGTGTTCCTGTTCAAACTTTTTAGAAATTAGAGGTTAAAATATTCATAATGTTTGAGACTTTGTCCCGGTATACTGTTATTCAAAATATGTTACTTTCTCCCCCTTTTTGTCAGGTATCAAAACGCAATATAATCAGAGTCAAAATGATGAATTATATTGAAAACAGAATGCAATGACAAGTTTTAGAAACAAGGAGGTAAAGATAAAAAATTACAGATAAACAGTTTTAAATAAAATCTAAGAAGGAGGAGGAAGATGTGTGAACAACTCTTCCAATAAGCTCTTGATCTGAGTGCTTGATTCTTCCTGCTTTCCCGGAATGTCTTTAAGTTCTTTTGTAGTATCTTCTTGTTTATCCAGAATACCCTTGATCTCTTTGTTTGTATCCTCTTGCTTATCCAGTCTGGCATAGATTAATGCATTCTCTTTCTTCAACTCTTCCAGAGTTTTCATGACTAGAGACAAAGATGGTGTATCTTCAGGGGTTGCTTGTTGTTCAGAACATTCTGCAGCCTCTTCTGAATGAACCACTTCTTCTGCTGCAATCACGTTTTCTGGAGCAGTAGTCAGAGAGAGACAATCAGAATCTGGTTCAGCAACTTCTGAAGGATGGTGCTCTTTCCAGGGAGCATTATCCAGCGGAAGAATTTCTTTCTTACACCATTGGCTCCGAACTTGATCTTGGAAGGCTTTCATCTGATCACTGAAGTTCTTCTGAGCCCTTTCATAGCCCAATTCTTTCAGCTTCAGAGTTTCAGTGTTGGGCCATTTTCTGAATCTTTCCCACAGAGAATCAGAAGCAGCAGGATTAGAAATCTCTAGGCTTGCTTGCTTCAAAGAATTGATCCATTCCTGCATTTCTGTTTCAAAAAACAACAGACTCTTACCAACATCTGATTTGGTTGCGGTTAGTTTAGGTTTGGGAATGGCAATTTTGTCTGAGGTGGAAGCTAGTCGGTCTAGCACTAGTGGATCAATGACAATTCTGAGGTTGTCAGCTGGATGATTGATGGGTGAAGGAGTAGAAGAGTCAGAAATTAGAATTGGTGTGTTAGGGGTGTTTGGTGGTGTAGATTCATATGGTGAAGGGATTTCTGGAATATCATGAATAGTGAGATGTAGGCGAACAGTAAGAGGTTCTATTATTCTAGGGATTTGGATAGTGGTATCAGAATCTGAAGGAGAGTCTTCAGATTTGTTTGTGGTAGCGTGTTGAGTTTCTAGTTCAGGAATTTCAGAGGATGGGTTTTCAGAAGGTGGATAGAGAGAGTGTCTATTTTCTGGTTGTGGTGAGTTAAGGTTTAGATGTTCTGGTTAAGGAGAGTATGGTTGTGGATTTTCTAGTTGTTGTTGAGAGTTTGTATTTTCTGGTATTGGAGAGGAAAAGTCTGAGTCAAACAGTTCAATGTCAGATAGAACTTTGGAAAGTTTTGGTTGATGATTTTATGGGTTTGGATTTTTATTGGGGGAGTGAGGTTCATTCAAAAAGTTTCCTAGAGTTACAGATGGATCAAACTCTATGTCAAAATCTTTAAAAGTTTGGGGTGAAGGATTTTCTGTTGGTTGAGGGGGAATGGTTTCATATGTTGTAACAGCTATTGATTCTATAACAGAAATAGAAGATGGGTTACCTTTCTTTTTCGTAGCTTTAGGAGCCTTTTGAGAGGATCCTTCTCCTGCTGCTTTCCTTTTTTGGATTTCTTTAGCACAACCTCTGGAGCTGGCCTGTGCAGATCTTGGATGTTGATTTCTGGAACAGTCCCATCAGCCTTGCAAGCTTCAAGGTATCTAACTATGATTTATGGGGAGGCATCTATTTCATAAAATAGTGGAAAATCCTTCAGAGGGATTCTCCTAGAAGTGATGGCCTCATGAGAAGCAATATTTGGTTCCCTCTTAATGTTCTCAATATTTTGGCGTTCAGAAGTTTCCCAGCGGTTGCTTCCAGAGTGCTTATTTCTTGAGCCTCTATCAGATGTTCTATCAGCCTGTTTTCTGTTAGAATATCTGAAATCAATCTTCCTAGAGGAATCCAATCCCTCTTAGTTCTTTCTTATTCTCTTGTCTCTTTCACACTTGTTCTGAGATGGTTGAAGAGCGAGTGTGGAAGGTTTATCTATGTCTTCTTTGCAATGAAGTAAATCAGAAACTGCTGATCAATATTGATGTAATCAGGAGAGCTTGTAGGCTTCCTGTGATTGATACATCCCAGAATTATTCTAGCCCAGATTCTGTGGTGATCCTTCAAGTCTCTGATCTTTCTGGATGGTTGTCCAGAAGTGAAGATTTCCTTGGCAATAGATTTTAGGTCAGAACATATATTAGCCATATCAAGGCATCTGACTCCACCACCATTGTATCCAATGAGTTTCCCAATAAGATCTTCTATTATCACTATTTTCTTTCCCATAACATATGAAGTAACCTGGTGGTTGTATGAGGTAGCATGAATCCAGAACTCTTTGACGGGAATGGGAAACGTTGGACCCAACAGACGGTCAAAATATTTGTTCCATCCCTGAGCAGTTACGTCTTCATAGAGATTAAACCCATTTTCTTGTAAACTCTCAAAATCAATGATCAGTTCAGAGAGAACTTCCAGGTTGTCAACAGGAGTGAGAAGCATTCTAATGGGTTCTTCATATTGTTCAGTTGATGAAGATTCAGGAGCACTGAGATTCTTAATGCTTGATGATGATGCCATTGTTCACACGGGTTCGTTGAAGAAAATGGAAAAGGTTTTTGAAAACGAAACTTGAAACAAGAGAGAATAGATACGAGACAAAAATGTGAATAAATGAAATAGTAAGTTGAGTTTATATAGGTTTTTTGAAAATGTAAACAGTAAGCAAGAAAATAAGTGATGATTATATGCATTAATGAGACCTAAGATTAGGGGATTTAGAAAGATATTGAACAGTTACCGCTGACAAGTGTCTCAATGCATCCAATCAGAGCCTTGGACCCTTCATAATTTGAACGCGTGTTCAGCCTCAGAAGGTAGCTTGTGAGAGGATGACAGATGTTTGATGATGTGAACTGCACGCCTCTATCCTTGAAATGAAACGTTCAGATCTTCATAGATAGGTTCTGAGGCAACTTTACTTCTAACTTCTGAAGACAAGTTGATCAGATGTTCACAGAAAACAATAAATTTCTAAGGGTTAAGATATGCAAATAAAACATTTTATTCTGGGTATAACTTCATGCTGAGATGTTTCAGAATGAAATTGAATCTATCTTCAGAAAGGGGTTTTGTAAATACATCAGCCCATTGATGGTCTGTGTCAATAAATTTTAAGGTAAGAATTCCTTTCTGAATATAGTTCCTAATAAAGTGATGTTTTATTTCTATATGCTTAGCCCTAGAATGCAAAATAGGATTCTTACTAAGACATATAGCTGAAGTGTTATCACAGAAGATGGGAATGTTACTCTCAAATATGTTGAAGTCTTCAAGTTGACTTTTCATCCAGAGCATTTGAGTGCTACATCCAGCAGCTGCTATGTATTCAGCTTCTGCTGTTGACAAAGCTATTGTGGACTGTCTCTTGCTGGTCCATGAAATCAGACTGTCTCCCAAAAACTGACAGCTTCCAGAAGTGCTTTTGCGCTCTACTCTGTCTCCAGTAAAATCAGCGTCACAGTATCCTACTAAGCTGTATTCATTGGATTTTCTATAAAACAAACCCAGATTAGTAGTACCTTTCAGATACTTGAAAATTCGCTTAACTGTTGTTAAATGAGATTCTATAGGATCTGATTGGATCCTAGCACATAAGCAAACACTGAATAAAATATCAGGCCTTGAAGCCGTCAGATAAAGGAGAGAGCCAATCATACCTCTATAGATTTTCTATTCTACCTTTTTACTTACCTCTTCCTTTTCCAGAGTGCACGTGGGGTGCATTGGAGTCTTTGAGGGCTTACATTCTGAGAGATCAAATTTCTTCAGAAGTTCTCTGACATATTTTCTATGATGAATGTAAGTTCCTTTTGAGGTTTGGTTTATCTGAATACCCAGAATGAATTTGAGTTCCCCCATTAAGCTCATCTCAAACTCTGTCTGCATGCACTTAGCAAACTCTCTTCCCAGAGAAGGTTTAGTGGATCCAAAGATGATGTCGTCTACATAAATCTGACACACTAAAATGTCATTCTTAAATGTCTTACAGAACAAAGTTGTGTCCACTTTCCCTCTGGTGAATTCCTTTTCTAACAGGAAGTTACTTAGTCTTTCATACCAAGCTCTGGGAGCTTGTTTCAGACCATAGAGTGACTTCTTTAGTTTGAAAACATATTCTAGGAGCTTAGAATTCTCAAACCCAGGGGGTTGGTGCACATATACCTCTTCATCTATATAGCCATTTAGGAATTCACTTTTGACATCCATTTGATACAGAGTGATGCCATTGTTTACAACAAATGAGATTAAGAGTCTGATAGATTCTAACCTAGAGACTGGAGCAAAGGTTTCTGTATAGTCTATCCCCTCTTGCTGACTATAACCTTGTGCTACCAGTCGTGCTTTGTTTCTGATGACTTCATCTTGCTCGTTCAGTTTGCTTCTGAACATCCACTTTGTTCCAATAACGTTGAATCCTTTAGGTTTGGGAACCATATCCCATACGTCATTTATGGTGAACTGATTTAATTCCTCCTGCATTGCCAGAATCCAATCATTGTCCAGAAGAGCTTTATCAATTGTTGTTGGTTCAATCAGAGACACCAGTCCCATGAGGGATTCTTCAGAGTTTCTGAATGTTGATCTTGGTCTGATTGGATCATCCTTCTTTCCCAGGATCTTATCTTCTGGGTGAGCTAAGATGCTTATGGAAAACCTTTTCTGGAGTTGATCAACAGAACTTGTTGGATTGCTTGTAACATTTCTTACTGAAGTTGTTGGAGTGTCTCTGTTTAGAACTATTGATGGGTTGTCTTCAGTACCTGGGAATTCAACTTCTATATCTGCAAAGAATTCATTCTGCTTTGACTTTTTAGTGTCAAGCTTATCATCAAATCTAACACTGATTGACTCTTCAACAATCTTTGTTTCTGTATCGTATACTATGTACCCTCTTGAGCATTCAGAGTATCCTAATAATACACTTTTGTGCTTTAGAGTCAAACTTGCTCAGATAATTTTTAGTATTCAGAATGAAACAAGTGCATCCAAACAGATGGAAATAAGAAATGTTGGGCTTTCTGTTCTTCCACAGTTCATATGGAGTCTTTTCCAGAATAGGTCTTATAGAGATTCTATTTTAAATGTAACACGTTGTGTTAATTACTTCTGCCCAGAAGATCTTAGCAATGTTAGTCTCATTGATCATGGTTCTGGCCATTTCTTGCAGTGTTCTGTTCTTTCGTTCTACAACTCCATTTTGTTGGGGAGTTCTAGGACAAGAGAAGTCATGCAAGATGCCTTTTTCATTAAAAAATGATTCAAAATTTTTATTTTCAAATTCTCCACCATGATCACTTCTGACTTTGACAATTCTAAGATCCTTTTCATTCTGAACTTGGTTACAGAATGAAACGAAAACAGAGTGTGACTCATCCTTGTGTCTTAAGAACTTTACCCATGTCCATCTGCTATAGTCATCTACGATCACTAACCCATACTTCTTGCCACTAACAGACGCAATTTTTACTTGTCCAAATAAGTCTATGTGTAGAAGTTCTAATGGCTTAGAGGTGGAAACAACATTTTTAGATTTAAAAGCAGGTTTTGAAAATTTACCTTTCTGACATGCTTCACACAGAGCATCTGAGATGAACTTCAAATTAGGAAATCCTCTGACCAGATTGAGTTTGTTAATCTGAGATATTCTTCTCATACTAACATGCCCCAATCTTCTGTGCCAGACCCATTGCTCGTTGTTAACAGAGAGAAGACATTTTACATTCTGACTCTTTAGTTCAGAAAGTTTTATCTTATAGATGTTGTTTTTCCTCTTTCCATTAAAAAGGATAGTTCCATCTTTCTGACTAACAGCTTTGCATGAATTTTGATTAAAGATTATATCATAACCCTTATCACTTAATTGGCTTATGGATAACAGGTTATGCATTAATCCATCAACTAATAGCACATTATTTATAGAAGGAAGATTTCCATTACCCACTGTTCCAGAGCCAATGATCTTTCTTCTTTGGGTGCCTCTAAAGCCCACGTAGCCTCCAGGTTTAAGTTCCAGGCTTTGGAACATATGTTTTCTTCCCGTCATGTGTAGAGAGCATCTAGAGTCCAGGTACCATGACTGGTGTTTTATCCTTGCTGCTAAAGATATCTGCTACATATATAATTTTTTCCTTATGTACCCATATCTTCTTGGGTCCTGGTTTGTTAGTTTTACAAAAATTCTGGTTGAATTTTGGTTTGACAGAGTAATCATTACTAGTGTATTTTAGGTTGTGTGTGTGCCCATATATGAAGTGTAATTTAAGTGGTGTGCGTTTTATGACTAGGTCCATGACTTTCTTAGGTGTAAACACCTTACCTTGACATCCTATCCCTTTTCTGCCATTCCTGCTAACTCCATAGATGATTGAAGCCATATTGCTTCTATCTATGTTTTTAGCCAGAACCTTCTGAAAGTTGTGTTCATACTCTTTGATGATCTCATCAGCATTACTGGGAGTCTCTGAGATTATTTCCTTCTGAGAGTTTTGTAAATAGTTTTCTAATTTTGAAACCTTTTCTTTTAACTCAGAAATCTCTAATCTGAGACTCTCAGTCTTTTCAGAGTCAGAGACAAAATCCCTTTTTAGGTTCTTGAATTTGACTCTGATTTGCTGATACCTCTCCAGAATTTCATTTAGACTTTCTGCAAGTTCATCCTTAGTAAAATTAATAGTGAAGTCAGGGAATACCTCTTTAGTGTCTGATTCTGAGTCTGAACCAGAAGCTTCACTATCTTCTGACACGTTTTCCATGAGATCTATGTTTACTCTTTCATCATCTGACTCTGAGTCAGCATCAGAGGTGTCTGAATCGTCCCATGTTTCCATGAAGCTTTTCTTCTTCTCCTTGAATAACTTCTTTTTAGGCTTCTCCTTCTGAAGCCTTGGACAGTCACTTTTGTAGTGCCCTTACTCATTGCACTCATAGAAGATGATGTCCTTGTTATTTAACTTTCTATGTCCTGAAGAACCTTCAGATCTTCTATGTCCAGAGGAAGACTCGGACTTTCTGTATCTGGAGGAGGATTCATTTTGATTCTCTGATCTTTTCGAATTTTTGAATTTCCTTTGTCTCTGCTTCCACAGTTGATTCACCCTTCTAGAGAGGAGATACAATTCATCTTCTTCTGATGAGGATCCATCTGAGGTTTCTTCCATAGCCTGCAAAACCTTAGAATTAGATTTTCTGTTAGATTTTAATGCTAGTGGCTTACCTTGCTTTTGAGGCTCATCTTCTTTTAGCTCTATCTCGTGACTTCTGAGGGAGCTGACAAGTTCCTCCAGAGATATTTTGTTGAGATCTTTGGCTAGCTTAAGTGTTATGACCATTGGCCTCCATTGCTTTGGTAGACTTCCGATGATATTTTTTACGTGATCAGTAGTAGAATATCCTTTGTCAAGAACCTTCAGCCCAGCAACAAGGATCTGGAATCTTGAGAACATTGCTTCTATAGATTCACTGTCTTCCATTTTGAATGCTTCATACTTCTGAATGAGCGCAAGGGTCTTGGTTTCTTTGACTTGTATGTTGCCTTCATGCGTCATTCTTAAAGAGTCAAACATATTTTTGGTTGTCTCTCTGTTTGATATTTTCTCATATTCTGAGTATGAGATAGCACTGAGAAGTATTGTTCTGGCTTTATGATGATTTCTGAAATCACGTTTTTGCTGGTCAGACATCCTTTTTTTCTATCTTCTGACCACTTTCATCCAGTGGATGTGTGTATCCATCAATTACCATGTCCCATAGATCAGCATCATGGGCCAGAAAGAAGCTCTCAATTCTATCTTTCCAGTAGTCAAAATTTTCTCCATCAAAGACTAGAGGTTTGCCACTGATTCTGTCCTTGTCTTCATGATAGTCATTGCTGATGTTTTGGCTTGGTCCCACCATAGTGTTTTTCTGAAGCTTGGATCTTGTACTGACACGGTTAAGTGTATGAACTCAGAACCAGGCACTCTGATGCCAATTGAAGAAGTGAAAAACACAAGAAGGGGGGGTTGAATTTAAAACTTGAAATAAAATGCGCAAAGACACAATATTTTTATCCTGGTTTGTTTGATCTCAAACTACTCCAGTCCACCTGTCAATGTGATTTCTCCTCTCTCCAACAAGGACTTAATCCACCAATCAAAAACTGATTACAATCACTACTTTGACAACTAACAAAGTCTTCTTGAGTACAACCACAATCCGGTTAATCTCAAGGAAAAACTGTCTTAATCAAGATACAAGAATTATGTGTATAATTGTTTTTCGTTACAAAAACAGTTACCACAACTGTGATATTTTACACAATTTAGAGCGTAGAAAATAAGTATGTAAGCTTGCAGCCTTTTGAGATGAATTGCAGTAGCATAGAAAAAAATCATGAACGATTTGATCTCTTAGCTTGTTTATATAGGCAAAGGAATCTGGTCCAACATTAAGCGTGATAATGGACATTTAAGATGTTTCCATATTGAGAAGATTCTTGTCTGAATGAAGCCGTTGCAAGTGATGCTGTCTTGATTGAATAGTAACGCTTCCGAATCTTACAATCTTGTATGCTGCAATTGCTTCAGAACATTGATGACTTTGAGTTGTGAGAATGTGATTGTATCTGAACCTTCTATTCAGAATCAGAGTATTCTTCACTTCAGCGCATGTTCTGATCATCATTCTTCAACGCAGATTATGATTACCTCAGCGTGAATGTTTCTATAGCTTTAACTTCTGATGCTGCTTTGGTCAGAACTTCTCAGTGTGAAAGTTTCTATAGCTTAACTTCTGATGCTGCTTTGGTTAAAACTTCGGCATACACAGTAACACAAGTTTATAGTGCATATTTGTTCTTTGTGTTTGTTATCATCAAAACTATAATTAAGGGTTGTAGAATCAAACTATGTTCTAACAGATTAAAATCAAATCGTTGATTCACAATATACTTAATTTCATATGTTGCACAAATGTTGCTAAGCCGCACAAGATAATGAAGATGATCATGAAATCTCCAATTACAAATCCATAAAACAAATGTTGTGCTCTAAAGTGATCATAGAAGAAAATAGAATAATGGTTATTGTCCAAAATGTTCTAAGGTGAATCAAGATGAAGAAGTTTTTTTCTTTACTATATCAAGATCAACAAAGCTTTCAGAAGCTTATGAAGAAGAAGACTTCAACTGTTCAAGTGCTTTGGGCTGTTGTCCGAGAAGAAGCTACTTGAAGAAAATAAGACCACACATTAAGCTACAATACAATGTAATATTTTTAGTCTATATTAGGATCTTCTGATGTATGCTTAAATTCTGTTTACATCCATCTTATGTAGAAGCATTATTTTTGTAAACAAATTTAAATCAAACAGTTGTTTGATGATACCTTGAGAGACTGAGTGAAGCTCTGATCTCAAGAAGACTTTGGATGTGGTCATCTTAGATGAAATCCTGGTAGTGGATTTTATTGGGTCAATGGTAGTCACATCCAAAGGGGACTGAGTGAAGGTCAGCTTTGTGAGATCACTAATGGATATCATTGGAAGGAAATCCTAATAGGAGATTCTGAGGGATCATATTCTATTGGGTCAATGAACGTTATATCAGGTTTAGATTCCTGAATGCGTCATTGGATGTTAGTCACTGGCGATTTCCCATGTGATTGTAATCAAATTAGTTATAGTGGATTAAGTCCTTGAGTTCAAGGTGAAATCACCTTGGTAGGGTGGACTGGACTAGCTTGGGTGTTTCTCAAGTGAACCAGGATATATCACATGTTCTTTACTTTTGCTTATGCTTTACAGTTTATGTTTTCTTAACATAATTAGAAGAATTACATAGAAGTAACACTCAGAAGAATTGTTCAATGAATAATGCTTATAAGCGAAAGTTATTCAAGAAAGGAAAACCCAATTCAAACCCTAGTTTCTTATGTTTCCTTCATACCTTCTTCTTTGACATCTTTCATAAGTGGGACCATCACATTTTCCGCATCTCTCAAACTTCTAGAGATGTCACCAATGCGATTACTGGCTAAAAAGGCAACTTTTGCATGCTTGTCTTTGTAGAACCGATATTCTTGGTAAAGGTCCGAAATTATCTTATTATCATCCTTTCCTGTTTGGCAATTTTTGCATACTGCTCTTCCCAATATAATTTTTCAGCCCTCATCTTTGTATAGAGTCTCCTTTGTATGAGGAAATTCATTCGGAGGTCTTCTAACTCACGACAAGCTTGCTCATGTTCAATCATTATTTTAAGCGAGAAGTCTTTCTGCCCTCATCCTCTTGAGACGTTCTCTTACATCAAATTATTGATAATCTTGGAGTCTCGTAGTAAGATACTGCATTTTCTCTTCTTGATCTAAATAAGCTTTTGCCAAACTTTGGATTTGATCCCTTAAATCTTCTTCCATCTCCTTTTTGTCTTCTATCGCCTTTTTGTACCACCTACTTAGCTTCCTGATTTCACTCGAAGCATCTTCCAAATGTTGGTTATGAGAATCCAAGTTGAAAGTAGCACTCAATAACCCTTCAGTCGAACGTTTCTGCTTAAAACTCTCTTTTTCAAATGCTTCACGGTCTTTCTGAATTTGTTGATCTTTAGACTTAAGCTCGCGTTGCATCTGTCTTTTCTCCTTAACTAATTTATGGAGGTTAAACTCCAATTCTTTTTCTCCTTTTGGATTCAAGTCTTTCTTCAATTTGTTGATTTCTTCTAATGACATGGGCAAAGGATATGGGACATCTGGATTGTACTCATGATCAGTGTCAAATGGTAACATAATGACTTGCACCCTATCTAAAACCCATTGAGTGTACGGTTCTTTCGCCATTACATTCTTCATTTCGGCTTTTCTTTTATTAACCCTATTCCAAGCTTGGATGATCTTGTTGAGAAACTCTCAATCATTTTTTCCCATATCGTGAATGATTACTTGTTGAAGTTGTTCATCAAAGGGTTTATCCTTCAAAAGGTATCCAAGTTGTCATAAAGCCAAGGTAGGCTTGTAATTAATGCAACCACATGATCCAATTAAGGGAATGTTCAAAATTCTCTGCAACCATAAATGACATCTCCAATATTTAACTTTCTTGCATATCACAACATAGAATAAACAGTAAGAGACCTTAATTTTTGAGGCCACTCGAATCGTGTCATATTTGGGACCATGTAGTCTTCCTTCTTGTGATACGGTGGCAGAACGGACAGTTTAACACGGGTTTGCATTTTGTATTCGCAAATGTGCGGTAACTAAGAGTCGCCACCGACTTTTCTTTTATCCAACAAGGAAAAGGTGAAAAGAATAGAAAAAGACCTTTTTCGAGATTTTTCTGAGTAAGGGAGGTAGATTATGGAAAGGGAATGTGTTAGCACCCTTTCCATCTGTGTTAGCACCCTTTCTGAGTAAGGGGTACATTTTGAAAATTTCGTTTGTGTTTGTGTGTTTTGAAAAGTTTGTTTGCTTTATGATAACTCTTGTATCAGTCCTCAAGAGTGTGATAAAGCGTTTTTTTAAAAAGAGTTTTGAAAGTATGGTGTAAAAATGAATTAAATTTGAGCAAGTACTTAAGAACTATCTACCTACTCGAAAAAGGGTGTTCTTTTCCTCCTTTTCTTTAGATTGTGCTATCCTATTATTAGTGAGTATGTAGCCCTATCGTTGGATGTTTGAGGGACTATCGTAAGGGACGTTTATGGTCATTGAAGGCAACATGTAAGGATACCTTAGCATTTTGAAGGGACTGTCATCATCATATATTCGTAGGCAACTCGAGGGGCAAGATCATTTATCGTAGGCAACTCGAGGTACATTTAGGGACTATGATTTTTATAATGACTTTAAACTGAGGGTCTTTGCTAAGAGTATCCCTATGTTCGAGTGACATGACCATTTCCGAAGGCAACCAAAGTGAGAAATACCCTAGGGGTGCAAGTGTGCAATAGTGTGCTTTTTCAGGTATTTTAATCTTGATGTTAGTGATCTAAGATTAATTGATTAGTTCTTGCCATACACGCCTAATTTACTAGTAGTTTATATACAGACATATAATAGAGTGCTGAAAGTAAAACCTACAGCTATTACAAAGCTTTGGGGCAATTACAATTATATCTGACTGAAAATGTAAAATGCAGAAATTAAAACCCTAATTAGACTATTACAAACCAGTAGGCAGTTACAATAATCAAAAAAATGCGAAAGTAAATAAACGCGCGCACAAATTGAAAATACGTCTAAAATCCTAAGTGAAAGGAATTTTTGTTTTTGTTATGAAAAGAAATTGAATTAAAAATCCTAAGTCTATTCAATTTTAGTTTTTTTAAGAAAATATTAAAATAATTAATTAATTAATTAATTGACAAAATTAATTTTATATAAAAATCTAAGCCTAATGTTTTTGTGGTTTTTTTAATGTTAATTAAAGTTTAGAATAAGTAAGGACAAACAATCAAAAGAAAGGATAAAATCGAAAGACAAAAACAGTAAATGAAAAGAGTGCATTCTTGGAAGTAAGGCCTGGATCAAAGAGGCTTGGGTTGCCTTTCTATCCAATGAATAATCTTGATCGAAGGTGCCTGAGAGACTGCACGTCTGGGGGCGTTCAATCTGGATGTGTCATCCTTAGATCTGGGATATTAGATCTGCAAGGAAGTTTGTTAGAAAAACACAAAATGTATGACCTGGGTGTCGAACCCATGTCCTTTTTGTTGAAGCGCATCTTCCTCACCAACCAACAGAGGGATTGCATGAGGTATGCTTCTGCGTGAATCCTAGGAACACGATTCAGGTGTTAGTCTGGACAGAGGCTCCTTGCAAAATCAGCTTTGAGTTTAACAGTCTTTGGAAATTTTGTTCAACTTTCTGGAACCTTGTAGGGCAGGCTTCATTTTTTTTGTGAGGACCTCTTTGCATGTCCTTTTTCTCTAAGATCATGAGGTTTATATAGAAAATGGATTTTAGGTTAGGATTTGTGTATCAACTCTTGGTCCATTATGATGAAGAGATTTGATTTGATTTCTTCATAAAAACTTGCTATATTTGATTCAATCAGGTGCCAATCTATGTTAATGCGTTACTGTCAGCCTGTTATGAGTTGTTTGGGCCACTAATATGATGGAAATCGAAAGCTGACATGCCCCTCCAGATATATTTCCCTTTGAATTTGTTCTCTTCGAAGGATCTGAACTCTAATTCGAATTGCACCAGCTTCGATGTCATGGCTCCTTAGATTGAGCCACCCTCTGCTTCGATTGCTTGATTTGAAGAGAATCACCCTGGTCGAATCAGCTCTTGTGGAGTTAGGAACAAACACGGCAAGAATCTGGCCTTTAACTCAGGAATTGAATCCACGATCAACATTGAATTCTTGCCATATTTGCAAGGAAAACATGTAATTTTGAACTTTGGGTGAACCTAGACAGGTTAGGATAGGTGTTTTGTTCGAATTTATCTTAAGGATTTCATCATGGTTCCTTCGATTAAATCTCAAGTTTTTCTCTCTTCCATGGCATTGAACTTGGTCCAATCGAAACATTATCTTATTGACTAATTGAAGTGTTGTTCTACACTCCTTGATGACTCTAAGTCCTAATTCGAATTACCCAGAACTTCCCTCATCAGAACATTTGTTTTCCTTCGAAGGCTCTAAATTCACATTTCACCAACTTTGTTACCACGGCTCCTTCGATTAAATCTTAAGCCTTTCTCCCTTCGATGGCTCTTCATCTTGATTCGAATTGCTCAAATTCTCAGCATCAGAGCTTTTACGTTTGAACCATAGTCTGTAGAAAGGCTCAGAGTTATCCTCTCCAATCTGCATGATTTCGAATACCCATCATCAGAGCTTATGGAAACCTCTCAGTTCTTGCTCTTTTTGACCTCATTTTCTCTAACTTGGACAATCAGAATATCTCCATGTTGATATGCCAATCGAAACATCACTATGTTAACATGGCTGTCGAAAGGCACTTTGTACGCTCTAACAAAAATAACCTTATTTAAGATTCCCGTAGAAGCTTCCTTATTGGAAATGCCCATCGAAAGGCCCTATACCAATCGAAGGACCTTTTGCAGATGAAAATCGAAGGACCTTTTGCATATGCCAATCGAAGGATCTTTTGTAGATGCCAATCAAAGGATACTTAACCATCATTTGAAAATTTTCCTTTTCTTTAGGAAAAGGTTTATAACTTCCTATGCAAGAAGAAATATTGGAAAAACATGAGAGGACAAATTTTGGGGTACAACAGCTGCCCCTGTTCAATCTTCTTAAACCTGAGGATGTAGATTGGCTTGTCTGCCTTTCGTGATATGAAGGTGGAAGATGATTGAACACTAAAGTGCCCAGAAATTTGCACTCGTCTGATATGATACTTGACTGTGTAGATAGTATCAGGAATGGGCTTATATATGCCATTTAGAAAAGATGACGGAAGATCGTCGGAGATAGGCTTAAAGATGCCATCTAGAACAAAGTTGACTTCATGAGATATTCCTTTGTGGGGATCCTTATTCCTATTGTTGTGGAGGATTCCTCTAGGGAATGTTGGTCTTTGTTCGGGAAGTAGAGTTTAGGAGCTTAAATTGTACATCACTCTACTGGGGAGTATCTCTTGATTGAAGAGGCGGAAGTGAACTGCTATCTGGTCAGGATCCAGGCTTCACAATGACTTGCTAAGGATGATAAGGCTGACTACCATCTGGTCGTATTCCAGGCTTCTCAGCGATTTACTGGGGGAACTTGAAATTAACTGAACCAGAGAAAGGTCTTGAGTTGTCTTCAACAGGAATAGAAATCAAGGAAATCTTAGTATCAATTTAGCTGAACCAGAGGAATCTCTTGAATTAACTTTGACTGGAATAGAAATCAGAAAAATCTTAGTAACGATTTAACTGAATCAGAGAAAAATTTTGAGTTATCTTCAACTGGAATAGAAATTAGGGAAATCTTAGTATCGATTTAGCTAAACCAGAGGAAGGTCTTGAATTAAATTTGACTGGAATAGAAATCAGAAAAATCTTAGTATCAATTTAACTGAAACAGAAAAAGGTCTTGGGGTCATCTTCAACTTCAACTGGAATAGAAATCAGGAAGATCTTAGTATCGATCTAACTGAACTAGAGGAAAGTCTTGAATCATCTTTAACTGGAATAGAAATCAGAAATATCTTATTATCGATTTAACTGAACCAGAAAAGGGTCTTGGGTTATCTTCAACTTCAACTTGAATAGAAATTAGAAAAATCTTAGTGTCGATTTAACTGAACCAGAGGAAAGTCTTGAATCATCTTCAATTGGAATAGAAATCAGGAAAATCTTAGTATCGACTTAACTAAACCAGAAAAAGGTCTTGGGGTCATCTTCGACTTCAACTGGAATAGAAATCAGGAAGATCTTAGTATCAATCTAACTGTACCAGAGGAAAGTCTTGAAATATCTTTAACTAGAATAGAAATTAGAAAAATCTTAGTATCGATTTAACTGAACCAGAAAAGGCTCTTGGGGTCATCTTCAACCTCAACTAGAATAGAAATCAGGAAGATCTTAGTGTCGATCTAACTGAACCAGAGGAAAGTCTTGAAATATCTTTAACTGGAATAGAAATCAGAAAAATCTTAGTATCGATTTAACTGAACTAGAAAAAGGTCTTGGGGTCATCTTCAACTTCAACTGGAATTGAAATCAGGAAGATCTTAGTATCGATCTAACTTAACCAAAGGAAAGTCTTAAATTATCTTTAACTAGAATAGAAATCATAAAACCTTAGTATCAATTTAACTGAACCAGAAAAAGGTCTTGGGTTATCTTCAACTTCAACTGGAATAGAAATCATAAAAATCTTAGTGTCGATTTAACTGAACCAGAGGAAAGTCTTGAATTATCTTCAACTGGAATAGAAATCAGGAAAATCTTAGTATCGATTTAACTGAAGCAGAAAAAGGTCTTCGGGTCATCTTCAACTTCAACTGGAATAGAAATCAGGAAGATCTTACTATTGATCTAACTGAACCAGAGGAAAGTCTTGAAATATATTTAACTAGAATAGAAATAAGAAAAATCTTAGTATCGATTTAACTGAACCAGAAAAAGGTCTTGGGGTCATCTTCAAATTTAACTGGAATAGAAATCAAAAAGATCTTAGTATCGATCTAACTGAACTAGAGGAAAGTCTTGAATCATCTTTAATTGGAATAGAAATCAGAAAAATCTTAGTATCGATTTAACTGAACCGGAAAAAGGTCTTGGGGTCATCTTCAACTTCAACTGGAATAGAAATCAGGAAGATCTTAGTATCGATCTAACTGACCTAGAGGAAAGTCTTGAATTATCTTTAACTGGAATAGAAATCATAAAAAATCTTAGTATCAATTTAACTGAACCAGAAAAAGGTCTTGGGTTATCTTCAACTTTAACTGGAATAGAAATCAGAAAAATCTTAGTGTCGATTTAACTGAACCAGAGGTGGGTCTTGAATTATCTTCAACTGGAATAGAAATCAAGAAAGTCAGTATCGATTTAACTGAACTAGAAAAAGATCTTGGGGTCATCTTCAACTTCAATTGGAATAGAAATCAGGAAGATCTTAGTATCGATCTAACTGAACCAGAGGAAACTCTTGAAATATCTTTAACTGGAATATAAATCAGAAAAATCTTAGTATCGATTTAACTGAACCAGGAAAAGGTCTTGGGGTCATCTTCAACTTCAACTGGAATAGAAATCAGGAAGATCTTAGTATCGATCTAACTGAACCAGAGGAAAGTCTTGAATTATCTTTAACTGGAATAGAAATCAGAAAAATCTTATTATCGATTTAACTGAACCAGAAAAAGCTCTTGGGGTCATCTTCAACTTCAACTGGAATAGAAATCAGGAAGATCTTAGTATCGATCTAACTGAACCAGAGGAAAGTATTGAATCATCTTTAACTGGAATAGAAATCAGAAAAATCTTAGTATCGATTTAATTGAACTAGAAAAGGTCCTTCGAGAACATTTTTCTGAGGAAAATGCTGAAATATCCCTTCGTTAGACGTAGCCTTTGAGAAGACTACCAGGTCATGTAAGTAGTCAATGATGTTTGTTGATTTGATCTTTCCTGAAAAAGGTATAGAGCTAGTCATATGCAGTGCCATGATGTATGAAGTGCATTGTGATGATGTTCTCAAAATAAATGAAATTATGTTGTATGCGATGTGTATGCGCATGCCATGATATATGAATATGGGATGTTGTTGCAATATTTCCTAGTCTGGGAAAATAAATCTATGACTGCTGCTGGAGAGTATTGGGAAGTTGAATCCTTCGTTTCTGTTGGGGATGATGAATGGAGATGATTTTCCGAGGATTGATCTTTCATTGTTAGAGAAATAAACTATGTAGGGTAAGGAAAGCTTTGTGAACTGAATTGTTGCTAGAAGATAGTCTGGAATAATTATCAGGATGACATCCGTCTTTGGATCGTACCTGAACCATTTCTAGAAGATGGTCTGAATAAGTATCAGGATGACATCCATCTCTGGATCGTACCTGAACTGTACTTGGAACATGTGTTGAATGAGTGTCAGAATGACATCCATCTCTGGATCGTATCTGAACTGTAGTTGGAACAAGTGTTGAATGAGTGTCAGAATGACATCCGTCTATGGATCATATCTGCACAGTTTATAGAGGAGACTCTGGAATAAGTGTCAGGATGGCATTCGTTTCTGGATCGTACCTGAATTGTTTCTAGAAGAGAATTTGCTTTATTTAGAATGTTTCTGCTGGGAATTCTTGTTTTGTTGTTTTGAGGAGAAATCCCTTGAGGAACATAGATTTTGCTTGATTGTACGTGATTCATTGCTGGAATTCATGTTTAATGCCACAAGTGGTTCAGATGGAGATCTGCCCATGGCTGTTTGGCATATTTGAGAGATTCCTTGAATCTTGACTTGACTTCCCTAAATGATGGACAATGATCATGTTGTGCCCCTTGATTGGAAGTTTTTTTCCACTTGAGGTGAAACTTTTTATTGAGAAAGTTTTTGTTCACTAGATATTCGTCATGTGAATTTCTATGTTGTCGAACAGATAACTATATGCAACAATGATATTCAAATAATGAAAATTTTATGCTTGTCTTGAAGTTTTTGAAAATTCATTTTTCAGTAAAACATTTTGTAAGAGGGTGATATCAACTCATGATTTATAGCAGACCTTACAGGAGTCAGGATACCTTTTGTAATAGTATGCTTCCTAACTAACCTATGCTTCAGTTAGGACTTTTAAGGGTTGTAACGTGACCTAGTTCACAGTTTAAGAAACAAAGGATAAGGGCTCAAAGTTTATTTGTAACCACCCATTCTTCGTGATGTTCTTCAGCCCTATGCTCAGTTAATTGTGCATTTCGAATCCCAGTTGAGTTTTGGAATGTCCTTGATGTTCTGGCGATGGTTCAGAAATTGAACGTTTGTTTGAGAAGGCATTCGTTTTTGTGACCTTTATTTTTTGTTGAGGATTTGTAGGACCTCTTTTTTTTTGTTATCCCTTCTTTTGCCTAGATTGTTTCTTTTTTGATTACAGTCAGCGGGATGCCCCAATTTTCCTTAAGTCTCCTTCACAGGTTTTGACTTAATGGGATTTAATTTTGAGAGATAACAAATTCCTATTTTGATGATTACGCGGAACCTATCACCGTCTTTTGATTTGGAAGGACATTTTCGATGCCATTCATTGTGTACGAAGCAGAATATTGCTACTGAATGCGCGTCTGAATTGACTGAGAAACTACTCTGCCCCAGATTATGATTAAGGGTTTTAATTCGTGTGAAAAGAAAAACTCATACTTCTTAGGCTCAAAGGGGTTGACTAGGGATTATCTTCCTTATAACTCCACTATTTGGGATTTGAAACAACGCATGTACATCGTCAGTAAGTTCTGTTCAAAAGCACACTGTGAGATTATGGTATCATTTTCGTCATCCTCCCTCTAAAGGCTTAGGGCTTTTAATCAAGAGTTGAATATCACAATATGGAAGTAAGAAAGAAGTTTAAGCATAATGAAAACAAAATAATTCAAGACAAACATGTGCAATGCATTGATGAAATAACAAGGTTTGATATGAATAAGTTTTCAAACAATCAAAAGAAAATTACAAATTGAAAATTCTAATGAACAAAAGCCTATTTGTCTGATCTTGTTACTTCAGATGGTGTGCCTTTAAGGGATAACAGAAGAATTCCAATTGACCATCTTGTGAAAATTCCAATGCTCCTTCATCGATCAAATCTTGAATTTTTTATTTTAATGTCTGACAGCTATCAGTATCATGCCCTGAACTGTTGGAGTGATATGCACACCTTGCACTTGGATTGTACATTGGAGAGGCAGTATTGGGATTTTTAGGAGGATCCCTCAACATGACCGAATTCAAGTTCAACATGTGTCGCAAGACTTGCAACATTGGTATGTCGAGTTTGGTATATTTCTTAGTGAATGAATCCTGGTTACGCCGATTACCCTGTGGTTGTTGGCCAAGAGTTGGTTGGGCTTGCGATGTAGAAGAAATTTGGAAAGGTCCACTCTTCACCAAGCCAACCTCTTGTCTTCTCGGAGGTTGATCAATGACTTGGTCCCCATCCTCGACTGTTTGTTTCAAACAGTTGCATCCGTCTTGATGGAGTTTGTTGATAATGGCTCTCAGCTCTTCTTGTCCCCGGGCTAGGCCTTGGATAAGAGCCATTTGACCGTTCATTCTGGGTTCTCATCCTTTCCATTTCAGCTTGCAATTGTTCAAAAGGGTAATCCTTGTGGTTGTCAGGATATTTCTTGTTCAAGTTCCCATTGAGGAGTGTTTTCAATTCTTCCTTCCCCTTGGATAGGTTTAGGAACATTTCTATGAACTGAGCCTCTTGAGTTTGGATATCTCTGTTGTCTTGTATGAGAGCCATTGCTGAAATAAATAGCGAGAACATGAGAGACATGTACTGGAGACTACCTGTTATGCAATGACATGTATGATATTCAAATGTTTTCAAGGATCTCGTAGGATAAACAAGAAAAATGTTAGGCGTTGAACTTTACAACTTTGATTGAAGCACTTTGTATCATTGAAGGTCCTTCTACAAGAGTCAAGCTAACCATATCAAGTGGGTCATAGCCTCTGACTCAAGTTATCATATTTTGTTCTTTTGATGGTATTGGCTAGAAGAAACAAATCCCCTTGTCCCTTGTTAGACGCCTGGTTCATCATAACCTGCGTCACAGTCCCTCGAGATCCTTGAAATGTTTAAGGAAATGTTATGGTATGATGTTATGATGTGCATGCTATGCGTCAAGTAAAAATGTAGGGTGATGAAGACAAGTGTGTCTTGCTAGAAATACAAGTTACTAGGTAATGACTGTAAACAAATCCTACAAGGAGATCATGTTGTTAGATAAAAACCATGCAAGTAGCTCAAGTTGAAAGCAAAAAAATCACACAAGAAGCCTTAGGTTTAGGATTGCATGGGGTTTGTAGGTAAGTACCCTCTTGAAATTTAGTTGGCTCAACCTGTTGTAGTAATAGTAACTGGGTTTTAAGGGATCTCAATATCACTGATCTTTCCCACAAGTTTCGTTTCGATCGAAAATTGACTTGCCATCAAACAAAACTCGGGAGTCAAATCTCAATGAGTGTAGTATCGAGTATCAACCGAGTTAGGACTACACCAAAGATGGCTATCTCACTACTTCCTAACGGCCATGTTGTTCAATTAAAGGTTCTAAGGTCAGTTGATATTTCATGACACCACACAGCGGCCCCGTATTCTCCTTGATTAACTCAAGGGCTACTGGTACCCGCCAAAGTGTCACATCAACATAGCTATTGCTTCAACCGTGTTGGTATACCCCGTATAGTTTCCACGATCTATTTCTACTTACCTAAAAGGTGCCCGAGATCTGGGTGCAGGATCTATAGTCACCCAAACAAAGCCCTCAAAAGTAAAGCAATCAAAGCACACAAAGTAGTTAAATAATGAACTAACTCTAAGGTAACCCCACTTTTCTTATGATTCCCCAGCAGAGTCGACAGTTCTGTGATACGGGGGCAGAACCGACTGTTTAATACTGGTTAGAGTTTTTTATTCACAAATGTGCGATAAGCAAGAGTCACCACCAACTTTTCTTTTATCTAACAAGGAAAGGGTGAAAAGAACAGGAAAAAAGACCTTTTTCGAGTTTTTTCTGAGTAAAGGGGGTAGATTATGGAAAGGGAAGCTGTTAGCACCCTTTCCATCTGTGGTTTTCCATGGGCTCTTAGGTACTTGCTCATTTTTGAAAATTACTTTAGTGTTTGTGTGTTTTGAAAAGTTTGTTTGCTTTATGATAATTCTTGTATCAGTCTTCAAGAGTGTGATAAAGCATTTTTTTTAAAAGAGTTTTGAAAGTGTGGTGTAAAAATGAATTAAATTTGAGCAAGTACTTAAGAATTATCTACCTACTCGAAAAAGGGCGTTCTTTTCCTCCTTTCCTTTAGATAGTGTTATCCTACTATTAGTGAGTAGGTAGCCCTATCATTGGATGTTTGAGGGACTATCGTAAGGGACGTTTTTGGTCATTGAAGGCAACATGTAAGGATACCTTAGCATTTCGAAGGGACTGTAATCATCATATATTTGTAGGCAACTCGAGGGACAAGATCATTTCTCGTAGGAAATTCGAGGGACATTTAGGGACTATGATCTTTATGATGACTTTAAACTGAGGGTCTTTGCTAAGAGTATCCCTACATTCGAGGGGCATGACCATTTCCGAAGGCAACCAAAGTGGGCAATACCCTAGGGGTGCAAGTGTGCAATAGTGTGATTTTTTAGGTAGTTTTATCTTGATGTTAGTGATCTAAGATTAATTGATTAGTTCTTTCCATATACGCCTAATTTACTAGCAGTTTATATACAGGCATATACTATAGTGTGGAAAGTAAAACATACAGCTATTATAAAGCTTTGGGGAAATTACAATTATATCTGACTGAAAATGTAAAATGCGGAAATTAAAACCTTAATTACACTATTACAAACCAGTAGGCATTTACAATAACAAAAAAATGCGACAGTAAATAAACGCGCGCATGAATTGAAAATACGTCTAAAATCCTAAGTGAAAGGAATTTTTTTTTGTTTGTTTTTGTTATGAAAAGAAATTGAATTAAAAATCCTAAGTCTATTCAATTTTAGTTTTTTTAAGAAACTATTAAAATAATTAATTAATTAACTGACAAAATTAATTTAACATAAAAAGCTAAGCCTAATGTTTTTGTGGTTTATTTAATGTTAATTAAAGTTTAGAAGAAGTAAGGACAAACAATCAAAAGAAAGGATAAAATCGAAAGATGAAAATAGTAAATGAAAAGAGTGCATTCTTGGAAGTAAGGCCTGGATCGAAGAGGCTTGGGTTGCCTTTCAATCCAATGAAGAATCTTGATCGAAGGTACCTGAGAGACTGCACGTCTGGGGGCGTTCGATCTTGATGTGTAATCCTTTGATCTGGGATATTGGATCTGCAAGGAAGTTTGTTAGAAAAACACAAAATGTATGACCTGGGTGTCGAACCCATGTCCTTTTTATTGCAGCGCATCTTCCTCACCAAACAACAGAGGGATTGTATGAGGGATGCTTTTGCGTGAATCCCAGGAACACGAATCAGGTGTTAGTCTGGACGAGGCTGCTTGCAAAATTAGCTTTCAGTTTGACAGTCTTTGGAAATTTTGTGCAACTTTTTGGAACCTTGTGGGGCAGGCTAAGTTTTTTTTGTGAGGCCCTCTTCATGTGTCCTTTTTCTATGAGATCATGAGGTTTATATAGACAAGGTATTTTAGTTCTTCATTTGTGTATCAAATCTTGGTCCATTATGATGAAGATATTTGATTTGATTTCTTCATAAAAACTTGCTATATTTGATTCAATCAGGTGCCAATCTATTTTCATGCATTACTGTCAGCCTGTTGTGAGTTGTTTGGGCCTCCAATATAATGGAAATTGAAAGAAGACATACCCCTGCAGATCTATTTCCCTTTTAATTTGTTCTTTTCGAAGGCTCTGAACTCTAATTTGAATTGCACCAGCTTCGATGTCATGGCTCCTTCGATTGAGCCACCCTCTGCTTCGATTGTTGGATTTGAAGTGAATCACCCTGGTCGAATCAGCTCTTGTGGAGTTAGGAACAAATAAGGCAAGAATATGGCCTTTAACTCGGGAATTGAATCCACGATCAACATTGAATTCTTTCCATATTTGCAAGGAAAACATGTCATTTTGAACTTTGGGTGAACCTGGACAGGTTAGGATAGGTATTTTGTTCGAATTTATCTTAAGGCTTTCATCATGGTTCCTTCGATCAAATCTCAAGTTTTTCTCTCTTCGATGGCTTTGAACTTATTCCAATCGAAACATTCTTATTGACTAATCGAAGTTTGTTCTACACTCCTTGATGGCTCTAAGTCCTGATTCGAATTTCCCAGAACTTCCCTCATCAGAACATTTGTTTTCCTTCGAAGGATCTGAATTCAAATTGCACCAAATTTTTTATCACGGCTCCTTCGATTAAATCTTAAGCCTTGCTCCGTTCGATGGCTCTGCATCTTGAATCGAATTTCTCATATTTTCAGCATCATAGCTTCTACGTTTGAACCATAGTCTGCAGAAAGGATCAGGGTTATCCTCTCCAATCTGCATGAATTCGAATGCCAATCATCATATCTTCTGGAACCCTCTCTGTTCTTGCTCTTTTTGACCTTATTTTATCTAACTTGGACAATCAGAATATCACCCTGTTGATATGCCAATCGAAACATCACTTGGTTAACATGCCTGTCGAAAGGCACTTTGTACGCTCTAATGAAAAATAACCTTATTTAAGATGCCCGACGAAGCTGCCTTATTAGAAATGCCAAGCGAAAGGCCCTATACCAATCGAAGGACCTTTTGCAGATGCCAATCGAAGGACCTTTTGCATATGACAATCGAAGGATCTTTTGTAGATGCCAATCGAAGGATACTTAACCATCATTTGAAAATTTTCCTTTTCTTTAGGCAAAGGTTTGTAACGACCTATGCAAGAAGAAATATTGGAAAAACATGAGAGGGGAAATTTTGGGGTACAACACTTATAAATATGAGTCATTAACCAAGAATACAAAAGCGGAATACAACAGTTTAGCGTACCGCTCCCCTTTTCGTAACGAGGGTGAATAGCATAGTAAATATCAACAAGCAAAGCAAGAGTTGGGTCCGCATTCAAAGCTATTGTGCCCCAAATTACATTAATAGTTGCAGGGTCAATATAGTCCATGGTCTGCAGAAACAAAATTTCACCAAACACAAGTATCCCTAAACAATCAACACAAGACTCTCATTCTTTGTTATTGGCAAAAGAAAGGGCTTTAGCTTCCAAATAGTGTCTTTTAACCCCTTTACATCACCTTATTTTTTGTAATTAAGTTAAAATTTAGGATAAGGGATCCCTAAACCATTTTCTAAGTCCTTAACGTCAATAGTTTGTCCAATTACCACATATGCTTTTCCTTTAGAGAAATTTAAATCCTATCAAATTCTTCTAAAGTTGGCACTAGATGGAAGTCTTGGAAGGAAAAACACCTCAATGGAGGATAGTAGAACTGAGCCAAGGAATAAATAAGATCTAATCGTACATCCACTTTTGTCAACTCAAGGGTATCCCCATAACAGAGAGTAAACATCTTCAAAGAACTTTAAGACACTTTCCCTTTGATGGTCTTGATCTTTGTCATATCTGGCTTGAGAACACCAACACAGACAAGTTATTTTCCTCTAGAATTCATTTTTAAGACACTTCACCAAAAACCTTTGATTAATTTTTTTAATCCAGTGAATAAGACAGACCAAAAGAATAGAGAATACTAAATATGTGAAATGTAAGATGTATGAATGCATGATTGTGTGGCATAGTAACAGGATTTATGAAAGGTATCCTTAGTTGGTATGTCCTAGCTTTGGCCTACAGATATTCTACCCTCCACATAAGGTTGTTTCCTTAAGGGTGTCATGGATAAAACTAGAGGGAAAGGCACAAGGGTATCCCTTAAGAGGAGCCTTTTTGTAGACCAAAACTTCTGTCTCTAAGGTCGTGAAAGGTCTCACCATGAGTTTTTAGTTTAGGGTTTATACAAAAAGTCATAGGTTTCTTCCCAAAGTCTTAAGCCTCAAAAGTATACCTCTTGAGACATATTTATTTTTTGGAATTCCACCAACTCTAGGAGAAGTCGTCACAAAAAATCATAGGGATGATGTATCCCCTTGGCCAATAGACAAACCTTTTTTCTAAGGTTTTGAAAACATTTTTCTGAAATAAAATCTCGCCAACAAGTAAATGACAATAATAATATAACAATAGACAAGAGTAAATAAATAAATAAATAAATAAATAAAGCAAATATAGAAAAATATCAGAATAAGAAAAACCCTAAAACCAAAAGGAGAGGCTTCTAAAAATAAGAGTGTCAGATGTCGTAACCGGTTTAAAAATAAGAGTCGCCACCATTAATTTATATCCTAGGAAAAGGAATATAATGGATAAGCCTAATTTGATAAGAGATTATTAGTTTTTAACTAAATTTAGACGAAGGGAAGGTGTTAGGCACCCCTCATCTACCTTGTTCACAAGAATACTAGGGTTTAGGTTTACGATTTAGAAATAGAGTTTTAATTTTTATTAGAGGAAATCGCCATTGTTTTTAAAACGTATGCCTACGTATCTTCTTATGAGGAATCAGAGTCCCAATTCATAGTTTTTAGTTGTTGGTTTGTATTTTTTATAGATTATGGAAATATCTCGATTTCTCCTTGAACCAAGTCTGAGTTTGTAAATTGCGGAGTTGTAGACGAAGTTCGCAGTCGATAAGAGATAACTCCATAATCCTTTTTTTGAATATATATATATATATATATATATATATATATATATATATATATATATATATATATATATATATATATATATATATATATATATATATATATATATATATATATATATATATATATATATATATATATATATATATATATATATATATATATATATATATATATATATATATATATATATATATATATATATATATATATATATATATATATATATATATATATATATATATATATATATATATATATATATATAGGTTTGAATTAAGTTAGTAGAAAATTGTTAGTAGAAAATAAAAATTTGATAATATATTAAAAATACATTAAATATTAAAGATGTCCAATGATTATTAATATGCAAAAAAAAAATGTAACAAATGAATAAATAAAAAAACTATAATAATAATAAATTAATTTTATTTAAAAATGCAGGGGGTGCAAAATCAAATTGGCTAGTAATTCTGGGGGTGTGAATAACAGGGCCCTAAATCCAGATATTGGATTTAGGACCAAATCACAGGGCGTGTGCTTTTGACTTAGGTAGCAAAATTGTGGGTGCATGAAGTAAGATCCCAAGTCCTGATGTTGGACTTGGCCCATTACATTGGGGATGTGTTGTTGAACTGAGGGAGAAATTATAAGGGTTTGGTTTAACAATGGCCCATTAAGTGTGATCTCTTCTCTCCCTTCTATTTGCAGGTATGAACAAAGATAACGATGGCAATGATGGCGGAGGTGTGGTGGCGACAGATGCGTGGGGATCTTAAGGATCGACATTTAACGGTGGTGTATCGACACAGATCTAGGGTTTCATATTTCGAAACCAAAATCAGCTCCTTCTTCTTCTTCTCTTTGTTTCTATTACTCTCTTTATTTTTTCCTTTAATTCTTAGAAAATAGGGTTTATATAGTTTAGCAATTTAGATAGATTAGGAAAGCTTTATTGGCTTGTTGTTACAATTTGTTGATTGAAGATTGATTTGGAGATTGGGGTTAGTTTTGGTTTGATTAGGTATTAACTGTAAATTCATACGATTTTGTAATTGATACCATATTTGGACGATTTTGTTTGTAATTAAAGAAATATTTAATTTTTGTAAAGTTTTGATTTAATCTTGCTTTCTGAGATTTGTTTCGATGACCTTATTGAGCTATTGATTTGTGTCTGGGCTTTGGGCATTTGATTAATTAGTGAAGCAGAACGAAGAACAAGTCACTGCCGCTTGTTGAAAAATAGGGTTTCTAACACCCTTTAGTTTACTTCGGTCAACAGTCTAGAGAGAAAATAAATAAATTTTAATAACAATAAAAATAACATTTATTAATAATTATAAAAATAATAGTTTTAATAATAATAATATTACTAATAATGTTAAATAGTAATATTTATATAACCAAAAAGTCAGAAATTGACTTCTAGTCAACAAATCTGAAAACAATAAACTTAACTTAATAATAATAACAAAAATGATGATGCTGAAAACTATTTGATTATAAAAAATAATAATTATAAGAAGAAAATGAATGTTGACTTGGTCAACATCTAGACCAAGATAAAAGAAAAAAATTGATGGGTTCCAACTTATTGGGCTAGACAGATTTACTTCGAATCTTGACCCACACACCCTTTCAAAACATACACCCCTTTGATCTTTTAATCAGGCCATAACAATTGAAATGGGTCAGTCTAAAAAAATGAAACAAAAATACTTCCTCTCCCCTTATTATTATAAAAGAGTCAAAAACATTATTAAACCATCAGGCTTTGATGGGCAGTCCAATTCGATAGATACTCCCCTTATAATTACACCCCCATCATATCTAAACAAAAATAGACAAAAATAAATATAAATCTTATATCATACTTTTAGACAAATATGAAAACACTTAAAATTTAATGACAATAACAAATTGGTTAGAAAATAGTAGGGCAAATTTGTGGTATGACATACGTGTATGTGAAACTTGGGGCGGTAGTGGAGTCTTTTAAAAATGTGCTACAACAAATAGAGAATTTTCATCGCCCACCGATTGTTTTGAGAGAGAAAATTCATCTAGGCTAGGTTATTCAAGACGGTCAGATTGTCTCTATTCTTGAATAAGGCTTTTGTTCCCTTTTATGCTCCTTTTTTTAGTACTTGTAATTGTACAATGTCTTTGTTGTTGGTGAAGTTCTTCATAGTTCTAGTTTAAGGTGTATTATGTAGTTTCACCTTGTGGTGTCGTGGTTGGCTCATATGCCTGCAATTTATAAAAACTTTATGCCATAAAAACTATTACAGGAAAAATATTAAAACATAAATAACCTTGCATTGTGTTGGCTGCTTTATTTATGGGCGAATGGAATCATGGCGTGTACACTTCATCCGCCATGTGGTAATCTATCTTGCAACGGTAGTGTTTATAACTAGGCATTGGAGTTGGCCCTGTGATTGTGTACCACGATGATGCGCCTCAAAAAATATAAAATAGTAAAGCTGCCACCGGCATTTATTTGTTCCAAAAGGAACGTGATAATATCGAATAAAACCCACAAAAGAAAAGAAGTGGTCGTCGACACCAAGAGAAGGGTACGTGAGTCGGTTATTCAAGTGGATTGTATTAGCATCCTTCACATCCATCGTACTCGATGGGAACCATTTAGTTCGTGTGTGTTTGAGTGGTAGTGTGATAGTTTGTAATCTTCTAATTAGTGATAGAGAAAGGAAAAAGAAGAAGGGCTTTTGGTTTTAGTTTATTGAGTTGCTATGATTTGCATCTTGTGCCTACGTACTCCCTCAGGCAATGGGAATGTCATTACTTCATAGTTCTTCTAAACAAATATCAAGAGTTTTTTGGTTGATTTTTAGAAGAATGATGTGTTAGACATTTCAAACGTTTGAACTTCAACTTGTTTGGCTCGTTTGAGAGGCTTAAGTTTTTGAATTCGTTTCGTATTGAAATGGCTGAGACGCACACTTTTTATGAAAAAAGAGTTTGTAGTCGCGCAAGGGCGGAAAAAAAATTTGATGAGTTGAAGTTGTTTTAATGTGGGTGATGAGTATCGAACAATAGGACTAACCTCCTACGATTCAAATACTAGAAACTAGAGGAGAAATGAATCTCAACGTGTTTTCTCTCAACCGGAAAGATTTTCTTATGAAAAAGGTGAAGTGAAACAAAGTTCACGCTTATTAGATTTTTTGCTCGAGTCTTAGATAATTAGTTTAACAACCAACAATATAAATACTCAGAGTTTTATATGAAAATGCTTTTGGAAATAAAACTCAACATTGGGTCAAGGTTTGAAACTTTATTATGAAAGTGTTTTAGATAGAGAATGAGAGAAAAGGTCGATTCCGATTGCGAAATCAAACCCGACTTATAAAATTGGTTAGGGGCTTGGTGTATGGACCAAGAATGCAAGAGGTGGTTGGTTGTGATTGCTGAAGCACACTCGACTTATCAAATTAGTTATGAGCTTGGTATGTGGACCAAGAATGCGGGGGTTCCATTGATTTAAGTAAGTGTATAATAGTGAATAAGCAAATAAAAACAAAATAAAACCATTAAGCTATTACATATCCAAAATGGGGAATACACTTGTTGAATCATGATAGAGAAGTAAAACACACAAGCCCATACAAGGTGGCTCACATTGTGTTGGCTGGGATTTTCATAGAGAGAAATCCGAAGAAAAAGTCAAAAAGGGTCTTTTAAGAGCATTAAATTATGAGGAGTCGACTACCAAAGCATGTCGACCATGGTTGATTTCACAGGAAGGTGACCAAGGTTTTGTAAGCGCAATCGACCATAAAAAAGTTTATGGTAAATGTATTAGGCCCAGGGTGGTGAGAAGCCCAAAAGAGTTAAAAGGCCCATAAGCGCCTAAACTGTAAAGTGACACATTATGGAGGGAGAATATGGGTTCGACCACAATGGAGAACATGGGTTCACAAAGAGAAGTTACAATAGAGAACATGGGTTCGTGAGGGGAAGTTACAAAAAACACGAGGCATGCAAGGAAATGAAGTCCACTTAGGAAGTAGTTATTTCTGTGTATTATAAATAAAGCACTTAGTGCACTTTTGTAAAGGGTCAAACTTTTCACATTCCTGCATGCTAGTCACTCAAAGTAACCAAGCGAACGAGCGAAATGAGTCAGGCAAAGGCAACGTATGTTTGAACCAACCTATTTTACTACTTTCTTTAATGTTATGTCATTATCTTTTACAACTTAAAACAATTTTTTGTTTCCTTTACTTCGTCCTTTTATCTTTATCTTTTGCAATTTAAATATATTTGGCTCCCAGTCAAACACACCCTTTTTGAAAACACTTTTAAATGCACGCGAGTTGAAGAACTGCTATGAGATTCCATGGTCAATATCACATGTAAACTTGTTTTCAAGAGACCAGCGTTGTTTGCCAAATCCACAGGCGAAGAATTGGCACACCTTGTGGGGCCGTGCTAATATTTTTTGGTGTAGTTTCACAAAGTTCTTATAGTTAATGTGTGTATGAATGTAAGTAGCGGTAAACTTTTTTCTAAGTCTAGAATGCCACGCTATGACACAAACACTACACACACGCAAATTTCTACATAAAATGTGGATGTTATAATAGTAAGTACCACAACTCAAAGCACGATAATTTATCTCCCGTAAGATTGACCACAGTTTCTGGTTCACTGACGAAAGTAACAATGAAAGAACCTAGGCATAGGTTGTCACCATTTGACCCAAATCGACCACTCTTTCCAAGGGGTCCAGGGTCATCATTTGTCCCTCACCAATATGGTATGCCTTATTCCATGATAATTCGGTTACAGTCGAATCCTACTATATATACAGAAAATGCAGTGCCATTGGAAACCAAGGCAGTTATGCCCCAATTGGTCGACTAGGTAGTGTTAGTTATGTCTTGCAGTTGACGCCATCTTTGAATATTAAATTTGTTATGGCTTTAAGGCAACAAATAGGAGTCTCCCTAAACCTTGTAGTTGACTAAATAGGTATATTAACTTACTCATTAGGGGTCCAACCAACCCAAACTCAAACACGCCACAAGCTGTTGAGAGTTTTCAAAGAACTATAGGGGGTTCCAATGAGTGTCCTTTTAGGCCTCGAAGAGCCGAAACACCCACTTATGACGAGGAATAATTTATTGAACAATATGAACCTAGGCCAGTCGTAGTTAGGAGAAACCAAGATGCTGATCGAGTATTAAGAAATTCCACAGTTGGATGTAAAACCATAGTGAATGTGGTAGAAGAAGTATTAACATGATCCAGAGTAAATATTGGCCTCCGGAGGCCCAATTACTCTTCATCCTTTCTTGATTACATTAGACAGGCAGAATTACCTAGAGGATGTAAGGTGCCTAAGTTTACCAAGTTTGTTGGTGATCCTAATGAGTCGACCATTAAATATGTGGCTTGGTACGAAATAGAAGTTGGGGATATCGCCAATGATGGGGGCTTAAAGTTAAGATATTTTCCTAATTCTTTGACAAAGAATGCTTTTACTTGGTTTACAATGTTAACTCCAAACTCCATATGTACTTGGGAATAACTTAAGGGGATATTTCATGAACAGTTTTATGCTGGTCGGCCTAGAATAAGTTTGAAAGAATTATCCCCCATCAAGAGAAGGTCGTCCGAGTCAATGGAAGAGTATTTGAATATGTTTAGGGTCCTATAGTCTAGATGTTTTACTAAGGTTCCTGAATATGAGCTGGTCGAAATGGCCGCCGGGGGGTTAGGTTATTCTATTAGGAAAAAGTTTTATCATCAAACTATTACGGATATGTCTCAACTAGCTGATAAGGTTCGATATGTCGAACATTTGAAAATAGAGAAAGCTAGAGTGTCAAATGACCATAGAAAAGGCAAAATTGCCTATGTAGACACATAATTATTCCATAGAGTCTGAGGTCGAATACATGGAAGAAGGAGAGGTTAATATGGCCGAATTGAAAGATGGGCCTCCATATGCATGTAAACTTATAAGACCCTCTCAGGGAAAGACGGTTGAAGGTCCAAAAAATGATAACATTAATAGTAAAACATGTATTTTTTATGTGTCTAAATGTGATGAAATATTTGATTATTTAGTTTCAGATGGTCAGATTATAGTTCCCCCAGACACTAAGGATCCACCATTAGAGCAAAAGCAAAAAAAGGGTTTTTGCAAATATCATAATTTTTGAGGTCATAATACTCTCAATTTTTTATTTTCAGGCACTTGATTCAAAAGGCTTTGAAGGATGGTCTACTGAAATTTGGTGAGAAACCAAAAATCATGAAGATCGACTGGATTCCCTTGCATGTGGCTTATGCGCACGATTTTGAGCCATTTTAAGTGTTGATGATGGAGGATACTAAAGGCCTTATGGGAGAACAGGTAGACATTATCAACTCACTAGTAACATTGACACTCAAGGCTACTGATGGTCTTGGAATCGAACCAGGTTTAGTTATAGCAATCGAGACTAATGAGGGTCTCAAAGGTGGCAATGACAATCTTCCTAAGCCACACGAAATGATGATGGTTGATTTTACTGAAAAGCATGAAGGTGATCAAGACGACAAATCAAAGATGGACTGCAAGGATGTAGAGTTGTCTGAGGAAACAGTGGCTGAATTAATGAAGGTCATGTTTCCTAAACCTGAAGAGGAGTTGATAGAATTTCTTAACAGGTGTAAACTGAGTAACTATAGATCCATGTTATGCCCAAATTGTAACGTGATCTATGACGAAGAAGCTATAAAACATCGAGGCGCTAAAGAAAAAGCACCACCAAGGAAATAATCCAAAAGAGGTGTTTGACCATGCTAAGGGGCCAAACAATGTTCAAGTGCCTCGAGAGAAACCCAAGTTCCCATATCTGAAAACTTTTGTGCCACCAACTGATGTGCCTAGAAATAACTGGGTTCATCCCTTTCATCCTAGGGGACAAACCAAAACACGAAGGTGGTAAAAAAGGGGTAAGGTTTGAGCCACAAATGGGAGATAACAGAAAAGGGATCTAGTTTGACTCAACTTTCTGAGAATGGGATCATACCAAGTAAATACCATGTTCCTCCCACCTACAAAGGAGAGAATCCTATGACAAGAACTCAATGGAGGAGGTTTCAAAGGAACAAGAAAGCGGCAAGGGAGGCTGCAACAAAATTTGTTCCAAGAATTCAGAGACTGCTTTGCATGGGACTACAATGAGATTCTTGGTTTGAGTAGAGAAATGGTGGAGATGAAGCTGCCTATAAATCTAGGCAAAGGACCAATGAAGCAGATGCTAAGATGGTCGCGCCAGAAGTATTGTCCAAAATCAAAGTGGAGATTGAACGGTTTTTGAAGAGAAAGTTCATTAGAATATCCATGTATGTTGAATGTTTAGCTAATATAGTCCCTGTAATAAATAAAAATGGAACTTTGAGAATTTTCATAGACTTTAGGGATTTAAATAAAGCCACCCCAAAGGACGATTATCCAATGCTCGTGGCAGAAATGCTGGTCAATTTAGCCGTAGGATATGAGTATTTAAGTCTTTTAGATGGATATTCAGGCTATAATAAAATTTTCATCGCTAAAGACGATACCCACAAAACTTCATTTTGATGCCCTGGGGAATTAGGCACATATGAGTGGGTCGTCGTGCCTTTTGGTTTAGAAAACACAGAGGCGACTTATCAAAGAGCAATGAACTCAATCTTTCATGATTTCATAAACACCTTCATACAGATGTACATTGATGACATTTTAGTCAAGTCACCCTTGAGAGCTGGTCATTTAGACCACCTTAAACAATCTCCTATTAGAATAAGGGAATGTGGGTTAAAACTGAATCCATTAAAGTGTGCTTTTTGAGTTCGTGCATAAGATTTTCTAGGTTTTGTAGTGCACAAGAAAGGCATGGAGATAAATCAAAACAAAACCAAGGTAATTTTGAATACCAAAGCGCCAACAACAAAGAAAGAACTCCAATCTTTGTTGAGAAAAATAAATTTCCCGAGGCGGTTCGTGTCAAATATAAGCGAAAAAACTATGGCATTTTATCCTTTGCTGAAATTAGGCAAAGAGTCTGAATTCAAGTGTGAAAACATACACCAATAGGAATTCGATCGTCTAAAATATTATTTGATGAAGCCTCTGATGTTGGTACCTCCAAACAGAAACAAAGGCATGAAACTGTATATGGCAGCATCATAGTCGACACTAGGAAGCATGTTGGCCCAGGAAGATGAGAATGGGGTCAAAAGAGCCATTAATCACCTTAGTCGAGTATTAAAAGACGTTGAAACTAGATATAATGCAATTGAAAAGCTTTGTTTATGTTTGTATTTCTCATGTACTAAACTCAAGCATTATATAAAACCAGTTGAAGTTTCTGTTTACTCTCATTTTGATGTCATCAAACATATGTTGTCTAAACCCATTTTGCACAGTCGAATAGGTAAATGGGAACTTGCATTAATTGAATACTCGTTAACACATGTCCCTTTAGAAGCAATCAAGGGGGAAATCACTACAGAAATCATAGTCGACCATTTAGTGGTCGACACTACTGAAGCTTATGTAAGCACTAATTCCTGACAATGTTATTTTAATGATTCTAAATACAAACAAGGAACTGGGGTAGGGATTTTCATCTTATCACCAGATGGAATTCCACCTAGATTTCGTTATAAAATAAAAGGTGAATGCTCTAACAATGAGGTTGAGTATGAAGCCTTAATAATTGGTCTTCAAATTATGATAGATGTTGGAATAAGAGATGTTGATATTAAAGGATACTCAAAGGTAATGGTGAAATAGTTGACCAAAGAATACAATTGCGTTAAAGATCACTTGGTAGTGTATATGGCCAGAGCATTGTCATTACTTCAAAAATTTGATAACATGTCGATTAGTCATGTAAGGCTCGTTGAGAACTAAGAAGTGAATGCATGGCCCAGTTAGCATCTGGATATAAAATACCCAAAGAAAGCATAGATGAGTTCATTAAGGAAAAATAAAAATTGGAGTTTGAAACCACACTAATGACAAAAATTGGGGGGACGACACTTGAAATGATCCCTGATTTCCTGAACTATGAACACGTTATAAACTTTGAAATGGTAGATGAAGTTTTCGCCATTGATTCGTTAGCCGAAGACGACTAGAGGAAACCCATAGCTGATTAGTTAAAAAATCTAATTGGGTCGACAAACATAAGGTTAAGTACATGGCGTTAAATTATAGATTAATGGGAGACGAATTATTCAGAAAAATGCTTGAAGGAGTGTTGTTAAAATGCTTAGGAGAGAATGAAGCATATGTGGCAACATCTGAAGTGCATAGTGATGCCTGTGGAACACATCAAGAAGGCCATAAGATGAAATGGATTTTGTGTTGAATAGGGGTATATTGGCCGACCATATTAAAATAATTCTTTGATTATGCAAAAGCTGCCAAGAATGCCAAAAACATGCTGGAATTCAACATGTACCAGCTAGTGAATTGAATTATGTTATTTGTAACACCCTCCTAAACCCAACGGAATACTTCTAATTATTTTAAATAATATCAGAGTAATACAACAAAAGGGTGTCACATTTTATTTGTGAAATAATCATACGTGCTAGTCTTACTCCGTAACACGGGTTTTCAAAATCGTTTGTGACATATGCAACTGTCAATACTTCACATAAATGCAGCGAAATCATAGTTCAAAACAAGCTTTATTAAAGACACTTCATAATACTTCATAGTTCATGGTTCACAACTCAACGCAACTTAAACTCCATGAAAACGATTTAAAACGTCATAACAAAACAAGAACAAAATAGTTTTCAAAACATAGTGTTCACGTCCTCGATGTTACATATCAGAGCAAGACCTTTTAGACTCAATGGAAATAAATCATGCTCCAAAGCTATTCTTCCAAGCCTTTAGGAACTACTCCTGATTACCTGCACGTTACCCATATAGAGGCAACATTCAAGTAGAAAGGGTGAGTAAATCGTAATCATTATAAAAGACATAAGGAAAAGACGTAGTAGAATAAGACAACAAGTATCACAACATCAAATTAGCAATATCATCATCCAGTACAATAATATAATACAACACCATCAAAATAACCACTATGCAATGTCACATAAGATGTAGTGCAAGGACATAGACTCATGCATGTGGTACCAATTCATTTGATGGACACTGGGGCATCACCCTCCAAAGATCCCAATCATAGGACGATTCCACCTTTGAACCGGAGTAAATCATAGACATCCCAAATCCATACAATGGGATTGAGACCAAATCACTGGACCGGAGTCCTAAATTATCAAAATTAAATCACTGGACCAGCGTCCTAAATCATCAAAGCGGACCAAATTTGTCCCATGAATGCATGTTGCGCTACAACAAATATAAACGACCACAACTAGCCATACACATCATCATTCATCTATTAATCAACATCATACATAAAACATCATCATTTATACTCATGTAATCATCATATATACTCATGTAATCAGAACATCGTCATAACATCATCACATAATCATAATAGCAACATATCATCATAGTTAAACAAATCGTCATAACATCATAATCAACAAGCATTAGTGTAGTTCAACACGGGGAACCTAACTCCATCCTAACTAAGTAAAGTTTGTTGCATTAACTACCCTAGGATTCGAATGATATCTTAATCCACGTTATAATCTCAAGTTATGGCTCTTTTAAGAACATCTGACACAAACAATCAAATATGGACATCAATTCCCGACGAAGGTTCTTGCTCGTCCGACGAAAGTTCATCGCTTATGCATTGCCCGACGAAAGTGCGAGCGAAGAAATCCAGTAGCAATCTTATTTTCTTCCCTTCATCGCCTCCAAGCTTTCCTGGAGATGGCAAATAAAATATTCATTGCACGGTGTTGCACCCCAAAATTTTCCCTCCCATTTTCCATACAAGATACAATCCTAGGGTTTCCCGGATATTCAAGTTGGCTCAGAAATTGATCAGACAGATTCTTTTCCGATGCAGTAAAATCAGCAATTAGGGTTTTGCAGTTCTCAAAAGAAAATGAGTTTTCAAAGTTTCAAATGGTATTTATGGTCCTTCATGTGTTATCAGAGATGTTTGTGCCAAGTTTCAAGCATCGCATCGTGAGTTTGCTCAGTCAATGGTTCAGACGACTGAAAATGACTCCAGTAACCCAAAAGATGACCTTTTGCGACATCAAGTTCAAGTGACTGTAACTTCTTCGTTATTCGATATTTTTTGGCGTTTCTTTTGCATATGACTCTCCTTGACGTCATCTCTATTTTCTCTTTCGAAGTCAAGATTTGATTATGTGCGAAAGATCATCAGAAAATTCGAATGCTTTAAAGGTCATTTTGCAAATTTGACCTAATCACAAGAAAATCTTATCCAATTTTCGAGGCTCACAACTTCTTCAATTTTTAATATCATGAAGTGATTCTTTTTGCAAAGTATCACAAATAGCATTGTCTATGAGATTACTTCAACGATCGAAGTCAAAGTGCGCTTGGAAGACCATGAAATTTGTTAAAATTTTATAGGAATTTTTTGACCGAAGAATGTTATTTCTAGATGTTGATCATCACATTGAGATAATTCATTGAAACAATAGTTTGAGTTTGAAAGTCCATGATTAGTTTATTGTTCATACTTCAAATCGTTCGCGTTTGGGCGATAATGATTATTGGATCGAAATAGGATTTCTATCAAAATTCTTACAAGATATTCAAAAGGGTGTAGCACCAATTCCATTTCCAAATTCAAGACATCTATTTCAAGTTGCAAGAATTCAAAAAAAACAAATGGAGGGAAAATTCTTTTGTCATTTGCTTAAAGAAAAGCCAGTATTCATTGCCATACATTTGAGAAACTACAAGACATTCATTAATACTTTCAAGTCCATTTGTTTCTCATGCATTCATTTAAAATTCAATGTGCTAAATCCATGGATTCAATGTCAATTTCAAATGATTCAAGTTTTGCAAGACATAATCAATTTGTTCATAAACTTCATTCAAAGTCTCATTATCCATTCAAGTTCAAAAGTTCTACATGTGAATCAAGTTCACATCAATTCTACATATTACAAGACTGGGTTTATTCCAAGTTTCCATTCTCAATTTAAACTCCAAATATTATTCCAAATTCAACTTTTCAAGTCTATATTCAAAAATCAACTCATCATTCTTCAAAGGAATTTGCAAAGCTTACAAGACTACAAAGTGACTTTTGAATACCTAAGTCCTCACCATTATCATTCAATTTCCTTTTGGTACAAGGCTTACATTCAATCTATCATCTAAAGTGTTGTTCAAGATCAAAGAATGTTCAATTGCTAAAGTTTTTTTTACAAGCTTGCAATTATAAAAAAATATGTTACAAATTCCTAACAAAGCACTAAAACTACAAAAGAGTTTTCTTCATCATCAAGCTTTCTTCAAGTGCTTCAAGTCACTCTTCGTCAATTCTCCCTATCATCCAATGGGCCAGTACATGTAAACAAAAGAAAGAGCATTAGTTAGAAAAATTCATGTTGGAATAAGATTGGAAAATTGCAAAAAAAATCTATATATTTTCATCATTAGGGATTGGTAAAAAGAATCAGAAATAAGGGGAAAACTTTTCCTCCGTGTTTGGTCCATTGCAAATCGCAATTTTCAATTGGTTCACAGAGGAAAAAATAAGGAGAAATGCAAGTCAAAATCAATAATTTCATCATGGTTTCAAATGCTGCAAAAATTAGTTTACATCACAATGAAAAATCATAATCACAAAAAGCCAAAATGCTACCAAAAATGGACTGCATTGCAGCCCTCCATATGCTGTCCATAAGAGGCCAAAATCTGTCAAAATAGCTGCAAACATACACCCCAAAATTGCACAAATAAGGCTAAGTCAAAACTGCAACAAAAAGTAGCAAAAACAGCATAACACAATTGTTCAAACCCAATTGCTTTTCCCTCCAAAAGTTTTGTTTTTCAGAATATAACAGGGCCATTTCGGGACAACAAGGAGGGAGGAGGAAAACAGTTACATTATTTACAAAGAACCAACAGCATAACAAAGCATACCAAAAAACCCCAAAAAAATATCATCATTGTCTAGATACCACCCTTCAGAAAGGAAGAGACATTACAATAAAAGTCAGCAAAGAGGCATAAAAGAGACTTCCCTGTTAAACAAACACCGACAACAAAAAAGCGAGTGAGGAACAAGAAGGCGGACAAAGGCAACAGTGTCAAGAGATCATTTGCAAAAAGCTCCAATATTGTAAGTTTGATTCCCGATCTTTTAAGCTCATTGTTGTTTTTCTATGCCTCAAACTACTTCATACTTTTTTTGCCACTGTTAATCAAGACAAAGAGATTCTTGTATGTTATAACTAAAAAAAACAAAAGCAAGGAAGAGAGAATTTTTTTACAGAATAAACAACTTCCCTTCCAAAACCATAAAGAAAAGTCCGACCTTTCATCAACAATAGCAAAACATGCAACATCAATAAAACTCGCCCAAACCATCATCACTCATCAAACCAGTAAGAACCAGAACAAAACAAAACTGCAACCATCTCAAGACCATCAGCATCCAGAAAGACCAAAAACATAACAATCAAGAAAACCAACAAACCTGGAAAAAAAACAGTAGGAGCTAGAACAAAACAAAACCGTAACTATCTCAAAACCATCAGCATCAAGAAAGACCAAAAACATAACAATCAAGAAAACCAACAAACCTGGAAAAACAGTAAGAACCGGAACAAAACAAAGCCGAAAACCATCTCAAAACCATTATCATCGTCGTTAACCCAGCCGCGTCTCACATCTCCCTCCACCTATGACTCCTTGCCGCGTCTCACATCTCCCCCCGCCTCACTCGATCACCATCCCAACCTTCACCACCAATCTTCAAAACCGGCAACATGCAGAATCAAAGAGTGGAAAATGCGTTAGATTAGGGCCAAGTTCAGAGAGAGAGAACGTTGGAGCAGAGCGAGGAAGAGGGTTTCTTTTTTTAGTGTAAGGACAAAAAGCAAATTTAGAAGAAGAAGGCGGCCTCTGAACAGAGCGAGGAAGAGAGTTTCTTTTTTAGCATAAGGACAAAGCTGAAGAGGAAGATGGAGATGGATCAGTTTATGGAGAGAGAGATTTATGTTTATTTTTGTTTCTTTTACGGTCAATAATGCATAATAATAATTAAGTAAAAAAGTTGATTTTCCCAATAATAACAGCTGGCGGCGGCACGTTTCTTTGTGTTTAGGGTTACAAAACCCTTCACTTCCTCTTCCAGTCGGGTCGGTTTTTGGGCTTTATGGCCCAATCCAATATTTGTTGCCATTTTCCCTTTTGTTCTAATAAAACCATAATTATTATGAATAAGCAGTGTAGTTCAGTTGGTAAACTGTATCCTGGATAACCCAAATGGCCTGAGTTCGATTCCTCCTGTGGGCATTTTTGTTTTTTTGCTTATTCTTTCAACCTTATCTTTTCCAATTTTTTATTTATATTTTTAGTTTTAATAAAATATTTCAACTAACCTTAAAAAACATATATTCTTTTTTTATACATAATTAATTGATCTAAACTTTGTGATTATTTTTTATCAACTTCTTTTTTTTTAAATAAAATTTGTTGTAGATAAAATTATTAAGTAATTTACATATAACGAAACACTAAAGAATAGTAGAATTTAATTTTCATCCTTCTTTAGATTTTATTTAAGTAAGTAAAAATACAAAAAGTAATACATACGATTTAATAGATTATTTTATTTTATTTTTAGAATAGGTTTTACTTTCCTCTTTTCAAGTAAAATACTTAAAGTTTTATTTCCATATTTTGTTGGTTAATTTTATTTCGTAGATTATTGTAGCTTTAATTAATCGCTCAAATTTCGATCTGGTTGTATTGTTTGCTATTTGGACTTTTTTATCGCATTTGACTCATCCCCATTTGTAAAAATTGTACCCCCATTCCCGAACACTTTGTAATAGCATAGAATTTCAATTCCTGCAATTTACCGTTTTCCTTATAATGTATAGTAATTAGGCGTGTATGGCAAGATTCAAAAATCAATCGCTAGATAACCTAATCAAAGAACAAAATAACTTGAAACAAACACACTTTTTCACACACGCACCTCTTGGGTAACCTCGCTCGTTGCCTCGGAAATACAGTCTTGTCCCTCGAATATGGGACGCCTTAGCAATGACCCTTCGATAAAAAAAAGATCGTAGTCCCTCGATGACCCTCGATGTTGCCTTCGATAAAACGATCTCGTCCCTTACGAAAATTGCTAAAGCGTCTCATAAGTTGCCTTCGATGACTGTAAAATTGACCCGCATCTGTCCCCTCACATCCAACGATGGGGCTTCTTACCAAATTAATGGTAATATAGCAACATTAAAAGGAGGAAGAAAAGAACAATTTAAGACCTTTCGAGTAGATAGATTCGCTCCTAGTTACTCGCTTGCTCACGATAAAAACATTTTTACACCTACACTTTCATTTCAAAACATTTTCAAAAAGAAAAAAAATTTGTATACATTCTTATAGAGAAGAGAACCATTACAAAACATCTTTTCAAAATACTTTCCGACACACGTTCCACAAACACATCTTTGAACCACTTTCCGAAACAAAACTTTGTACGCGTTCTTATAGAAACGAGAACCATTACAAAGAGATTTTTCAAAACACTTTCAAAGCCCACACCACAAGCACACTGTCAAATGAAAGCAAGTGATCTAAATAAGTAACTAAGAGCCCATGGAAAACCATGGATGAAAAGGGTGCTAATACCTTCCCTTTTCATAATCTACCCCTCGAACTCGAGAAATAATCTAGAAAGGTCTTTCCTGTGCTTTTTTAACTTTCCTTTTGGATAAAATAAAAGTCGGTGGCAACTCTTGCTATCCGCACAAATGCGATCGAAACGCAAAACACTCAAGTTAGTTCTCCCACTGTATCACAGAACTGGCGACTCTGCTGGGAATGAATAAAAAAGTGGGGTTACCTTAGGGTTAGATCACCTTTACTCGCTTTCATTATTTGATTTGTGTGTTTTATATTTAGTTCTTCGTATTGGGCTTGCTTTGATCCTCCACCCGGATCTGGGACACCTTTTTAGGTAAATATCAATAGATTGTGGAGACTGTACAGCATAAACCGATATGGTTGAAACAATGGCTATGTTAGTGTGACGAATTTTTGGGTACCAATATCCCTCATGGTGAATCGAGGAGAATACGGGGCCGCTGAGTGGCATCATGAAGCACTAATTGACCTTAGAACCCTAATTGAACAAACTTGGCCATTAGGACGTAGTGAGGTAGCCGGTTTCGATGTAAAGCTAAAAATTGGTTGATACTCGATACTGCACTCATTGAGGCTAGACTTTCGAGATATCTCGGCCGCAAGAAAAGATTGTTTTGCTGAGACAATGCCTAAGAGAAAGGTCGGTGATATTGAGATCCTTTAGAACCCGATCATTATTTCTAGGATAGGTTGAGCCAACTAGACTTCAAGAGGGTACTTACCTACAAAACTCATGCAAGCCTAAAACATAGGGACTTGTTTGTTATGTGCTTGTACATAAAACATCATAAACATCATAAACATCATATGCATGCTCACTAACCATTTCAAGGATTTAGAAATTTATCTTTGTTTTTGTTTTGTAGGACATGAATTCTCTCCGAAGAAACACCATCCGAATCAGCTTCGTAAAAGCCCATCCTCAACTTCAAGAGCTAGCCTCAACAGTTCCCGAGGATTCTCCTTTTACCAAGAAATATGGTCGACTCCTCAGTTTGGCTACATCCAACTTCCAAGAAGAAATGATGTGCGTATTATTCCAATTCTTTGATCTCGTACATCATTGTTTCACTTTCCCGGACTATCAGTTGGTACCTACACTAGAAGAGTTCTCTCTACTCTTAGGGGTGCCCGTGCTTAATCAGATACCGTTCACCGGTCTAGAAGGGATTCCAAAACCTGAAGTCATTGCCGAAGCTTTACATGTGAAGAAGGTCGACGTCTTAGCCAATTGGGAGACGAGAAGTGGGGTTAAAGGCTTTCTAGCTAAGTTTCTATTGGAAAGAGCCTGATCATTCTGGGATGACATGGATTTCCAAGCTTTCGAAGACGTGCTAGCTCTCCTCATTTATGGTTTGGTTATATTTCCCAATTCAGACCAATTCATAGACGTTAATGCCATCAAAGTCTTTCTCTCTCGCAATCCTATACCCACATTACTAGGAGACATCTTGCATTGCCTTCATACCCGCACCATGAAGAAAAGAGGTACCCTTTTGTGTTGTATCCCCCTACTCACTAAGTGGTTCACTTCACACCTGCCTCAGTCATCATTGAAGAACAAGCAAAGATTGACTTGGTCTCAAAGGATGATGTCTCTCACCCACTCTAATACCTGTTGGTGCTCGAGATCCTTGGAAGATATTTCTATTATTGACCGTTGTGGGGAGTTCCCTAATGTACCTCTGCTAGGTATTAGGGGAGGTATCACCTACAACCTGTGCTTAGCTCTTCGACAGTTTGGGTATGCCCGAAGGGACGACCCTCATGAGATGCTCATCCAAGGTTTGGTGTTCGACTACGACAAAGAAGACCAAGGTTACCGCCAGAGGTTTACGTGTGCTTGGGGAATGGTGAACAAGGTAGACAGTAGGACTTTGGGACATAAAAACTCTATCCCTCTTGAGCCTTAACTTAAGTGGGTAGGGGCTCGTGCCCAGAGTCTCTTGATGCCTTAGCCTTCCATCCTTCCTATCATCATTAAGCCTGTTATTGAAGGTGACGTCCCATGCACCGTTCTTCATCCTGACATGCCTACTTCTCTCGAAGACCTGTAGAAAGCTTAGATTCAGTTGAAGGAAGAACGAGACACCTTTGAAACCCAGTATTATGCAAGTGAGAAGAAGGTTCTAGAGCTCACCAAACTGCTACATGAAGAGAAAAATCGGAATACCTACATTGCTCCAAAGAGGATGCGTTCGGTCTTTTTGTCTTAGGAGTTTCTTGTTGTATTTTGTTTCTTTCCCTGTAAGCCCAAGGAGGCATGATGTATTCAAACTTGGTTTTATTTAATATAACGTGTGTTATTTTTTGGTTTGAACAAATTTAAATCTCTAAATTCCCTTGAAATCATTTGCATATTGTATCTTCATTCATCATAACATCATACAGGTTTCTCATAACAGGTCTCATTATCCTTCTATTGTTTATTTCAGTGAGATGTATGTTGAACAGACTGTGAAATATCTTCAGGCACAGAATGCCCAGTTTCAACAAATGCTCATGGCTCTGACAAAAGGACAAGAGGAGTTGAAGACTCTACTGGCCAAAGAGAAGAAGAAGAAAACGAAGAAACCAACCGGAGTTGTGATCATGGGAAGAAAGTTTAAAGGGAAGACCAGGCGAACCTTAGACTTTGCAACATCATCGGGTGAAGGAGATAATCAAGGAGCCGAGACCCAGGAAGTGAAAGACGACCTAGTATCCGAAGGAGAGGAAGAGCCTGATTACTCTGAGAAACAATATCCTCCTGCTGATGATAAATACAAACAGCTAGAGGATCGTTTGAATGCCATGGAGATTCAGAGGGTACCCGGTTTGGACTTTGAGGAATTAGGACTCATCTCGGGGGTTGTCATCCTACAGAAATTCAAGGTCCCGACTTTCGCCAAGTATGATGGTGTCTCTTGCCCGAAACTACATCTGAGATCATATGTCAGAAAGATTCAACCCCACACGGCTGACAAGAATCTGTGGGTGCATTTCTTCCAGGAGAGCTTATCGGGGACTCAGTTGGATTGGTTCTACCAATTAGAAGGGTCCAATGTTCGCAACTGGAAAGAGTTGGCCGCTGCTTTCTACAAACAGTATCAGTATAATGCTGATTTGGCTCCGACTAGGAAACAGTTACAAAGTATGTCTATGGGAACAGATGAGGGTTTCAAAACCTATTCTCAAAAATGGAGGGATCTCGCAGGCAGGGTCCAGCCCCCTTTATCCGACAGAGAATTAGTGGATATGTTCCTAGGCACCTTGTCAGGATTATTTTTCAATCACCTGATTGGGAGTTCTTCATCTGGGTTTACCGAATTAATCATGACTAGTGAGCGGGTCGAAGCCGGTATAAAAAGCAGAAAAATTCAAAGAGATGCATCCTCAAGTATGGTGAAGAAACCTTTTATTGGAAAGAAGGAGGTCAGTGTTTCATATGACCATAGGAATCAAAACAAAACCGACCGTCGTCCAGCAGTAGGGGTTGTCATGATTTCTAATCCTGTGCCAAATCAGCAGCGAAATTATCAGCGCAAACCAGAAGCGCCCATGATACGATTTACCCGGATTAACATGACCATGTCTCAAGATTTGCCACACCTTCTCAAGACCAATCTAGTAACTTTAATGGAAGCTTCCAAGAATCCCAATACTGCTTCTCCTCGCTACAACCCGAACGCCCGATGTGCCTATCATTCTGAAAGCCCGGGGCACGATACAAATGATTGTTGGGCCTTAAAGAATAAGGTGCAAGACCTTATCGATGCGAAAGAGATTGAATTTGAGCCCCCAGAAACACCTAATGTAATAACGGCACCAATGCCCAGACATGGCCAAGGTATCAACGCCATTGATGATGATCGTTTTGTTTCCTTTGTGAATGACGTGGTTACTCCTCTGTTGACCATTAAACAAAATCTGCTGCAAGCTGGCCTGTTCCCAGGTTATGATGAAGATTGTCACATATGCAAATCTCTACCGAATGTCTGTTTATTACTTAAGATAGGCGTCCAACGCCTGATGACTAGTAAAGAAATCCTATTTGAAAATCTACCTCTTATCAAAAGCTTTGATCAAGATGTTTTGATAATCACCATTTCTGACAATCCTCCCAGGGTCTCCACCAAAAGACCCGTCAGGATTACATCTTCTCCCAGATCTTCACCTTTAATCATCACTATGCCAAGACCAATACCATACTCATCGGGTAAAGCTGTTCCCTGGAGTTATGAGGCTGACGTTTATTACTATGGCGTCAAGCAATATCAGTTGGTTGTCAAGAATGACGTTGCGAGATATATTGATCCTGATATCGGTAACATTACTAGAACCAGCAAAATAACAAGAAGTGGAAGAGTCTTCTCACCTGAGATTTCTCCAAAGACTGTTGCTACTCCTGTGATGATCACTACTGCCACTCCTACCGACACCCTCAATGATACTCCTACTGTTATCCCTACTGCCGGTACAAGGGGCAAAGAGGCTTTGGTTGAGCCTGCCCAAGCAAGAGAACGTCCCGAAGTCATCCTAGAAGCTTCTAGAAAAGAAATAGAAGAAATCCTGAAGATAATCAAGAAAAGTGACTACAACATTGTAGAACAATTGGGGTAGACCCCCTCGAAGATATCATTGTTGTCCTTACTTTTATGCTCTAAAACTCACGCCAAAGCCTTGATAAAGTTTCTTAAGACCGCTCACGTTCCCCAAGAAACCTCCATCAACCAATTTGAAGACTGTGTGGCCAGTCTGACTGCTGATAACGGATTGGGCTTTTCCGATGCTGATTTAACCTCTAAGGGAAGGAAGCACAACGATGCCTTACATATATCCATTGAATGCAGGGGCACTACACTGGCCCATGTTTTGGTGGATACCGGTTCATCATTGAATGTCTTGCCCAAAAATTCCCTTGACCGACTGGATTGCGATGGGCTCATTTTGAAACCTGGCAACATCATAGTGAGGGCCTTTGATGGTTCCAAGAGGACAGTGCACGGAGAAGTTAGTATCCCCATAAAAATTGGGACTCAGACTTTTGACTCAGTTTTCTATGTGATGGACATCCTCCATTCGTACTCTTGTCTATTGGGTCGACCCTGGATCCATGATGCTGGTGTTGTCACTTCCACCCTACACCAAATGCTAAAATACCGGATGAGAGGAATGGTTGTCACAGTTCACGGAGAAGAGGAATACATGGTTAGCCATTTGAACTCATTCAGGTATGTTAAAATGGATGGTGAATTCATGGAGACTCCCTGTCAGAACTTTGAGGAGGTTCCATAAACGGTCGCAGCAACCAAGTCGACTCCAAAGGTCCCTAAGATTACCAGACCTCCACTAAAGATGGCCTCGTAGAAAGATGCTCGAGCAGTAGTTGAAGAGGGAGGATGTACTATCTGGGGTCAGCTTCCGGATATTCCTTACAAGTCTGAAAAATTTGGGTTGGGGTTCACTTCAAAGGCTCAGAAAGTTGTCCGACGTTCTTGCGCAGGGGGACCACCTCTGTGTATCAGCAATTAAGGAGTCAATGCAATAGAAGATAGTGATGGAAGCTGTGACATGGACGAATTGATTTTTCCAACCATCGGCGGAGGGCTTAACCATTGGGAGGCAAAGGATTTCATTCCTATTACTTTTATTCAAGAGTAATTGTCTTTTAATATTTTCAGGCTTGTAATATTTAAACAATTCAGACTTTTTTAAAAATCTTGTGTCTTACCCGAGGCACAACGGTTCATTTGTGAGGGTTGTCACTTCATTCTCATATGTCATTAATGAATAATGGACGTTTTTGCATCAAATTTTGTTTCTTTGTCTTTTCTTTCTTACATTTCTTTCAAAGGTAGCTATGCTCTTGCACGCACTCACATATTAAAAATGCAGATCTATATCCACTCAGGATCCAATGGGTAACAGTTCTGCTATGACCAATTGTGACTTTGAAAATCCGATCTACCAAGCCGACAACGAAGGTGAGGAAGATTATGAAGTGCCAGGAGAGTTGGCCAGGTTGTTGCAACAAGAAGAAAGGACCATTCAGCCACACGAGGAGCCAGTCAAAACAATTAACCTGGGAACTGAGGAAGATAAGAAAGAGGTCAAGGTGGGTGCCAACTTGGAACCTAATGTCAAGAAGAGTCTGATTCAGTTATTGCACGATTATGTTGAGATCTTTTCCTGGTCATACGAAGACATGCCGGGACTGGATGCAGACATTGTGGTACATCGTCTGCCTACAAAGGAAGATTGTCCCCCAGTAAAGCAAAAGGTTCGTCGCATGAGGCCCGATATGTCGGAAAAGATCAAAGCAGAAGTTATGAAGCAATTCAATGTCGTATTTTTAGCTGTCACCTCTTATCCCCAATGGATGGCCAATGTTGTTCCTGTACCTAAGAAAGACGGTAAAGTGCAGATGTGTGTGGACTACAGAGATTTGAATAGGGCAAGCCCCAAAGATGATTTCCCACTCCCCTACATCGACATCTTAGTTGGAAATACGGTGCAACACAAAGTGTTTTCCTTCATGGACAGTTTCTTAGGCTACAACCAAATCAAAATGGCGCTTGAGGATATGGAGAAAACGACCTTTGTTACACAGTGGGGCACTTTCTGCTATAAGGTCATGCCATTCAGACTGAAGAATGTTGGGGCAACCTATCAACACACCATGGTAACTTTATTTCATGACATGATACATCATGAGATAGAGGTCTACGTAGACGATATGATAGCCAGATCGCGGACGAAAGAAGAGCACCTTGATCACCTACATAAACTATTTGAGAGGCTGAAGAAGTACAAGTTGAGATTGAATTCAAACAAGTGTACATTCGGAGTACGGTCTGGTAAACTCCTGGGTTTTGTCGTCAGCAACAAGGGTATCGAAGTTGATCCTGCCAAGGTTAAAGAGATACAAGAAATGTCGTCTCCTCGTACTGAGAAAGAAGTCAAAGGATTCTTGGGACGTTTGAATTACATAGCCAGGTTTATTTCTCACCTGACAGCTACTTGTGAGCCAATCTTCAAACTCTTGAAGAAAGATCAAGTAGTCAGATGGAACGACGAATGCCAAGTTGCTTTTGACAAAATCAAAGAATACATGTAAGAACCTCCTGTGTTGTTTCCACCTGTCGAGGGAAGGCCATTGATCTTATATCTAACTGTTTTAGAAAACTCAATGGGGGTGTGTGTTGGGGCAGCATGACGAGTCTGGCCGAAAAGAGCATGCTATTTATTACCTGAGGAAAAAAGTTTACCGACTGTGAAACAAGATATTCACTGCTCGAGAAAACTTGTTGTGCTCTAGCATGGGCTGCTCGTCGGCTGAGACAGTATATGCTGACCCACACTACTTTGTTGATATCTAAAATGGATCTGATAAAGTATATTTTTGAGAAGCCCGCTCTTTCTGGGAGAATAGCGAGATGGCAGATGATCCTGACAGAATATGATATACAGTATACTACCCAGAAAGCTATAAAGGGCAGTGTATTGGCTGATCATCTTGCTCACCAAGCTGTAGAAGACTATCAGTCCATGAAGTTTGAATTCCCGGACAAAGACATCATGACGTTAGACAACTGTGAAGAAATCAGGCCATATGACGGACCTGAACAAGGATCCCGATGGACCCTGTTCTTTGATGGGGCATCCAAATCACTTGGAAATGGTATCGGTGCCGTACTCATATCTCCAGAAGGATGTCATACTCCCTTTACTGCCAGACTTTGCTTCAACTGTACAAACAACATGGTAGAAAACGAAGTGTGCATCTTTGATCTCAAAGCTGCTATAGACTTGGGGATCAAACACTTGGATGTATTTGGAGATTCAACCTTGGTCATCAGTCAAGTCAAAGGGGAATGGGACACCAAGCACCCCAACCTTATCCCTTATAAAGAACATGTGTTGACATTATTGCCGCATTTCGAGAAGATTACCTTCGAGCATTTCCCGCGAGAAGAAAATCAGCTAGCAGACGCATTAGCTACAATGTCATATATGTTTAAACTTAATTGGGATAAAGAGGCTCCTCAAATCACCATTGAGAGGATGGATGAACCAGCCTACTGTCACGAGATTAATACTGAAGAAGTAGTGGACCAGCCTTGGTTTCATGAAGTCAAGAGGCATCTCGAGTCTCAGGAATATCCAGAAGGAGCTTCGGTGAATGACAAGAAATTCCTAAGAAGGTTCTCGGCTAAATTCTTCCTTAGTAACTGCATTTTGTACAAACGCGGTCATGACTCCGTATTGCTTCGGTGCGTAGACAAGGCTGAGGCTGAAAGGATCATGGGTGAACTACACGAAGGCACTTTTAGTACTCATTCCAGTGGGCATACAATGGCAAAGAAAATCCTACGGGCAGGATATTATTGGTCTACCATGGAGGCGGATTGCTACCAACACTCTCAGACTTGCCAAAAGTGTAAAATCTACGCTGACAAAGTGTACGTACCTCCGGTTCCTCTGAATGTCTTAACGTCTCCTTGGCCCTTTTCTATGTGGGAAATCGATATGATTGGGGAAATCAAGCCAACAGCCTCCAATGGACACCGCTTTATCTTAGTGGCCATCGACTATTTTACAAAGTGGGTTAAGGCAGCTTCTTTTTCTTCCGTTACTAAAAATGTGGTCGCCCGGTTCATCAAACAGAATCTCATCTGTCGGTACGGTATCCCAGAGAGAATCCTCACTGATAATGGTACGAATCTAAACAACACTATGATCACTGCCTTGTGCGAACAATTCAAGATCAGCATCACAATTCTTCCTCTTACTGGCCAAAGATGAATGGTGTTGTAGAAGCTGCTAATAAAAACATTAAAAAGATCATACAGAAAATGACAGTCACATACAAAGACTGGCATGAGATGCTACCATTTTCTCTCCACGGGTATCGTACCACAGCTCACACATCAACGGGGGAAACACCTTATTTTCTCGTATACGACATGGAAGCTGTCTTGCCTATTGAGATCCAGATCCCCTCTCTAAGAATCATGAAGGATGCTGATTTGAATGAAGAAGATTGGATCCAGACTCGGTTTGACCAACTAAACTTGATTGATGAGAAGAGGCTTACAGCTATCTGTCATGGTCAGATGTACCAAAAACGCATGATCAAAGCCTTTAATAAAAAGGTCAAACGTCAGGTATATCGGGTCGGTGACTTGGTAATCAAGCGTATCATTTTGCCACAAGGTGATCCCAGGGGCAAATGGACCCCTACATATGAACGGACGTTTGTAATCAAAAGCATTTTCTCTGGTGGAGCAATGATCTTGACTACTATGGATGGTGACGACCTCCCGCACCCTGTAAATACGGACATAGTTAAAAGATACTACGCATGATCAAAGACCCGCTAGGTTGACTGGCCTAGGCAAAAATAAGGGCTTCTCGGCGAACCAAAAGGGTTCGGGCAAAAATAAGGGATGAAAATAAAAAAATTTGTACACCCGGCAAGTTGAAAACCCGAAAGGGCGGCTTGGGCAAAAAAGGGTATCCCGATGGACTGAAAACCCGAAAGGGCGGTCCAGGCAAAAGTTAGGGATTAAAGCGTATGACTATGTCCCGTTGAATCATCTGGCAGACAATCTTCAGCGTCAACCAATCAACTCAATTGACTCTAAATCAATCCAATCAACTTCGCCGAGGCGACAAGCGGACAAGACATTCAGAGACATGAAGGCTATAGCAGAATGGGAACCCCATGGGATTATTTCACATAGCTATCTTTTCTTTGTATCAATTTTCATTATTTTACGACGACATTCTCTTGCTAGAATAATCGTCTCATTGTACAAAAAATACTTATTCAAGTTAATACAAAGATATCCCTTTGAAAAGTACAAAACCATTTGTTTTTCTTTATTTCTATGTTTTATTTACAAAAACGTCCAATGATTTTATTTTTGAACATATGCATTTGAACGTGATTACTATTACAAATAAACAAAAAAAATGGAAAGACAATTACTAATGACTTTAAGAAATAGAATAATATCTGTAAGCCATTCCATAGAACCACTGCAGGTACTTTCTCCAGCCAGAGCAAAAATTTCCAACCACCGGTCCAAAATATCCCTAGTAAGTTGCCTAACTTCTCAGATTTCCCCAGCAGAATATCACGAAGACTACAAGCAATTTCTGGCTTTTCCCTTCTACAACAGAGTTTACACTTGGAAACTCACCCATCAGTGTATGGATTTATTTTCCTCGCTTCCAGCAATGCTACGACACAAATAATCTTTAAATTCCATACATTTTCATCCATACGTCATAACATTGACAACTCAAGTACATACAGTGAAATATCATTTATTTTGAGAGGCAAACATCACACCATGCATCGCATACATCATAGCATTGCATACAATTAACTCTTCACCTTTTTCCAGGAAAGAGCCATTGAACAGTTATTATCAACAAATTTCCGACAGACACAAATTTTCAACAAGTCAAATACATATCAGTTTCCGAGAAAAGGATGGTTCTTGCTGGTTCAGATAAATCTCTCAACGGTTTATTCTGATTCATCTCCAGATTTTTACTGTTTCAGATAAATCTCTCAATGATTTATTCTTATTCATCTCCAGATTCTTGTTGGTTCAAATAAATCTCTCAACATTTTATTCTGATTCGTCTCCAGATTCTTGCTGGTTCAGATAAATCTCTCAACGGTTTATTCTGATTCATCTCCAGATTTTTACAGGTTCAGATAAATCTATCAACGGTTTATTTTGATTCCTCTCCAGATTCTTGCTGGTTCAGATAAATCTCTCAACGGTTTATTCTGATTCGTCTCTATATTTTTACTGGTTCAGATAGATCTCTCTACGATTTATTCTGATTCATCTCTAGATTCTTGCTGGTTCAGATAAATCTCTCAATTGTTTATTCTGATTCGTGTCCAGATTTTCACTGGTCCAGATAAATCTCTCAACGGTTTATTCTTATTCGTCTCCAGATTTTCACGAGTTCAGATAAATCTCTCAACGGTTTATTCTGATTCATTCTCTATTAAGATCAAGTTCAAACTTTCTGTCAACATTCACCTTTGGATGGCATCTATAAGCCCATCTCCGAAAATTCTCATTTGTTTCTCCAAATGGAAACTTTAAGCCCATTTCCGTACACAATCGACTAGCGTGTCATCAAGTGCAAATTTATGGGCACTCTAGTGTTCAATCACCTTCTACTTTCAAGCCACGAACGACGAACACATCGATCTCGCTTTTCAAGTTTAAGAAGATTGAACAGGGGCAGCTGTTGTACCTCAAAATTTTCCCTCCCATTTTCCATACAAGATACAATCCTAGGGTTTCCCGGATATTCAAGTTGGCTCTGAAATTGATCAGACAGATTCTTTTCCAAAGCAGTAAATTTAGTAATTAGGGTTTTGCAGTTCTCAAAAGAAAATGAGTTTTCAAAGTTTCAAATGGTCTTTATGGTCCTTCATGTGTTATCAGAGATGTTTGTTCCAAGTTTCAAGCCTCGCATCGTGAGTTTTCTCAGTCAGTGGTTCAGACGACTGGAAATGACTCCAGTAACCCAAAAGATGACCTTTTGCGACATCAAGTTCAAGTGACTGTAACTTCTTCGTTATTCGATATTATTGGGCGTTTCTTTTGCGTATGACTCTCCTTGACGTC